>CM053583.1:226871792-226886554 GCA_028627135.1 Pseudochirops cupreus
TATCTTTGTGTGCGTTTTGGAGTTCCAGGATTGGTTTAGAGTCCTATTTTATGGGTATTTTGGGGTGGCTATGTGAGAGCTGCGATGTGTTGCTGCTGCTACGCTGCCATCTTGGCTCCGCCCCTAAGAACCATCTTTTAAATAAAACCTTTTCTTATCCCCACAGCTCTTAGCACCTATTCCCAACCTCAACTCCCAATTGCCTTGTGTTTATTTTTGCATATACCTATCTATATGCTTAGCTCTCAATAAAACGTAAGCTTCCTGAAAGGAGGAATAGTTTCAGTTTTGTCTAGTAGGTACTTAAATAACTATCTGTTGAGTTGATTTATAACAGTCTTGAAAACGGACTCTCTCCCATATACACAGGTAGAAGTTTTCTGACCTAATCCAAGTACATTCTCATTTCCCCAAATTCCTACCTTCTCCACATTGCTCCAGAATTGCTTGACTTCCTTGGCAATAGAAGAAGCAATTCGTCGTAATTTGGCCTGCTCTTCCCGCTTGGCCCGTTCTTCCTTTTGCCGCTGTTCCTCATGATGACGAATTACCATCCGTACTACCTAGTGAAAGAAGTATATAAGACTGAGAGTGGCAATAGAAACTTGTCCCTCGTGTTTCCTCATGCTCCTCCCCACAGGAGAAATTGGGAAAAATAAAAGAGATTTTGGCAACCGAAACATATGTGAATATCTACAGGCATCAAGAGTTTATTTCCCCAACATTTCCTTCCATCTCCAGAAGCTACATGATACCAGCAGGTTTCTCTCAATTGCCACAAGTGGCCTTATAGGTTTCTTCTACTTACATAAAACATTTTCAGAGCATGGGATTCAGCCTGAGGAATGGGGGAAAAGGGTGCTTACCTTACGAGCCACACCCCGTTTCCATCGTCGTTCCTGAGCAAAGTCAGCAGAAAGCCACTGCATTTCCTCACACAGGTAGTCCCAGTGACCCTTTGGTCGGGCTGGCTCAGGAACCTTGGGCAGTCGCCTTAGTGACCAGAAGCCCTCTTTCCGAAGTTCTGCAATTCTAGTTTCTATCTCTGCTTCCTAGTGGGGCAAAGAAGCAGAGGCCAATAGCTCCCAACAATAATCATTCCACAGAAATGCACATGAGAGGAGTAACTATATCAAAAGGACGTGTTCCCAGAGACACATGGAGAGGGACTTATTCTTACTCCATCCTTACTCTAAAGAGCTTGAAAATACTGCCCTGGGTTTCCCTCCTTGTTTCCTACTCCTTTCCTGAGAAAAATTACTTCAGGAAGTCTTAGCTCAGAGAAGACACCTAGTGATAGAAAAAAGAACTTAAGATGGAGGAAGAAACACCAAGAAGAAATGCAGAGAGCAAAAGCTAGAAACTAACAATGATGATGAGAAAAGACAAATAGATCCTAAAAGTATAGGAGAAAGGAAATGGGTAAACAGGACAGATATGGTTTTGTCTATGGCAAAAAGGTTCCCAAAGTAGATCTGCTGACCCTCAAGAACTGGTGGGGGTAGGGAAAGGGTGGGTCTGAAAATACATACATGCTTGGCCTGCTCAGCAATCTCAGCGTGGCTTTTCTCCCACTTAGGACCCTTACTGGCTGGGTCACCAGGCTGGGGTAAGCCAAGTCCAACCAGTGGCACAGAGGAGATATCAGGGGGGCCAGGAGGCCCATCCAAGGAAGAGTCCTGGGCTAGGTGTTGGGGAGAGATGCCACCTGCCCCACTGGAGGCTGGAGAGTCAGTTGAGGCTGGGGATACAGGGTTGCTTCCTGTCATGCTGTCTGATACCATCTGCTAGAGAAGAAGACAACAGAGTAGATTCTTATAGGTACCATAAACAGCCATGAACATATTAGATTTCTTGTTTTTCATCCCAGGAAGTACTATACCACCTACTACTTCAACAAACATGTAACATGCTTATGCTATATGCAAGGAACTGTGTCAGGTAATGGGGACAGGCAAAAACAAAACCATTTCTATTTTCAAGAAGCTTAAATGCTGTTGGGGGATAGAACATACGGAGAAGTATAACAAGGCAATTTGAAGAGGGAGGATATTCTTAGTGTTTATTTTCTCTTCAAAGCAAAACCTCTCTATCCTAACTTCTATTTCCCCCCACCTTAGAAGCACATTTCCTTAACAGAAGAAAAATCTTTCTTTTTTATACCTCTGTCTGGAGAACTGGAAGTTGAGGGTGGGCAGGAGAGGGGCTACTTTGCATTGTCCCACTCCTGGGCTCCACGTAGGGTGCCTGGAGGATGACGGTATCGTCGTCACCACTGCTGCTAGCCGAGGGGCTGGCGTCCGGCTGCAGGGCATGCTGGGAGCTGGCCTCATTCTGGGCCACAGGCCACCGGGACCCACTGTCCAGGGCCCGGGGCCCCCCAGGGCGTCCCAGCCTCCGTTCGGGTCCACTGGCCTCTGGAGTACCTGTTTCAAAAGAGCAGGAAAGAAGATAGGAAGGGATCATAGCAATCCCTGAGGACAGAAGCAGTGCAAGGAAACCCCATTACTCCCAATTTCTAAACATCAGAGTGAAATCACATAACAGAGTATTCACTAACATTTTCATTCAGAATACTAGAATTAACATTGTCCCTTTAGTAGTGGAGCCAATCTCTCCTCACAGAAAGCACATTCAAGTATTATGTCAGCATTTGATATAAGAACCCAGAAATCCTGCCCCCAGTGTTTACAGATGCCTTAAACTCTTAATTAATGCCATTAAAAAAAATGGATGCTCTCAAAAAAAAAAAAAAAGAATGGACACTCTCTCTCACCTGTGTGAGCTGAGACCACACCCGCCGTGAAAGTCTGCACTTCCACGGTGCCGCTGTACCAAAGGAGAGCACACCTAAAATGAGGGTGAGGCAAAGCAGTCATCAGTTTTGAAGGAACTACTTACTTATAAATGCATATATTTATTCTACCCTACATACTTTTGAGTTTTTCAATGTATCCAAATTTAATAGGATAAAAAAAGATTCCAATAAGAGCTTTGAGGAAGAAAGTTCTCATGTTCCAGAAAAGAGTAAGCATAAGCATGCACTATGAAAATAGAATGCATTCAGGGAACAGGAACAAGTTTCTGCATCCCAAGGGACAGAAAAGCAGGAGAAAAATACTGTAGTAAAAGAAAGCTTTAAAAATCCTTTGCTGTCTGTTTAGGAAAGTTTAGGGCAAAGAAGATCATCAGTGGACCCTACAAAAGATAAGGTTCTTACATACAAGAATGGTAAAAAGAAGTACAAAAATTACTTTCCTGACTTCTACAGTTAAGGAAGGCATCTGGGTTTCTCAGACTTATTCATAACAGAAACTACCAGTTTTAGTGATTGGCCCCCATGAATCCTTGACCAGCTGGTTTCACAAATACGCTTTCTTTGCAGAAATAATTCTAGTACCAGAGGTCAGATTACAGTATGATTCAGATTTGGAAAAGGTATCTAACAGGAAAAACCCTGTACCTGAAGTTGTGAAGGGTTAACCTGTAAATGGCAGGAAATGTTTGACCACATTTTTAAGACCTTCCTGTTTCAATCCACTCCCCCTACCTCACTTCACCCCGAATTCTTGGCCACTGGGTCTTGGCTGACCTCTTCACCTCAACATACTGCAGTGTCTACCAGAGAAACAGACCCCTGCTTCCCACCCGCCCGCCGGCCGGCTCCAACCCTAACCCTTTCTGACCTCGGACTTCTTTAACCCAAATGACCACCCAGCTCCTCCCACTCATTTGCTCCTCCCCAACTCCGCCTATCCATCCAAGGTGCGCGCACACGGGTCCGCGGAAGAAGAGGAGGGGTTCGCAGAAGGCGCGCACAAACACATACAAACACACACTACCCACACCCGCACACACTACTCCCCCCCATATACACACCCCAAGTTAGAACAGGCAGCGCGTGCGCGGCAGGGGGTGGGGAGACCTGGCAGGGCTGCCCAAGCCCAAGGGCTCCCGCCCAAATCAATCTTCGCACAGAGGGGAAGGGAAGAGGCGGGGGTGGGGGCGGGAGGAGGTAGGAGGAACACAGGGTCGGGAAAACAGGACTTCGTGCCCGGCCTAGCCCATCACTCTATTACAACGTGAGGAAATGAGAGGGTCTAAGAAGGGGAAAGACAGGTGAGCTTTAGTATGCCCCCCCCATCCACCCACTCAAGTGAAGAAACGGAGATGGGCACGCACAAACATTGCCCGACCCACGCTACCCTACCCACTCCCTTCCTGCGCGCTCTTAAGGGAGAGAGAACAGGGAGACAGGGCGCGAGGAGGGGTCACGGATACGCGCGGCCAAGAGCGCACCTGGATCTCGCGCTCGCCTCTCAGACTCGTTCACCCGTGCACGCGCGCGGAGAGCGGGAAAGGGGAGAGGATAAAACGCCGGTGCCCCGTTTGGCCCGTCTGGCCTCTCTGTCCCTCTCTATGGGCGCGCGCCGGCAGTCTCGCGCACTGGCCCCGGGGCCCGGCCGAAGATGCGCGCGCAGCAACCCGGGAAGGGTGGGGGGGAGGGAAGAGAGCGAGGATGCGCGCGCAATCATTCGTCGCCGAGAGGTGGGAGGAGGGGAGAAGGGGAGGAGGGAGAGAGTGAGGGAGGGACGAGGGGAATCAGCCATCTTGTCTCCCTCTTCTTACCTGCGTCCTCGGGGGCGCGCGCGCCACCCCCCCCCCCCCGCCGGGAAAGGGGGGAGGGTTTCTCTCTTGTCGCCGCGGCCGCCCAAGATCTTACAGGGCCCGCCGGTACTGCCGCTGTCCCGTCTCTACCTCCAACTCTCTAGGCGCACGGATGTAGGAGGGCGGTGGGGGGGAGGGGAGATGCCACTCCCCGCGAACCGCCGCCGCCGCTACGGCCGCTCCAGAGGCCTCACCAAAATGGCCGCCGCCGCCTTCGGCCGCCACCACCACCACCACCACCACCACAGATCACTGCTGCTACAGCCGCCGCGGCCCGTCCTCTCGCGATAGATAGTGCGGGTGCGAGAGCAAAGGGGGAGGGAAAGGGAGGAGACGCGCGTGCTAGAAGGAGGTGTTGTCCTGTTGGCGCGCTAGGATTCTTGGGAAGTGTAGTTTCCCCACTGTGTGTGTCAAACTCTACCTACTATTTCTTAAGCTTCCGTGACACAGAAACGAAAAGGTTAACTAAACTTTCCAGGCAATCTTGGATAATACCTTCATCTTTCGAGCCTATTTCTAGTAAACCATACTTGAGGCACTCAATAGCTTTCCAGAAGTGTTGCTCTCGTGTCCCAATACTAACTTATATGTAAAACCTTATAAACATTTAAGAAAGAAGGGCAAAGAATGCAATAAACACATGATCATAAATGCCATGTGCATTCCCAGCGTTACTCACGATTTCCCTGCGTAAATTGTCTTTCGACTTTCCATTTATCCAATTGTACAGCATCCTTCAAGTAGCTCGACTCAGCCTCCTCTGTGAAGACTTCTTTGACGGTACTGAACCGTGTGGTCCTTGCCATAGACTTTCTCGAGTTACTAATTTATTTTCTTAATTTTTAAATTAACACGCACTTACTCTCTCTACCATTATCCCCAGGTTATTTATTGCTTTGATGGATTTTTGATATTCTTTGTTTTTTTATAGCCTAGTTTTCCCCAGTATCTATCCCTCTCTAACAAACAGTATTTTTAAATTAAAAAAAAACCCTTGTAATAAATATGTATAATTAAACAAAACAAATCCACACATTATCCATGTCCAAAAATGTATGTCTCATTCTACATCTTGAATCCATCAGCTCTCTCTGTCAGTAGCTTAGTAGCACAAATCATTATCAATCCTTTGAACTTACAGTTTGGTCATTGAATTTATCTAAGATCTTGAGTTTTTTAAACTTGTCTTTTTGTTATTGTCAATACTGTTATTATATAAATTATTTACTGGTTGTGCTCACTTAGCTAATATCAGCTGCAGTTTTCACAAGTCTTTCCAGGTTTCTCTGAACTCATCACTTTTATAATTTCTTATGGCAGTGTATTTAACATATTTCATTACATTCATACAACAAAATTTATTCAGTCATTCCCCAATTGATGGGCACCTCCTTCAATTCCAGTTCTCTGCAACTACAAAAATAGCTGCTGTGACTATTTTTGTGCATTATGGTTCTTTTTCCTCTTTCTTTGATCTCTTTTGGTTGTACTACTATACTTTTTATATCTTGTCTTAACATAACTACAGCATAAAGATTTTGAGGACAAAGGCCATATTTTGTACTCCATTGTATTCAGTTTCATCCAACAAGTACTTATTAACTACCTACTACTAGTTAGGAGGTATACTAGGCACTGGGGGTATAAAAAAAAAAAGAAAACAATTCTTGTCTTACCACTTCCCTCCTAAAAGTAGGAAAGTGTGCTTTATCAACTTCTTCAGGATCAGGATTGGTCATTACAACTAATCTGAGTTTGACTGCTTTTTAGTGTTGTTTTATTAGTGTTTTATTTAGTGTTCATTTATGTTTTATATTCAATGGGTATACTATTCTCCTGGTTCTCTTTGAGTTCATCAGTTGATAGAAATCTTAATATGTTTCTCTAAAGTCTTCCTATTTGTGATTTCTTGTGGTACAATAGTATTGTTACATTCATTTACCCCAATTTATTCTGCCATCCCTTAAATGGTGGGGACCCATTTTGTTTCTGTTCTTTTTTTGTTGCTACCATAAAATATTCTGCCTGATTTTTCTCCCTAATAAATATGTCAGAGACAGAAACAACAGTACCATGTAGTCACAACCTTGTGGTCACCCAAATGGGGAGATAAATAGCTGATAATGCTGCCTCAATCTCCAGCCAAAGTCTTACAAGAGTTTTTGTTCCTCCTCACTTGAAAGTAGCTAGGAAAGAATGAAGCATTTCATCTGTTCATGCCTTTTACATGCACACGAAGTACCTCTGCCTGACTTTGGAATTTTTTTCTTTTTCTTTTCATTATGAAGTTGACAAACATAAACAATAGCAAAAAATCGCAAAGAACAGAAAGACAATGGGCATATTATACTCTGAATTTCAATTATGTACAATGTTAAGTATATCATGAATTAATATGATTATTCCAATAATGCCCAGTTTGTGTTTCTGCACTTCAGCTCACTTCTGTGCATTTTATAAATGTTCTTTTCTTTTTTCATCATTATTGCTATTCCTTCATAACTCTCCCCTCTCCAAATGAAAAGTACAATTAAAAATGCCTTCCCTTTTACCAAATTAATATGGTCAAACAACACAGAGACGCACTGGTCGTGTCAAAACACGTGTGTCATTGTCCACCTCTAATCCATCACTTCTCTGACAAAGAGATGGGATGTATGATTCATCATCAGTCTTTTGGAGTTATGGCTGTTTATTGTATTGATCAGAGTTCTTAAGTCTCTCAAGGTTGTTTTCCTTTGTAATGTTATCGTTATTATGTAAATTAATTTCCTGGTTCTTTTACTTCATTCTGCATCAGTTCATTCAAGTTTTCCCAGGTTTCTTTGCAACTATCTCTTTCATAACTTCTTATGTTGTATTCAATTACATTCCCATACCACAATTTCCTTAGTTCTCTAATTAATAAGCACCCCCTTTGTTTTCAGTTCTTTCCTGAAAAAAATTTTTTTGAAGTTCTGCCTGACTCTTGAGTACTTCCTTAATCTGACACTATCCCATCCAACCAACCTTATCTCCCACTTCTAAAGCCTGTTTTCTCACTGGACCTCCTAAAGTTATTCCTACTTCTGAACCTTTGTTTATACTGGCCCTTCTTTCTGAAATGTCCTCCTTACTTACCTTTGGCAATCCAAATCCTACCTACCCTTTAAGGCTGCGCTCAGGCTCCACCTGAATAAAACATTCCCCATCTAATTCCCTGCATTGATCTCCTTTCTCTCTATCTTTTATTGCACGCACATGTAACCTAGCACTGAATCATATGCCATTCTGCATTTTTTTGATTGTTTTATATGCCTTAGTCCTGTCTCCCCAAATATACTAAAGGTTTTGGGGACTGGGTATCCAAGCTTTCTTAGTAGTCTCCCTTCCCCAGGCACCTAGTATTGATACATGATAGATGTTCAGGACTTGATTGTTTAATTAATTGATTCTTAAGCATAATAGGGAATATTTTTGTCCTAATGGGGAAGTCACCTACCTGGACAACCTAGGGAAAATCTCGTCACTAGCCTGGTAGAGTTTCTTGCTTATCATACATTGGGGGAGATCAATCCACAACCTGGAATGGGTTCATCCAAGGCAGAGAGCCATCTGTCATTCATTCAACAAGTATTTGTTGAGCCTCGAATGTATAAATTACTATGTTAGGTGCTGTGGAGGAATGAAGAGATATGAACAAGATACTTCAAGCTCAAGATTTCCAAAACTAAATTCATCATCCTCTTCCCCACACTTGTTCCCTATTTTAGGACCTAGACTTTATGATATTTTCATATCCACTATCCTCCCATAACCCTGGCTTCAGACACAACCCCCTTTGAGTGCTTCCTTTCCTTTGTTGTCCATTCAGTTGGTTGTTCACCAAGTTCTGTCTGTTCTACCTCTTATACTCATCTTCTCTTTACCTTTCACATTAACATTTCATTAGTTCAAGATCTCCACCCAGAAGACTGCAATAGTCTTCCAGCAAATCTACAATTTCTCCTCTCATCAGTCCATCCTATATATCACTGCCAAACTAGTCTTCTTAAAACAGAACTCATTACATTTACCTCTCTTTTACTAAAACATCTTCAATTATAATCCAGTTATACTAGGTTAGAGACAACTAGATGGCACAGTAGATAGAGCAGTGGACCCATACTTAGGAAGACCTGAGTTGAAATCCTGCCTTAGTTTCTTCATCTGCAAAGTGGGGATAATAACAGCACCTTCTTCCAGGGTGTGAGATTTAAAAGAGATAAGATTTGTAAAGTGCTATGCAAACCTTAAAATCCAGACTCCTTAGTTTGGCATTCAAAGCCTTAGACAGTCTGAATCTTTTTCAACTTTATCTCTCATTATGTCCCAAAATGTAACCTATTCTCCAGCCTACCTGGATGATCTGTCCTTCCTCAAACATACCCGTGCTTTCCTACTCCCACACCTTCTGTTGTTTTCTTTGTACCACTTATGGAAATACTACCCATTATTGAAAGCTCATCTTAAATGCCACTTTTTGAGATGCCAAAGAGCTTACCTGGGATCCTTCTGAAACCTCCACACATCAGTTAGTAATCCACACCTTCCACCTGAATGATGCCTTTGCAAACCCAGTCCCTGGGGCCTATGGAGAGATAGTGGTATCAGTGTCAGTTATGTTTGGGCTTGCAGAGTAGGCAGCTCCTAGCAGTCCTTAATCAGACAAATGTTTCCTCACACTGTTGCCACTCCATAATTTTTCCTATGTTTTCTTTACTCTAGTCTGACCAATAATTGATACTCTTAGTTTTGTACCTCAAACTCTTATCCCCCTCTTTGTGTTGTAGAGACTAAATCTTGACAAAAAGACCCTAGCCTGCACCTGACAAAACCCCATTCTTCTCCCTTCTTAGAATCTCACTTCACTCATTTCCCCCTGCTCATTGTCAATGTGGGTGAACTTTCCAGGGGGACCACAACTTGGAATTGAAACAGTCCATCCCATCCTATAATCATTAAGCAAGTGCAGAGTTGGGCTGGGACACTTCCCTCACGGAGGGAAGGTGAGACATATAAAATTAGAATTATTCTGTTTGTTCCAGTGGGCAGAAGCAAGAAAGGTAGCTAGACTTTCCAAAGGGGCAGATTTAGGTTGATATCAGTAATAAACCTCCAATAATTATATTTGTCCAAAAGTGGAAGGGCCTGCTTCAGGAGGTAGTGCGCTTCCCATCACAGGTTCTTTAAATAGTTACTGGATGAATATATGATACATGTGTTAAATGAGGAGTTGATTCCAGGTATGGACTGAACTAGCTGGCCACTGATGTCTCTTCTAACTTTGAAATTCTATGATTTTTCAACCAAGGGATTATGCAATTTTGGGGGTTTGGACATGATTTTATAAGTATAATTAGTTTCTCCTGTGAGAAAACTTCTACCATTTTAAATCAGCAATTTATACTCTTAGAGAATTGTTCAGGGCCACTGAAAGGTTAAGCAACCTGCCCAGGGTCACACAGCTAGTATATGTCAGTAGATTATAAGCCTACTATAAGATATGCAAAATTCTGTGGGGGTTTCTGAGCAGAGAAAGATCACATGTAGTTGGGGGAATCTGGAAAGACTTTGTGGAAAAGGGGGCATTTAAGATGGTATTTGAAGTAAGGATAGGATTTTTACAGCCAGAGCTGTCAGGGAAGGCCCTGCAGGCACACACAGGGAGCAGTGTGAACACAAGTGCCATTTTACAATTCTTGAGCTGAAGAGGGGCACAATGAGAACTGTGCATTAGGGTGATTGATCTAGCAGTGTGTGCTAGATAGTTTGGAAGGGGAGAGACTGGACTTTTGTCAGCTTGGCACCACCCACGGAGCTAGACATTCTCCCTAACCCTTTTGATGAAAGGACATAGGGAATTCTTCTGATTGGTGCCCAGCAACTCTTGATCACCCTCTCCCCCATTATATACCCATTACAATAATCCAGGTAAGAGGCCATAATTGAAGATGGTAGATGTGGGAATGTAATGGAAGGGGAAGACTTGAAAAATATTTTTTAACAAAGAATTGCCAAAACTGGATGTCTGATTGGATATGGGTAATGAGAGGGGGAGAAGAGTAAAAGATGATGCCAAGACTCTAAGCCTGGTGAAAAGTTGATGGTGGGAAAGAGGGAATTCAGGAAATTTTCAGGAAATTTTTTTTTTTTGACATGAGTATGGGACGCTTGCAAGATATCCAGTTGGAGATAGCTAGCAGACAGATGGAAATGCAGAATTGGATGTTAGAAGAAACATGAAAGCTGGAGATTTAAACTTAGAAGTCACCCCCAAAGAGAGAAGAGAATAGAATGTTGAGGATGCTTATATTCTGGAGAGGGACCAATAAAGGAGAGTTGATCCTGTTTTTAGGAACCCAGGTCAGAACCTGAGCAGTTTCCATTCCCCCAGACTTTAGAAGCAGCTGGGAATTGCAAATCGAGGAATTCTGGACTGTCATCCCAGGGATGTGTCCAGCTAGGTTTGGGATGATTGTTCCATTCTGAGTCTGGCAAGTGAAATTCTATTTATAAAAGCCATTTTTAAATAAATTTTATAAAATGTCCTATTTATGAATCCCTTCCACAGCTATTTACCATCTTCTGAAGCAGTATCTCCCTGCCTCTCCTTCAAAATTCCTTCATAAAAACTATGGAGCAGATTGTTTCACACTTGTTTTGGGAGCTGTCATTAAGCATTTATTGAGGAATTAGACTTGTTCTATTTAATGCCAGGAGACAGAACTAGGAGCAATAGATGGAAATTGTAAAGATGCCAATTTAGTCTTTCATGTAAGGAAAAACTTTCTAATAATTAGAACTTTCCAAAAGTAGAATGGATTGCCTAGCGGGATACTATAATGGAAATAAGTGTGTTAATTTAGGTTGAACAATCCCATTTTGCTTTAACCCTCCATCTTGTGACTAAATCGTTGTTATATAAGCTATTTTTTCCAGTGGTATAATTTTGCAATGATACATGTGTCCTGGATTTGGTAAACACTATCAAGTTTATATATGTCCCTTAGATTTGATAAATAATTACCCATGATATGTGTCCACCAAATCTGGTAAACAACTGACAAACACTTGCTAATGACATTAAGTGTGATAGTTTCTTTCATTATAAGCTTAGGTTCATCACCAATCAGAACTTAGATGTAATTAATAAAGCCAGAAGTATACCCCCATATTACCTGGCCCAAGGTATCAGTCTGATCCTTAGGACAGATGCCTATATTTTCATACTTGGAAGGCACTTGGAAATGTGAACATCTCATCTTCACTTGACTAACATAGACCTGACAGAATGCTACCTTGAAGGGAGACACACAACCTCCAACTGGGCAGAGAGGTTACCTTGTCATGAGTACTCGGGCGAGACGTGCTTAGTGGGACCTTAGGGAATTAGGTCAGTGATTTCTTCCTAGAGGGCTTGATGTTTGTGTTATTGAATAGTTGATAAAATTTGACTGAATGCATTTATGAGTGCAGGTCTTATCAGTGTAATACTTATTATCAGCCCTAATAAATAGAAGTAATGGCAAATTGGTTTCACATGTGCACTGTATGTTACAGGTACTGGAACGCCTTTACTAGAAATCTTTGAGCAGAGGTTAGTTAGAATGAAGATCACTGGTCAGGTGGGGATCATTTTTCAGGTATGAGTTAGAAGATGGCCCCTGAGATCCCTTCCAACTCTCAAATTTCATGATTCTTTGAGTGCCCCCTCTGAGTATAGTCCGTACCAGACGCAAGACAACAAAGAAATCAAATGTTTCTTACCCTAAACTCATTTGACAATTTAAGTTTTGTTTTCCATCAATTTTATATGACTGCATTTCCCTACAGCAAGAGTTGGCAACCAATAGAAAATCCACTGTACCATTCTCCTCCTCCTCCTCACCAATCACCCATTCCTGGGAAATTAGACCATTAAGAGACTGAGGATCAGTAGAACATTTCCTAAAAGTATTGTACCCTTGCTTTTGTAAATGAGCTGGGCTCAAATGAGCAGGCTGTAAATATGTTCTTTTAACATTCCCACTATGCTCCCAACTTTTTTGCTCATATAGAATTGAATAAAGGAAGAATTGGCATGTTTAAGTTGCTAACTTAGGGGGAGGCACCTGCTGCATACAGCCTTACCGCTGAGTTTAACCACAAAGGAGAGGAGAGATATGGGATGACAGCTAGTGAAGATGGTTGGATCAAGTGAGATTTTTTTGAAAATAGGGAGATGTGGGTATGTTTGTAGGCAATAGGGAAGTAGCTAGTAAGCAGGGAGAGATTGAAGATAAGTGAGAGAGTGGAAATGATAGAGGTGGCAATCTGCTTTGTGGCTATGGAATAGAGTAGGATCACTTTTGCTTATGGGGGTTTGCCTTGACATGAAGAAGGGTCACCTCTTCAAGTGAAACAGGAGTGAAGGAGGAAATAGTAGCAGGAAGAAGGATGATATAAGGAGGTGCTGAGAAGACAGAGCTCTCAGGGAATGATCTCATTTTCAGTAAAATACAAGGCAAGGTTCTCAACTTAGAGGGTAGGAGTAAGAGGAGTCATGGGAGGCTTAAGGAGAGGATGAAAAGATTTATAAGAGTTGTTGTAATGAGTAGGATAGTGAGGGTAGGATAGGTGTAAAAGGATTGCCTTGCTGCAGTGAGGGCCCAGTTGAGATTATTTATAGTGCATCCTCTCAGCATAGTTTTATGATTTTCTTCAGTTTCATCTAGCTGCATCTAAGTAGGAATGAAGAAAGTAGGTGGTGAGAGTAATCCAAGGTTAAAGCTTAGCAAAGCAATATCTGTGATAAAATAAGGGATATTGGACTCAAGAGAAGAGAATAGTAATGAGTTGAACTGGTTTACCAAGGTGTCAAGGTGGAAAAGGAAAGAGAGTATAAGTAACATAGGAGTGATGACCTGGGAAAGAACGAAGAATTGAGGGATTGGAGTCATAGTGTGAATAACAGGGTTTGAGGTAGCAAGATAGAGAGAGTTGGAATGGTGGTAGATTTTGATCGGATCAGGGAATTTCAGAGTGCATGAATATGCAAGTGCTGCATTTGTGGGTAATGGTAAAATCAAGGACATAACCATCTTTGTGTGTGGTTGAGGTAGGGTGAAGGAACAGGGCATGGGAAATGAGTAAATAAGTAAATTGAGAGGTTAGTTGTAGAGAAGGCACCAATCTAAATTGGTAGAAGTTTTCTCATCTGTGAGTTCCTTATACTAATAAAATGACATTTTCAGTCCTGTCTGTATTCTTGTTTATAACATTATAGCATTTATATAGCACTATAAAATTAAAAATGAACCCACATTATTGTTAAAATTAGTTATATTAAATTAAATTATTAAAAGTATTATTGCTATATTACAACTTAGTACAATGTGTGTCCTCTTGGGCTCTGAATTCCTTACATTCTTGGGCCTGTGAAAATGATTGTAGAATAATTTTTAAAAATCACTGTATCCTGCTTTGACTCCTCCACTATCTCTTGAATCCTTTAGAGCTGGGGCTCTTAACCTCAGGTCTGTAAACTTGTTTTTAAAAAGATGTTGACGGCTGTATTTGAACATAATTGGTTTCCTTTGTAATCCTATATATTTTACTCTGTGCATTCTGAGAAGGGGTCCTACACTACAATGGACTTCCACAAAGGTTCATGATACAAAAAAAGTTAAAAACCTCTGTAAGAAGTTGCTAGAAGAAAATCACTTCCTGGCCTTCCTCCTTCGTTTTTAGCTTCTCAGCTAGGACAGCAAGGGGGCACAGTGGAGAGAATACAGGGCCTGGAGTTAGGAAGACCTGAGTTCAGATATGGCCTCAGACACTTACTAGCTGTGTGACTTTGGGCAAGTTACTTCACCTCTGCTTGTCTCAGTTTCCTCATCTCTAAAATGGAGATAATTAACAGTACCTTTCCTCCCAGAGTTGTTCTGAGGATCAAATGAGATAATGTTAGTAAAGGGCTTAGCATAGTGCCTGGCACATAGTGTTTTATAGGTGTTAATTATCACTTTTTTTTAGTCTTTTTGGAGGGGGGAAGGCAGGGCAATTGGGGTTAAGTGACTTGCCCAAGGTCACAC
>CM053583.1:226886654-226904723 GCA_028627135.1 Pseudochirops cupreus
GCTACTTCTTACTGCGTCTCTGAAAGCTGAATTGGCTCTGGTTCCTTCTGGCATTAGCTTCTTCAGCTTCAAAGTACAATAGGTCTCTCATTTGTTTCATACTTTATTCCTTCACTACTACTTTTGCAGAATTAACTCGCTAAATCTTTACAAGTTCATTGGTGTGAAGAAACTGAACTCCACAGTGTGGCATGTTAGCTTTGCCTAAAGCCACAGCAGCAAGTCAGTGTTAGAGCTGAACTTAAACCCGGGTCATCCTAGAGTGTTACTCTTTAGAACTTGCTAAAATAACATGCTTTCCGTTTGAATTCCCTCTTTTCCTCATCCTGATTCTTCTTTCCCTCTCCCAGCAGGTATTTATAGGCTGTTTCATTTTCTATTCTCCCTCCCTCCTGATAAGCAAGAAATCTTGAAAATTCAACTGAACAAGGAAAAGTTTTAGAAATTTTCTTCTGTTAGGAGAGGAGAGGAGGCTTAAGGGAGTTTTTGATCACCATTTTGATTAGCTCCTTCAAGCTGATTAGATTATAGGGTCCTTTGTTGTTGTAATACTTCCTCTATTCCCCCAAAACTTGTACTCATCCTTACAGGTTCAGTCCCCAGAGAGTGGCTACTACTCTCCAGTTTTGGAGTTAACCCTGTGAACTACCATTGCAGTTTACAAGACCCCACCAGTGTGCTTCTTGTTAATACTTAGTCTGTAGACTCAATCAGTTATTAGCAGAGGCATTTTAGCAAGAACAATAGTTGGAAAACATTTCCTCATGAAGTCAGAGTGTACTCTTCCACAAATAGATCATGTCTGTGGGAAGAGTGGATTCAAACTCATAGTGTGATGGTACTGAAGCACACATGTAGAATATATATGTGGCAAAAGCTACTCACAACACCAAGAATTGTAGGGCCTAGAAGTCCTTTTTTTCTTTGTAGAATCCTCACAGTGGGTTCCCAGTTTTTAGAATATGTTGATTTGTGTTTAAAACAAACTACTCTGACTAGTGAGTACAGAAAAAAAAATTATAAGAGTGGGACAGATAGCTCATTAAAATTTGTTTTTGGCTTTCCATTCTATTTCTCATTTAGACAAAATTAACTGTTTATTCCCATTTTGATTTTCTGTTAGTAACAGCAACAAAAAGTTCTGGAAACAATAACATAATTCCAGCAGATAGAGTTATTAGAAAATAATCAAACTTCTTGGATTGTCTGACATACCTGAAAGAGGTATTGAAACTGATTGTTCCTCTTTGATACCGTACTTCTCTGAATTTTTGTTAGCATATAAAATGAAATTATCAAATTAAAAATCAATGTATCTCCCCTTTAAACATATTTACATTCATAATACTTTAACCATTTTAATTCAGTGTTAGTGTGGTTTAAGGAATTCCTTTCATGAGTCAAGCAGCAATTTAAGCAATGCAGTCCATGCAAGAGTAGCATACTTAGGTTTATAGAGCAAATGAAGCAGTGGTCAGAATTGCAGCAACTGTATGGCATTCCTGAAATATAAAATAGACAAAATATAGCAAAGCTAAAAGCCCTAGTATGCAGATGGTTATGGGACTGGAACATTGTCCAGATAGATCTAGCTGGTGGTCCAGAAGCAAAGTTCAGATGGATTCTTCCAAAATGTTTTTTGTTATATATCAATCTATCTATCCATCTCTCCATTCATCTGTTTATTTATTTAGATTTTTATGAAATAATTAAAAAAACCATGAACAATTCATTATACCAGGAATAACAGAAAAAGAATATTATATATGATGCTGTGGAACAATATTATTTAGATCTTGATTTTTAAAAGTTCCTGTTAAGCTTAACATGGAACTTCCAACACTAATTTAATTTTCTGTACCCCATTCTGAACTTCTTTTAGTTCTCTTTTTTAAAAAAAATGCGTGGTTGATGCTATTTTTCTTCCTTATTTTTTGATATCACTAACACTGAACATACCCCATAAATACTCCATCCCCCCAAAGCCCTAAAAGCCCTCTCATGTAACAAGTATGGTCAGGCTAAACAAATCTACACGGTGGCTGTGTCTGAGAATATATTTCTCATTTTACACATCTAGTCCATCATCAGGGAAACATGATTAGTCATTGATCTTAAGATTTTCTCAGTTTATTTAAACAGTGTTCTAGCCATTGTACAAATTGTTCTCCTGGTTCTGCTCACTTCATTGTTTTATTTCTTAAAAAATATTTTATTTCCTTTAATCAGTCAAAATCTACTTTCATACCTTTCCCCCCTCTTTAACCGAGAACATAAGAAAAATAAAACCCATTACAATCGTGTAGAGTCAATCAAAATAAATTTTGACATTGATCATGTCAAAAAAACATTGGCTCATTCTGTGTTCTGAGTCCTTCACCTCTCTATCATGAGGTAAGTATTAGCATATTTCTTCATTAATCCTCTGGAATCCTGGTTGGTCGTTACACTGGTAATTCAGCACAAGAGTATTCCATCACACTTATATAATATAGTTTGTCTAGTCACTCACCAATTTATGGGTACCCCCTCAAATTCCCATTCTTTGCAACCTCAAAAAAGAGCTATAAATATTTTTGTGCACCCTTAGTTTGTTTTGCTTAGACATAACCCTTCCTTCCCTTAATTGACCCTCTCTCCAATTACCCCTCCTCAGTTTTCTCCTTCCTCTCCTACTTCCTTGTTGAATGAAAGGTATTTCTGTACCTAACTAGGTATGTGTATTCTTTCTTATAAGAATGAAGTTCAAATGTCAGCCACTCCTTCTCACTCCCTCTCACCCTGATTATCAGATGATTTCTCTAACCTTCCTCCTCTATCCCCACCTTTCCTCTTCTCTGTTTCCATTCTTTACTTAATATCATCAAGACATAATAGAACCACTCACAGGCCTTATACTCTCTTTGTGGACCCTGATAATGATAAAATTCTGAAGGAACACATGTATCATCTCCCCATATTCGAATGAAGCAATTTATCCTTGTTTAGTCCTTTATCACTGTTAATTCATGTTTTATTTTGTTTTTTATGTTTCTCTCCATTCCTGTGTTTCAACTTCAAAGTTTCTATGAAGCTCTGGCTTTTTTTTTTTTTAATCAGAAATGCTTGGAAGTCCTCCATTTCATTAAAGATCCTTTTTTTTTTTCCCACCTGTAGTATTATGCTTAGTTTTGCTGGGTTAATTATTCTTGGCTCTAAGCCTGTGTATCCTTTGCCTTTTCAAATACTGTATTCCAAATTCCCCTCTCTTTTATAGTGGTTGCTGCTAAATCATGTGTGATCCTTTCTGTGGCTCCTCAATAGTTGAAATCTTTCTTTCTGAATGCTTGTAGTATTTTTTCTTTTACCTGGAAACTGAATTTTGGCTCTGATGTTTCTAAGAGTTTTCGTTTGGGGGTTTCTTTCAAGAGGTGACTGATAAGTTCTATTTCCACTTTTCCCCTGTTGTTAAGAGGTCTGGAAAGTTTTCTTTTGATAATTTCTTGAAATATGATGTCTCCAATTTTTTTTTTGGTCATGGTATTCTGATTGTTTAACGATTCTAAAATGTTTTCTCCTTAACTTGTTTTCTAGGTCAGTTGTGTTTGCTATGTAATTCTTTACATTTTCTTTTATTTTTTCAGTCTTTTGACTTTGTTTTAATATTTTTTTGTGGTCTTATATAGTAATTAGCTTCTATTTGGTCCATGTGAATTTTCATAGATGTTTTTGCTTAAGCAGCTCTTGGGCCAAGCTATTAATTCTGCTTCTGATTCTTTCTTCTGATCAAGAGCAGACCATTGGGTAGTCAATGACAAAGTAAATTTATAGTCTAAAACAAATTAGACAAAAAATTTCTAATTTTTTTTCAGTGGTTCCTGCTAGGGCTCCAAGAATCAGAATTCTAGATGGAGAATCTCTCCAGTGGGTCCCTGTAAATGAATAGGTGGTGCAAAACATTCCAGATAAATCCCAATAGGACAGCATCTCCTTTCCTTTAACCTTCCCTCTACTTTGAGGTTCATTGGGTGTTAACATCTCCCTGAGTGAAGAGGGGAACAGCTTGATAGTCTGAGAAAACAAATTAGCCATGCCTCTGGGGGCTTTGAAGGGTTGAGCCCTGGGTGAGTTTCAGAGTTAGAGATACTTGCGGAGAAGGCTCTTGCACCTATACCAGAGGATGTCAAAGGAGGGCGTGGTGCTGGTGGTGAAGGGATTTTTCTCTTCTCTGCCACATATCAGCTACGTAGCTCTAAAGGGGATCTACTGAATGAGTAGGAGACGTTGCATTCAGTACTCCAGACAGATGCAGATTCAGATAGCTAGTAAATGGAGGGAGTAGCTTCAAGTAGCATGACCTCACAGTTCTTCAATGTACTCATTTCATATGACCTACTCCTCCACCCACCTCAGCCACACCCTTGATCTTGCCATCACCCACAAACGTTCCACTTCCATGTTCATGAACTCTTAATAATCCTTTATCTACTCATAATCTAATGTCATTCCATAACTCCACCTTGCAACCCCAAACCCTATTCTTCATGTACATCGTGACTGCAATACCTCAATCCTCAGTCCTTTCCCAGATCATCACCTGTGTACTAGCCATACTCTCCTTTCCCTGCCTTGACCCCGGGATTAACCAGTTCAGTTTTGTTCTTCTCTTGAGTTCTTTGTCCCCAATGACATCACTGATATTCTTGTCAAGCTTCAGCCTTAGATTACTCCCACCTGCTGCCTTCATTCCTACTTAGATGCAGCTAAATGAAACTGGAGAAAATCAGGAAACTGCTGAGTGGATCCACTACAAATTTATGTAACATAATCTCAACTTGGACCCTCATGACAGCAAGGCAATCCTTTTACATCTACCCAATTGACTCACTATCCCATTCACTACAACAACTCTTACAAACCTTTTCATTCCTCTCAAACCTCTCATGACTCTTCCTGCTCCCACTCTCTAGGCTGAGAGGCTAGCCTTGTAGTTTACTGAAAATAAAGTCATTTCCTGAAAGCTCTTTCTTTTCTCCACCTAGTTATATCATCCTGATTTCTGCTACTATTTCCTTCTTCATCCTTGTCACATTTGAAGAGGTTTTCCTTCTACTTGCTAAGGCAAACCTTTCTACAAGCAAAAGTGATCATCCTCTATCCCATTTTCACAAAGCAGATTGCCACCTCCATCATTTCCACTGTCACTTATCTTCAAAATCTCCTTGCTTACTGGTTATTTCCCTACTACCTACAGACATACTCATGTCTCCCCTACCTTCAAAAGCCTCTCTCTTGATCCGTCCATCCCCACTAGATATCATATCGTATCATATCATATCTATCTCTTATCTTTTGTGACTAAGCTCCTTGAAGAGGCTGTCTTCAATAGATGCCTCCACTTCACTCTCTCCATAGCTCTTTACCTCATCATTCAACCAAAACTGTATTCTCCAAAGTTACTAACAATCTCTTAATTGCAAAATCTAATGACCTTTTCTCAATCCTCATTCTTCTTGATTTTTCTCTACTCTAACAATGTCTGTCACTCATCCTCTCCTCGATATTCTCTTCTCTCTAGGTTTTTGGGACACTACTCTAGCCTGGTTCTTCTACAACCTATCTGACCACTCCTTCTCAGTCTCTGCTGTTGAATCTCCATCCAGGTCATGCCCATTAACTGTGGGTATCCCCGTGGGCTAGACCCCTTTCTCCCTCTAGACTGTTTCACTTAGTAATTTCATTGGTTCCCATGGATTCAATTATCTCTGTTCTGATGACTCTCATATCTACTTATCCAGCCTTAACCTTTTTGCTGACCTCCAATCTTGCACCTCCAAATGTCTATTGGACATCTCAAAGTAGTTTCCCATAAATATCTTAAATTGAGCATCCTTCAAGAAATTCTCAAGGAAAATTGCCCTGATATTTTAGAACCAGAGGGCAAAATAGAAATTGAAAGTGAAATTCACCGATCACCTCTTGAAAAAGATCCCAAAAAGAAAACTCCTAGGAATGTTATAGCCAGGTTCTGGAGCCCCCAGAGCAAGGAGAAAATATTACAAGCTGCCAAGAAGAAACAATTTGAATGCTGTGGAAACACAATTAGGATAACCCAGGATCTAGCAGCTTCTAAATTAAGGGACTGAAGGGCCTGGAATATGATATTCCAATGATATGATCAAGGGAGCTAGGATTAAAACCAAGAATCACCTACCCAGCAAAACTGAGTATAATGTTCCAGAGGAAAATATGGTCATTCAATGAGGTAAGGGACTTTCAAGCATTCTTGCTGAAAAAACCAGAACTGAAAAGAAAATTTGACACTCAAATACAAGAGGCATGAGAAGGTAAACATGGAAAAGAAATCATAAGGAACTTATCAAAGTTGAACTACTTATATGCCAACATGGAAAAACAATAATTGTAACTTATGAAACTTTTCTCAGTATGAGGATAGGTGAAGGGGATACAAATGTATATATACATATACATACACATATGTCTATATAGGAGGGTACATATATGCATATGAATACGCTTCTGAGTATGTGTGTGTATAAGTGTATATAGAGGGCACAGGATCAATTGAATAGGAAAGGACAATACTTTAAAAGGTGAAATTCTGAGGTGGGAGAGGAATAGAATGAGAAGAGACAGGGAGAGACAGAATGGGGTTAATCATCTCATGTAGAAGAGGCAAAGGATAACTATTACAATGGAGGGGAAGAATAGTGAGGGAAAAGGGAAAGGGTCAACCTTACTCTCATTGAATTTGTCTTAGGGAAGGAATGACATAAACTCTAAACTGGATATCTTGCCACACAGGGGAGTAGGGGGGAAAGGGATGAGAGGGGGGATGATGGAGAGGAGGGCAGGTTGGAAGGGAGGGTAGTTAGAAGCATACGCTTCTGTAAAGGGACAGGGACCAAGTAGAGAACAGAACAAGTGGGGGGGGTGGGATAGGAAGGAGGGAAAGATAGTCAGTCTTTCACAATACATCCACTGTGGAGATGTTCTGCATAACTGCACATGTACAGCCTGTATTGAATTGCCTGTCTTTCCAGTGGGGGTGGGTGATGAGGGAGGAAGAGAAAGAATCTAGAATTTAAAGTTCTATAATCAAGTGTTAAATATATATGTATATATATCATTATTATTATTATTATTATTATTAACTATATGCAACTAGGAATTAAGATACACAGGCACTGGGGCAGGGAGATCCATCCTGCCCTACCGGAAAGTCAGAGGGGCGAGGGGGAGGACATAGGAGACAGCAGATTGGGGGAGGGGGGACACACTGGGATGGCTGTTTTGGGGTGGTGGGTGGAGGAAAGATGGGGAGAAAATTTGTAACTCAAAATCTTGTGGAAATGAATGATGTAAACAAGAAAATAAATAAATGAATAAAAAAAAGAAAAATATCTTAAATTCAACATGTCTAAAACGGAACTCATTATTTATTTATTTATTTCCATTTCATTTAGTATTTTATTTTACCCCAGTTACATGTAAAAACAATTTTTAACATTGATTTTTAAAATTTTGAATTCCAAATTCTCTTCCTTGCACCCCCCCATTGAAAAGGCAAGATGCAATATAAGCTATACATGTGCAGTCACACAAAACATCCCATAAGAGTCATGTCGTATGTTGTAACAGAAAACATAGACCGAAAAAACTCAAGAAAAATAAAACGTTTCAAAAGCGTATTTCAATCTGTGTTCAGAAACCGTTACTTCTTTCTCTGGGGACGGATAGCACTTTGCACCACAGGTCCTTCAGCGTTGTCTTCGATCGTTGTGTTGTTGAGAACAGCTAAGCAAGTCGCTCACAGATGGTCATCCCACAATATTGCTGTTACTTTGTACACAGTACATTTCACTTTGCATCAGCTCGTGTACGTCAACAGGGGAGGTGTGGTCAACCTGATGGAAAACTTACTCTCCCCCGGTGAAATGACTGCTAAGCAGCAAGTTCCAGCAAGGGTGGGGGGCCCTGGTCCTATGGGTCTCCCAAACTGGGTATTACATGACCTGCAATGGAATCCCAACAATCCTGATTATACCAGGTTCTTCCGGCTAGAGAATCCTTAATTAGAGGCATGGAAGCTTGTGCCATCCTCTCTGAAAATTGGAGTAAATTCCAAGAGACAATTCAAGAAGAAAATGAGCCCCCTAACTGTTTTTATGATAGATTATGTAAAAGTGCTAAGTAGCATATAGGCCTTGATCCACTTGATCTGTGAGATGCAAGAATTATAATTTAGGCCTTTGTCAGTCAATTCCAGTCAGAAATACAAAAATGCTTTTATAAGAATTGCCCTGGATGACATGAAAAGTGTAGGTGAAATTAAGAGCATTGTCCAATATGTTTATGAAGGAACCTAGCCTTGCATGACTGGGAAGCTAGACCACCTCTACCTGCTAGGTCCAAGGACATAGGTTATGCTGACCAGAAACTCAGTCAGATCCAAAGACTGATACAAGAAGTTTTTTCACAATTATACATCTCAAGCAACTCACATGTCTTATCTGAAAACCAGCCCCATACTAATCAATCAGTTATTGTTTCCATGTTCCTTTGATGGTTCACAAACATTTGGCAGGAGTTGGGACACTTCTTTCTCTGAATTTAGGGAATTTCATCTGTTCACTTTCCCCTTCCCAACTTGGAAAGTCCCTAATCTTTCATCCCAATTAAAAATCGGATTACTTAAGGTTATATTGTTTCCTTTTAATTAATTGGTCTCATTTGATTAATGGTTTTTAATGTATAAAAGTCTGTCTCCCCCTATATTTGGGGTCCAACCCTAAGCTGAGGAAGGGGCTTAGTCCCAGTTCATTGTCAATTGCCATGCTTTGCTTAATAAATCAATATACTCGGAAGATCAAACCTTTATTTCCTCAGTCATTTTATCTTTTACCTATCACATGATGGATCTTTGTCCTGGCAGCTCCCTGAAGACATCCTCTTTTTGTTCCTTGTATTACTTCAGAATGCCCAAGAGACCCCTGGCAATGGTCTAGGGATTCTTTCTGTCTGACATCCTTGATTCTCTATGGGAGACTTCATCTTCAGATATAGGATTGTTAAAATCCTCTGTCCCCATGACGATCAAGACTAAGGGAGCCTCCCCCCCCATCCTTTCTTCAATATCGTTTGTCCAGGGAGACCATCAAAGGCATTACACCCATTATTGTCTCTCTGAAGGATCAAGGTATTATTATTCTGTGTAAATCTCCTTGTATTCTCCTTCTTAAGAGATCTAAGCCAGGTCCAGATGGCAAACCTGTTCATCACTTTGTACAAGATTTGTACTCTGTTGATGCTTATGTTATACCCAGGCAACCAGTGGTACCCAACCCTGCTACCATCATTTCCTCAGTTCCCTGTGAGGCTACCTATTTTATTGTGATAGATCTTCGCTCAGCTTTTCCTAGCATCCCCATTCACTCATATACTAAGGACCTGTTTGCCTTTCCCTGGAAGAATACTCAATGGGTGTGGACTTGTTTACTCCAAGGATACATAGAAATTGCTACCCTGTTTTCTCAAATCCTACAACAAGATCTAGCTTCCATCACTTTTAAGGGCTTGTCTTTAATCCAATACATTGATGGCTTCCTAGGCCAAGGTCACCCACCCATTGTATCCCAAGCCATCTGTAATCATCTTGATTTTTGTCTTGCCCCTAGACTTTGATGACTCTGGAGGAGAGTGAGGCTGATGACTGTCTAGCTCTGCCTCACTTAAATCCAATTCAACTGCAAGTCAAGACATCACCATCATGATGTCATTGGTCCTTTTTAAGAACAGAAAGACAAACAACAAACCCCTAACTTTGTACATGAATGAAAGGGGGTGGCTTCTGATGTCCTGACCCAAACATCTGAACCCACTTCTTGTTTAGTCTTCTTAGTCTACCCAGCTTGATGCTGTGGTCACTGTCATTCTGCCCTGCCTATAAGTTATGGAGAAGGCTTGTGATCTGATCCTAGGTGCCCCTTGATGGTGCAGTTTCTCCATGAGGTTGAGGTCCTCTAACTTCACCAGTGAACTCAAACCTTTCTGACCAGAGACTTGCCAAATATGAAGTGACATTGATGGGTAATGAGAATGTCATTCTCAAGTGGTGGTCCATATTCAATCCCATCATACTGCTCACCTATTTTCCAGGTTCAGTGGAACCACTGTATGACTGTGCCTCTGTAATGGACATAGCTGGAAAACCCCGAAATGATCTCTTTGACACTCCTTTGCAAAATCCAGATTATGTTTTGTGTATCAATAGGTCTTCTTTTATGAGAGATGGTGTTTATTATACTGGTGCTGCTGTAGTCTCTGACCACTGTTTGGATGGTCTCTCTAACCTCGGTGCCCAAGTTGCTGAGCTTATGGCCTTTAGTCATGTCCACTTGCCAACAGAAAAGCACGACACTCTTTACTGACTCATGGTATGCATTTGGTATCTGTCATGTAGTGGGGATGCCTTGGCTGCAAGGGTTTTTGTTTTTTTTTTACCTCTTCTGGTAAGGTCATTGCAGATGCGAAATTATTGTCCATAGTCTTGCCCACACCAACGGAACTGATCCTGTTTCATGAGGGAACAGTCATACTGATGCCATAGTAAAAGTCACCATCTTAGAGGGACTTTACTTAAGGTTTTCTTCTTTCCCCTTCTGATGAAGATGATTTCTCTCTTTCCTGAAACCACAAAATGAAAACAATGTTTTTAGGCTAAACAGGTTGACTATGGAATGAGAACTGCAAGTCCCCTGGAACTCCTATCACCAAACGTGTCTATCTGTTCACGAAGGGAGCCATTTTGGTGCACAAGGGATTGTGGACTTAGTTAGGAGGGTTTGGGTTATCCCAGGAGTCACCCCACAGCTTCTTGATTGTGTGCCTCATGTCCCATTTGCCAAACATTTAATCAGCATTCCTTCCACACCACAGCTTATAATAGACACCCCCTTAGCTTATATGCCTTTTGAGCCTTTGCAGATAGACTTCATTTGTATGCCTAAGTCTGACCACTTTAAAGTTTCCCTAGTTATTTTTGACCAACTCACTCAATGGGTAGAGACCTTCCCTGGCTCTCAATCTGCAACTGAACTTGTTGCAAAAGTTCTCCTGAAAGAGGTTGTTTTCCACTTCAGTCTTCTGGTGGACAATAATTCTGATAGGGGCACCCACTTTACTAGTTATATCCTGTTCCAGATTTACTTTTGCTTTTGGGTAGTCCTGAAATTTCACATATCTCATCCCTCCAAAGCCTGGGTCAGGTTGAACATATGAACCAGGAGTTTAAAACCATTATTGGCAAGCTGTGTTCTGAAACCCATATAAAGTAGCCTGGCATACTTCCTCTGGCTTTGTTCTATCTGTACAACAGACCAAGGTGGGAATTACACATATTCTATTTTTGAAATGCGCCCATCCCTGCCCCTCCCAATCCAAACAAGACCTTTTCCCTCAGTACACACATCCCTTTTAGGAAGAGATACCTCTGTTGCTTCTCATATACGAGAAATACAAATCAGGCTGACAAAACTCCACAACAGGAGTGGTAACAGGACTTTTTACTCCAGGACTTTCCCCTAGAGATAAGGTCTACATCAATCATTTCCAATAGACCAAAGGGACCCAGCTGACTTGGGAAGGTCCATTCTAGGTGCTACTGACTACTCTAACAGTAATCGGAACCAGTGAAAGGGACACTTGGCTACATTCTTCCCACGTGAAACCTGCTCCCCATACTGTTTTGTAATGTTTTTCCTCTTTTTGAGTTGTGGTATTTTGATTGTGTTTTTTTCTTTTCCTGTCCACTTTTCTCAGGAGGATTAGAAAAGATAATGATGTCAGTAATCTTTGGAGTTGGATAGGCCATACTTTATATCACCTCAAAGCTATTGGGCCTCACAGGGATTGGGTTTGCCATCATATATATGAGAAGGATCTTGACCCATGGATGGTCCTTCCCATTACAGGGACTGAGACCATTCTGCAACTCACTAGGGTTGCCAGAGGTGGTTTGCAGGGCTCTGGAGGAAATGATGAACTCCCTTGATTCATGGGTCCTTTTTCTCCTTTTATGATGGCTAAATGCTTTATAATATATCCAGAGGAAAAAACCAACTGGACAGCTCCCCAACCTATTGCCTTTGCTGAATCAGAAAATCATAGATTCCTTGTGCAGTTTAATAATTCCACTAAATTTATAAGATTCAGAATATTGCACTGCCTTTATTGACCCCCTTGCTTGCATTCTCAATGTGTGTTAAGTGGGAGGAAGGGATTAATACCACTTGGGCCTGGGTGGTGTAGTGAATTGCACTAAACTGTCTAGTTTACCAATGTCACTAAAGGAGATCTTTTTCTGTGTGCCATTGCACTGGTGTATAGTACCACCTTTAATAACAAGACCACTCCAAATTATGTTTTTCTTGGCAATGATATTCAATGGCACTATAGCCGGTAATTTTGATAACATCCTTTGGTCCACCTGATATCACTCTGCTACACTGCCACTTCTGGGCTGGTGAGGCCTCCTTACACTATCCGTGAAATGGCTATCTGCTCCCTTGGAAGCCCCTCTGGGACTAATGACTCCTGGACGGTTCTTTGTGGTGATAAGACTTACTTCTCCCTTCCCCCAAGTTGGTTTGGGACATGTGGAATTGCCTATTTGACTATCAGTATCAGTTTTTAATCACACCATAGGGTTAGTAGAAAAGAAATATTCCAGAACTTGAGGGCATGGTAGCTTAAATATCAAAAAAGGGAAAGAATCCTAGCCAGTGAGAACATGGCCACATTCTAAAACTGTAAAACAACATGGAAAGGGAATGAAGTTCCTCTGGTTCTTGATTCCACATCCATTGGGGTCTCTGCACTGGAAGAGGCTGCTAGGAACCTCTCACTTGAAACTGAGAAACTTGCCCAAGCCACAAGCAAGTCCATTTCCTCCCTCCAGGTTGAGGTAGATTCTTTAGCACAAAATGATCTTGCAAAATTATATGGTCTTAGACCTTATTACAGCTTTACAAGAAGGGATCTATCCTATGATCAATCAATCTTCTTGTTCATACATTAACTGACAGGGGGAATTGTGATGAGCCTTTAGAAAAACCAACAGGTTATAGCAAAAATGCAGTACCCAACCCAAGTGACCCCTGATAAAATCCCTTTTCTTGGTTCACTTGGCTATAGTGAAAGGGCCTAGAGCCACCCTTGGTAAATGGGCCCTCATTGCCCTCTGCATTATAATTCTTTTCAGACTTTATTTTAGTCATTGTATTAAAGCCTGTTCTAAGCTAGTCCTTTTAGAAAGGACCATATTAGTGCACTTGGCTGACCATGAAGATGTTAAAAATCTTATAGAGTTAGCTTATAGATAGTGATCCATAAGAGGTTTGATCAAAGCAGGGAATAAGAGAACAAAACCAACTCCATTTTCTATGATTGTAGACATTTTTGCACAACTGCTAGAGTTGCATCTCATTTTTCCTGAACAGAGTTCAGTTTTCCTATATCATTTGGTAGAAGTCATTTATTATTTTACCAATAACTATTTTCAGGATGCAGGTGGATGCAACCAATCAGAGTTTCCAAACTCTGAGAAGTCCTTAAATCTAAAAATAGTACTACTTCAAGGTGCCTCCTAAGGGGACCCTGGGCCCGATTTGTTGTGCAATTGCATACCTTGCTAATAAATTCCATAGCTTGGACTTTTTTCCTTGATTTTCATAAAACTCTTTGTGACATACTAGTGCTTAGTACAGTGTCTATCTCATAGTAGGTCATTAATAATTACTTATTGATCAATTTTGATGGATTTATTGACTGAATATTAACTTACCTCTGACAGTTGGGAGTCAGACAATAGAAAAGACTGAACTTTGGGAACTCAGGATGAGGACTCTACTAAGAAAGAAATTATTTCTAGGTCCTATGGCACCCAAAATTTTGGGATACGTTTGCCAGGCTAACCATCATTTTACTCTAAGTTTGAGCCCACTCTTCCCATGGACATGTATATTTGTGGGAAAGTAAGCCCCAGGTTTATAAGAAAGATGTTACATATAACTACTGTTATATATAATATACTGTATATAGCTACTGTTATATATAATATACTCTATATAATAATATAATAAATAACTAATTGAGCCTTCTAGATGATTCTTAATGGAAAGCATGCTTGTAGGGCCCCATGAGTTATGATGCTAGCCTCTCACAGTGTTACCCCTAGAACTAGAGGTACCTGCTCTCCTGTGCATTCCACCTGAAAATCTTGGGAGCGGGGTTTCAGAGTATTCTAGCATGGGGTGCTACATTTGGAAATATCTGACAGGACAGAAGGAAGGAAGGAAGGAAGGAAGGAAGGAAGGAAGGAAGGAAGGAAGGAAGGAAAGAAGAAAAAGAAAAGAGTGGCCAACAAGAGAACAGCAGAAAGCAATGGAAAAGAAAGCCACTGGTTCTCACTAAAGCCTTCCATATTAGGCAAGCTGAGCATGCCCAGAAAAACCCATGTTCAATGAAACATCCTGCAGAAGTATAGGACAGAGGTAGACAGATGCTTGTTATGTAGCCTAAGGAAATAGTTTATGGACAACAAAAGTGTCAGTCAATCAACATTTGTCACAAACATTTACTTAGCACCTTCTATATGTTGGGCACTAGGCTGAGTGCTGAAGATAAAAAGAAAGACAAAAAAACTCCCTGCCCTCAGGGAGCTCACAGTGGATCCCAACTCTCATATTGAAGAGGGTGGCTTTTGAATCCCTAGGCAGTGTGATCCTTGAATTTATCCTCGAAGCCAGAGAAGGGAGATTTTCTAGGCAGCATCAGCTTTGGGAGTTGACACATGGGTAACCCCAAGTTTGAGAATTCAAGGACTGAACTTTCTAAAGAGAGGAAGGAATTTCCTGTTGAAGTGTGTTCCTTGGAAAATGAAGAGGGTCGTATGCATAGTTTCTGTGTAACTTCTTACTTGGAGGGAAAAATCAGTGAAGCACGTAGATGGCAAAGGTCTACTGGGAATGGGATTATTTGTTCAGCAGCCCCCAAGGTATGTTTATCTTCTGAGGGTGGTTGATGGACCACTTAAGGGGCTTCCTGTGTTTTCTTTATCTCTTTCTGGCCTCCCCTAAGTCCTTGGCATCTTATACACTTTTGGAAGGGGAGAATAAAACTTTTACAGGACCTGAGGATACCTTTTATCCACATTTGGAGAGAACCAAATATCCACATAGGAGCTATATTCTGAGAATGTTGGGTTTCCTAGAGCAATGAGTCCAAGAAAGAGACTCCAAGACTGATCATGTTCTATGTGATCCAAGTCTTTTGGGGATCTTGGGTCATGGGTTAATTTGTTATAATCTACTGTTATGATGTCTACTGACCCAGTTCTCCAAGCCTCTACAAGGTGCTTCTGAAGGCACCTGACCATGGAACAAGGCACCGTCTAAGAGCGTTCTCTTAGACTAGATTATTTGGCTGTTCAGTACAGAGGGAAGAGAATCAGGAAACCTGGAATCTAGTCTACTTCTAGAATGATTTTGCCACTAACTAGTTGTGTAGCCTTGGGCAAGTCACTTCTCCAGGATTCATCTTAGTTTTCTCATCCGTAACGTAAAGGAATGAGACTAATGACCTCTGAGATCCTCTATACCTGTGGTGTCAAACTCAAATAGAAGTGGATCCCTTTGCAATCCCTATTGACTTAGAAAACCACAAATTAACATTACCCATGTATTTTCATTTATTTTCTTAAACATTTCCCAGTGACATTTTAATCTTGTTCAGGCAGCACTGGGGCATGTTGTGGGCTACTCATGGTACATGGGCTGAATGTTTAACACTCTGTTCTATTTTTAGAATGCTCTCACATTCTATGTTCTAAAGTCCCTTCCAGTTCTAACATTTTATGGTTCTATGATTCTAAGAGTTAAAGTGCTTAAGACACAACAAGCCCATTTCTGTTTCCAACTGCAAAAATGCAATCTTATTTTTACAGTATTTGGTGCTAAGAGTAAAAGTCCACAAGGTGGCAATGCTTCCTTGTGAAAGAAGACAAAATAGCTTTGCACTTTCAGAAGTGGAAAAAAAAAATCAATTGAGATTGATAGTGGGGGTCAGATTGACAAGGAGATTAAAGTACAGGAGACAGCCTTGTGTAGTAGAAAAAAAGCAATGGACCAGGAGTTAGGAGACCTAGGTTCTAATTTCACTTCTGTCACTAACTTGCCAAGTGGCTTAGGAAAGAAACTTTCCCTATATGAGCCTCTGTGTTTCCATCTGTAAAATAAAGTTAAAAAAAAAAAGTTGGACTAGAAGATCTCTCAGGCCTTTTTCAGGTCCAATCTAAGATTTTACGTTATTGTTTAAAGTGAAATAAAAAGAATGTTTGACATTCAAATCAACAGCCCTTAACTGTCTGGTTCAGTAAGTCAGTCAGAGTGCTACTATCTTAGGTAATGACTGGGCCACAAAGAGCAGTTAAGACATAGTATCTGTTCTCAATGAATTTATAGCCTGGTATTTGTATAACGCTTATACAAATAACTATGTTATAAAATAGGACATGATAATTGCATAAAGGAGGCATGAGAAAAGTGCTACCCAAGGTATAAAAAAAAGAGAAAGATTTCTAATTGGAGAAACCAGGGAAGGCTTCCTGGAGGACATAGCACTTGATCTGGATCTTGAAGAATAGGGTAGGATTTCAACAAGTCATAGAAATGAAAGTTAGGGATTGTGAGAAGATGAAAGGATGTAGAGGAACTCCATTTCCCATAAATACTCCTTAGGGACTTTGGAATGTGCCAATCTCATCAGAAATAAGAATCACCTGTAGGTTCCAGTCCTAGAATCCACAGAAAGACATCTTGAATACTCTGGAAACCCTGAAATAGACAAGCCACAATAGATGAAAAGTAGAGCTCAAGGAATGGAGGACGGGTTAGGGTCTGCTAAACTCCTGCACCAAGCCCAGAGGTGCAAAGTCCAACCCAGGTATCTCAGAAGTCCATGGCAGCAGGAGCCCAGCATGGGTAGCAGCCCCTGGGAGAACCACTGGCCTGAGGCCAGAAGCAGGAGAAAGCAAGTAGGCAAAAGCCAACCTAAGATATCTCTGAAGCCCTTGGAGGGAGCCCAGTGCAGGAACAGCAAGTGGGGAAGGACTCCAAGCAGAACCTATATAGGGGGAGATCCTAAGGTCCTGGGTCAAGAAAGAGACCCCAGGAAGAGCCTAGCACTGGAGCAGCCTCAGAGTTCCTTGAAGCAGGAGCCTAGTTTCCATAGCACTCAATTTCAGGAGCTTGGCCCAAGCACAGTCGCACACACCCTCCCTTTCCCCCTTCCCAACCAAGATACTGGGGTTGGTGAGATTAACAAACCAAGGAAAACTGAATACTACAAGGAAATACTTTGGTTTGAGAGATACTGAGGGAATACAGCTCAAGGTAAACAGTGGGCCCACAACAATTACAGGTAAAGCCTTAGAGAAAAAAAGTCTTAACCATGATGATTGCAAAAGTACCTGGAAGAAATGAAACTAGAGATACAAAATGGATTTTTAAAAATGGCTAGGAAAACTGATCCCTTAAAACAGATGGTGAAAAACCTCATTCAAGGACTGAATGACCTGAAAATTAGAATGAACAAATAGAAAAGAATGACCCAGTAAGACAATAAGAAATATTAAAAAATAAAATCAAAAGATTGAAAGAAAAAGCAGAATATATAAGAAATACGTTTAAAAACTGACCTAGAAAACAGGTTAAGGAAAGATATTTTAAGAACTATTACTGTCTGAAAATTATATTTTAAAAAGTCTGGGTAAGGCAAAATGGCTGTGTGGCGAGGCTTTACAAATAGCTGAGAAAAGAAGGAAAAGGAAAGGGAAAGATGTATTTAACTGCAGGCAGAATTCCAGAAAATAGCAAGGATAGATAGGAAAGTCTTTTTTTTTAATAATAAATTTATTTTATTAAATTTTTTTGAGTTACATATTTTCTCCCCGTCTTTCCCCCGCCCACCACCCCAAAACAGCCATCCCAGTGTTTCCCCCCTCCCCCAGTC
>CM053583.1:226905223-226926911 GCA_028627135.1 Pseudochirops cupreus
CGCCTTTGCCAGATGGAGAAAGAATCTCAAAAGCACGCTGAAGAGAATAATTCTGTCAAAATTAGAGTGGAGCAAATGGAAGCAAATGACTTCATGAGAAATCAAGATACTATCAAACAGATCCAAACAAATGAAAAAATAGAGGGCAATGTGAAATATCTCCTTGAAAAAACCACTGACCTGGAAAACAGATCCAGGAGAGACAACTTAAAAATTATTGGACTTCCAGAAAGCCATGATCAAAAACAGAACTTAGAAAGCATCTTCCAAGAAATTCTCAGGGAGAAGAAAAATCCATTTATTTCTATGCTTCACAGCATTTTTTAAGAGCAAAAAGTGCTGTCTCTTGTCAAAAGCTTTTTCTGCATCTCTTAATATAATCATGTAATTTTTGTTGTTCTTGATTATAACATATTCCGTTATGTTTATCATTTTCCTAATCTTGCATCAGCCTGGTATTCCTGATCTAGAATCAGTCTGATCGTCCCATGTAATCTTCGTGATATGTTGCTCTAGTCTCCTTTCTGAAATTGTATCTAAAATGTTTCACATTAATATTTATTAGGGATATTGGCCTACAGTTTTCCTTTACTATTTGGACTCTCACTGGTGTAGGTTTCATAGAGGGAATTTGGTGGAACATTTTCTTTTCCTATTAAACAGCTTTTGTATAGTACTGGAATTAATTATTCTTCAAATATTTCATAGAATTTGCTTGTCTTTTGTAGTACTGGAATTAATTATTCTTTTAAATAATTGATAGAATTTGCTTGTAAATCTATCCTGGAGTTATTTCATTTGAGAGCTCATTTATGGTTTATTCAATTTCTTTTTCTGATACTGATTTATTTAAGTCTTCTATTTATTGTCCTGCTAATCAGAGCTTTTCATATTTTTTGTAAATATTCACCCATTTCATCTAGATTGTCAACTTTATTGGTATATAATTGGGTAAAATAATTTCTAATAATTTATTTTATTTCTTATTTATTGGTTATGAATTGATCTTCTAAATTTTTGATACTGGCAATTTGATTTTTCTTCTTTCTTTTTTAAAATCAGATTGATCATGTGTATTAAAAATGTATCTTGTTCTGGTTTCCCTGACCATCCCTCTCCCCCTGTAGTAAGTATGGTAAGCAATTTTATAAGTAGCCAGCATAAAGTAGCAATAGCAGGGGGTAAAATTGCAAAGGAGAACCTAGAAATCTCATACAAACCTATCCAAAGATCAAAGGAGAATAATTTACAAATTGTATCATATATTAACCAAAAATCAAATCCTGGTAATGTGTGCTGAATCAGAAGAAGCCATCTATGCTTTGCTGTGAGGGCTTTTTGTAACATATGTAAATCTCAGATAAATTCCAGACATCCACAGTAAGACCCTCAGAACACCAGATGATGTGGATATGTTCTTTTTTAAATAATATTTTATTTTTTCCCAATTATATGTAAAATAATTTTTAACATTAATTTTTTTTTAAGTTTTGAGTTCCAAATTTTATCCCTCTGTCCTTCTCCCCTCCCTGAGATGGTAAGCAATCTGATAGAAGCTATACATGTGTTATCAGTCACATTTTGTGGAAGAAAACTTGAGCCAGAAAGAAAGGAAGAAGGAAGGAAAGAAAGAAAGAAAAAGGAAGGAAGGAAATGAAAAATAGTATGCTTCAGTTTGTATTCAGATGCCATCAGTTCTTTCTCTGGAGGCAGATAGCATGCTTCATCATGAGTCCTTTGGGACTGTCTTGGACATTGTATTGCTGAGAGTAGCTAAATCATTTGCAGTTGCTCATTATACACTATTGCTGTTACTGTGTATAATGGTCTCCTGGTTCTGCTCAGTTGATTTTGCATCAGTTCATGTAAGTTCTAGGCTTTTTCTGAAATCATCCTGCTCATCATTTTTTATGGTACAATAGTATTCCACTGCAATCCTATACTACATCTTGTTCAGCCATTCCCCAACTGGTGGCTATACTCTCAATTTCTAATTCTTAGCCAAACAGCTGCTATAAATATTTTTTTACAAATAGGTTCTTTTCCTTTTTTTTTTTTTAATCTTTCTGGGATACAGACCTAGTAGTGGTATTTCTGGATCAAAGGGTATGCACAGTTTTATAGGCCTTTGGGCATAGTTCCAATTGTTCTCCAGAATGACTGCATTAGTTTACAACCTCACCAAAAGTATACCAGTGTCCCATTTTTCCCATATCCCCTCCAACATGTATTATTTTCCTTTTCTGTAATATTATCCAATCTCATAGTATAAGGCGGTGTCCCAGAGTTGTTTTAATATGCATTTCTCTAAACAACAGTGATTTAGAACATTTTCTTCGCATGAGTATAGATAGCTTTGATTTCTTCATCTGAAAACTGCCTGTTCATGTCTTTTGATCATTTGATATAATATTCAAGATGTAGTTTGATCATGTCAGAGTACAGTAGGGCTATCACCTCATTATCCTTATCATCATTGTTATCAGTTACATTCAGCTCCTGCCTCTGACACATATTAGCCCTATGACCTACTTGTTTAACTTTTAATATCCTGGGCAATCCTTTAAGACTAGATTGTGGATGAGTGATTATGTACTGGTGAATAAAGTTTCTTTGCTGGAAGTTATGTATTTCGATGAAATCAAAGGTCCAAACAATGAAAAAAGTCTTCTCTTAAATATTGCCTGATTAAATTAGTTTTCTTAGTTTCCATATTACACTATTGATTCATAAAGAGTTAAGAATTCACTGAAATCCTCAAATCTTTTTCAAATAAACTGATCTCTGGTCTTATTTCCCAATATCTTATAGTTATGAAGTTTTTTTTTTAGCCTGAGTGAATAACTTTACATTGTTCATATTAAATTTCATCTTATTTTATTTGGTTCAATGTTCTGTCCTGCCAAGACCTTTTTGAAAATTGACATTGTATTCCAATGTATTAGCAGCTTTAAAATGTCATCAGCAATTTTGATAAACATTCAGTTTTTGCTTTTATCAAAGACGTTAATTAAAATGTTAAATAACACAGCCCCAACATAGATTCCTGGTGCATTCCACTGGCAACCTCCTTCTGTAATGACTTTTCTTTGGCTCTGGCCATTCAACCAGGTCAAAATCTACTTATCCATAATATAATGTAGCCCCCATCTCTCCATCTTGTCAACAAGCATGCTATGAAAGAATTATCAAACCCTTCAGTAAGGCAGCCCACAGTTCTCCTCCCCACAAAAACACCCGTTCTACATTAGTGCTAGAGACAGAAGAGGGGAAGGGGCAAGCTAAGTCTCTGATCCTTCTCGGGCCAGGGCTGGAGTAGCTATTCTTTATGCAATCCCTGTTTGAACCACCAGGTGATGCTCCAAACCCTGAATTATCTTGCAGGAGACTCTTTCCATTGCTTTCCCTGCCTAAGAGAGTAGAGGGGTTCTAACCTTCCTAATGCCGGGACCCTTTAATACAGTTCCTCATGTCGCCAACCATAAAATTACTTTCGTTGCTACTTCATAACTGTAATTTTGCTACTGTTATGAATCTATCTGATATGCAGGATGTATTTTCAACTGAACATAACTCACAGGTTGAGAACCGCTGGGCCAAGCTGTATTTCCCTACATCTAGTCTTTATTCCAATGTCTCGCAAAAATCAAGGTCTGTCTCTTTTTAGTCTAAAAGATCAAATACGAAGATTTCCAATAGCAATTTAAATATTTCCAATAGCAAATTTAAAATTTACCCCAATGACTCTCGCTCCCATTCCCATGAAATTCTTATCTACTTCCCATTCTTGATTGACCAGGAAGAAAATAAATTATACATATGCTGGCGAAATGGATTCTTTAGTAAATGGAAACTAACAAAGTATGTCTCTAAATGAGACTTCTAAGCAGAAGTGATTCCATCGAATTCCCTCCCTCTCATTTGGGGCAAGCCAACAGGCTCTCATAGGGAATCGAGAGGTATCAAACTCTGAGGTCTTCAGTCATCCAGTTAGTCAATGAAAATTTTAAAATTGAAAAAAAAGAAAAAGAAAAAAAGAAAATTTTAAAATTGTCTACTTGGCAGGCACTATGTTAACCACTGGAAAAACAAAGACAGGTTAAAAGACCTTGTTCTCAAGAAGCTCACAGGACAATGGGAGAGCCATCAGGCAAATAATTAGGTACAGGGGCAGCTAGGTGGTAAAGTGAATAGAGCACCAGCTCTGGAGTCAGGAGAATCTAAGTTCAGATTTGGCCTCAGACACTTACTAGTTTGTGACCCTGGACAAGTCACTTAACCTCTAAATTGCCTCTAAAATAACAACAACAATAATAACAAGTACAAGAAGTTATTTTGGGAAATAACAGAGGGAAGACACTAGAATAAGAAAAATGCTTGAGTATACCCCGCCCACATATCCAAGTTACAAGGGGGGCAAAAAGGAACCACCTCATTACATCTCCTTGGTAGTTATTCACCTAACATTTCTGTAAAGAAGGCGTTGTTTTCCTGGATAATCACCAATCTGTCTTCTCCCCAAGGGTAGATGACATCATTTCCAAGAACCGATGCTGTAAGTAGGGTCAGTCTATCTATGTGGCATGTCTGAAGGGTTTTCTGTGTATTCTCTTCTAGCTCCCTCTGGAGTATTTATTTCCTCTGAAGGAAGAGACTTTGACTGTATTCATCCATCCCCACTAGTTATTGTCCCAAATTCCTTCTCTCTTTTGTAGCTAGATTCTTTGAGAAGTCTGTATACAATAATGCCTCCCCTACCTTTCCTCTCACTCTCCTTTTACTTCACAGTCTGGCTTCTGACTTCATCATTCAAACAAAACTGCCTTTTCCAAAATTACCAACAATCTCTTAATTGCCAATCTAATGGCTTTTTTTCAGTCCTCATCCTTCTTGACCTCTCTGCAGGTTCTGACATTGCTGATCTCCCTTTTTTCCTTGATACTCTCTTCAGTATTTTCAGGGCATTCTTCTACCCTGGTTCTCCTCCTGCCTGTCTGACCACTCCTTCTCAGTCTTCTTTGGTGGACCTTCATCCAAATCATGACCACTAAAGATAAGGGTCCCCCAAGGCTCTGTCCTGGGTCTTCTTCTCTTCTCCCTCTGAACTATTTCTCTTGGTAATCTGATTAGCTTCCATGGTTTCAATTATCCCTGTGCTGATGACTTTCATATAAATTTACCAGCCCTATCCTCTCTCCTACCCTCTGAACTCTCATCTTTAACTACTTCTTGGGCATCCCAAGTTGGATGTCCCATAGACATCTTAAACCCATTAAGTCCAAAATGGAACTCTCCCCTCCTTCTAAGCTCCTCTATTATGCACGTACCACCTTTCTCCCAGTTACTCAAGCTTACAACCTAAATGTAATCTTTCATTCCTCATTCTCTCTCATTTTTCCTATCTGATCTGTTGTCAAGGCCTGTACATTTTTTCGGATTGATTATTTTTAATATTGATGAATTATTTTTGGTATATTTTATTTTTCCAATTACATGTAAAGACAAATTTTAACATTCACTTAAAAAAATTTTGAGTTCCAAACTTTCTTCCTCCTTCCCTTACCTCCCCTATCCCTAAGACGGTAAGCAATTTGTAGTTTATATATGTGCAATCATGTAAAACATATTTCCATATTAGTTACGTTGTGAGAGAAGAAACAAGGGCCTGTCAATTTTACCTTCATAATATCTCTCACATATGACTCCTCTTCTTCGACACCAGGATCACCCGGGTGCCGGTCCTCATTACCTAATTCCTGGACTGTTGTAATAATCTGCTGATTGGTCTCTGCCTCAATTCCCCCTAGAACAGATAGAATCTATCCTCTATACAGCTGTGAACTTAATCTTCCTAAAGCTCAGATCTGATGCTATCACTCCCCTGTTGAATAAACTGCGCTTCTGGAATCACCTCTAGAATCAAATAGAAAATCCTCCGTTTGACTTTTAAAGCCCTGGATAACCTGGACCCTTTCTACCTTCCCAGTATTTTCACTATCTTCCTTCCTGCCCCTCTGCCACCCCCTCCAGCCAAGTACTCTATGATCCAATAACACTGGCTTGTTTGCTGTTTCTTGAACAAGACACTATTTCCTGACTCCGGGCATTTTTCTCCAGTTGTCCCAAATGCCTAGAATGTTTCCTCCACCTTCTGACTTCCTTCAAATCCCAGATAAAGTCCCATCTTTTACTGGAAACTTTCCTGATCCCTCTTAATGATAGTTTCTTCCCTCTACTGACTGATTATCTCCAATTTATCTTGCTTGTACATAGTTGCAGGCTGTCTCCCCTATTAGACTATGAGCAAGGACTATCTCTTGCCTTTCTTTGTACCTCTGAAGCTTAACACAGAGCCTGGCACTCGTGCTGAAGAAATGCTTATTGGGGGCGGCTAGGTGGCAGTGAATAGAGCAACAGTCCTGGAGTCAGGAGGAACTGACTTCAAATCTGACCTCAGACACTTAACACTTACTAGCCTTGTGACCTTGGACAAGTCACTTAACCCCAATTGCCCTGCCTTCCTCCCCTCCCAAAAGCAAAATTAAACAACAACAACAACAACAAAGCTTAAATGCTTTGCCATTTGGTGCGGTGTTGTCTGTGGTCTATGGTACCTTTTAGAAAAGTGTAGTTTTTTTGGTTGGTATCTTTTTTTTTCTTTTACTTTGTCTATGATCCGTGATTTCTACCCTTGCTTTTTTTTTTTACTTTAACTGAAGTATAATAGATTATGATCTAGTCCCTTATTTTAATTCCATGTGTATTATTCTGTTTCAAGTGTGTTTCTTGTAAGCAATATATTGTTGATTCTCTTTTTTAAGTCATTCTGCTATCTTCTGTTTTATGAGTTTGTCCCATTCACATTCACAGTTATGATAGCTAATTGTATATTTCCCTCCATCCTATTTTCTTACACTTATCCTCTTTTTTTAACCTTGTCTACTTTTTTTTTGGAGGGGGGAATGCAGGGCAGTTGGGGTTAAGTGACTTGTCCAAGGTTACACAGCTAGTTTTTTTGTGTTAAGTGTCTGAGGCTGGATTTGAACTCAGGTTCTCCTGACTCCAGGGCCGGTGTTCTATTCACTGCGTCCCCTAGCCACCCTTCTTGTCTACTCTTTAAGAGTCCATTTTACTCCTGTCACTGGCTCCCTTAATCTATTTTCCCTCTTATCCCCTGCCTTTCTTTCTCTTAAACCCTTTCCCTTCTACTTCCCTGTTGGGTAAGTTTCTGTGTCTAACTGTGTATGTATAAGTACTCTTCCCTCCTTGAACCAGTTGAGATGAGAGTGAAGTTCAAGGGTGTGTTCTTCCCTATCTACTGCTTCTTCCTTTGTATAAACTCTTCCTTACACACCTTATGTACAACAATTTTCACTGTTCTTCTTCTCTCATCCCCACTCTCACACTGCATCTCTCTTCCCTACCCTTCCATCCTTCTTGGAGATAATTCAAATGTAATGGAATCATCGAGACCCTCAACTAATTAGACTCCCCCTAAGACCCCAATAATAATAAAGTTCTGAGAGGTTACATGTATAATCTCTCAATATAAGAAAGTGAACAATTTAACCTTGTCTAAACTCTTATGAGAATAAATTCATGTTTACTTTTTTTTGTGCTACTCTTGAGTACTATGTTTAAATGTTAAATTTTCTATTCAAGTCAGGTCTTTTCATTGGAAATGTTAGTAAATTTTCTGTTTCATTGAATGCCCATTTCCCCCCTGTAGGTTCAGTTTTGTTCTGAGTAGGCTATTCTTGGTTGTAATCCTAGTTCTCTCACCTTCCAGGATATTATATCCCAAGTCTACCTTTTCTTTACAGTGGTGGTTGATAAATCTTGTATGATCTTGACTGTAACTCCATGGTACTTGAACTCTTTCTTTCTAGCTGCCCGTGGCCTTTTCACCTTAACCTGGGAGTTCTGGACTTTGGCTATAATATTCCCAGAACTTTTCATTTTGGAGTATCTTTCAGGAGGTGACTAGTACATTCCTTTAGTTTCTACCTTGCCCTCAGGTTCTTAGATACCTTTAAAATATTTTGAAATATATATGATGTATAAGCTCAATTTTTTGTTCCTGGATTTCAGATGGTCCAATGATTCTTAAATTATTTCTTCTCGATCTGTTTTTCAGGTCAGTAGTTTTTCCTCTGAGATATTTCACATTTTCTTCTATTTTTTTCCAGCCTTTTAACTTTGTTTTTAGTATTTCTTGATATCTCATGTGGTCATTAGTTTTTGGTAGATGATTTTCAAGGCGTTATTTTCTTTGGTAAGGTTTTGTACCTCTTTTACCAAGCTGCTAATAATAATCTTTTCACATCTTTTTTTCATAGATCTCATTCGGTTTCTCACATTTTTAAACTCATTCTTTAACTCTTCTAGGAATTCTTAAATTAAGCTTGTATCCAATGTGCATTTTTTTTTCTTTTGAGGCTTTGCTTGTAGATATCTTCAAATCATTGTCTTCAGTGTTTGAATCTTGACCTTTTCTGTTACTATAATTGATCTTTATGGTCACTTTTTTTGTTTGTTTGCTCATTCTTTTGGTCTGATTTTTTACTTTGGACTTTATGTTACTATTCAGTTCTGCTCACTTCTGGAGCGATGTGTGACCTGAACTTCCATCCTTTTATGTCCTTCTATTGCTTTCACGGTTCAGTCTGAAGAGCCTGCAAGTTTTCAGTGTCTCCAAGTGACGGGGTCTAGGGAAAAGTCTGTTCACTGCCCAACTGGTCTCCATGTAACTGGTTTGTACTGGGAAAGGAGCAAAGCTTTTGGATATAGCTTGGAGTACTTCTTGTAAATAAAGGATATCAGCAATAGAGTGACTAAAGATCAATTTTCCCTAAACTAGAAATATCTAGGAGGATAAATAGCTATAATTCTAGATTCCTACATTGAGAGTAGAGTGACCAACCTTGTGGCCTCAATGTCCTGTTTTCCTCCTGGAGGAATCAAAGTCTCCCTTGCAGAGGGGTGGATGGTAGAAACTCTAAAAATATCTATCCATGCCTTCCTAAGAAATGCATTTATAGTGACCTTTGTGGACGCATACATGCCCTACATTAAGAATAAGGTTGGCCCCAAAGAAGAAATATAATAAAATGTTTCCCTTTGCTACTGTAGCACCAATACAATACTCACAGCACTGATGGTGACTGTGAATATGCTGGCATAGTGCTCAATCACAAAATATAACAGACTCTCCATATAGAAGACAGAAGCAAAACAATCATCCAAACACCAGAAAACCGAATCCCAAAACCAGAAAGCTGAATCCATCACAGCAGCAAAGAAGTTAATGAGCCATAATACCACAGAGAACCACACCATCCTTGAACCTTACCACAAACAAGCACTCACAAGCCTAGCTGTCTCCCTGGGTGTGTTCTCTCCTCCCTCTGTCTCTAACTGCTCTGCAGCTTTCTGTGAGCTCTGCTCCACCCTTCAGCAAACTCCTCCCACCACAGGCTCCATGTGATTACACTCAGCCTATTAGAGGGCAAGGAAGATCTTCAAAGCAGGGAAGGTCTTCGAATTCCCCTTACTATTACAGCCACTTTGCAGAAGTTGAGATAAATAGATGTGGAACATTGACATTAGATTTTTTTATTTGTTGATCTATTTTGCTGAATTTTATTATCTTCTTCCTCTTAAATTTTTTGTTACGACAGATGGCAGGAGAAAAATCTAGGTGATATAAAAACAAAAGATACAACAAAAATCTATTTTTAAAAAAGAATTAATGTTGCTCTATGCTCAAAGGGCTATAAAACTACACACCCTTTGATCCAGTATTACTACTACTAGGTCTGTATCCCAAAGAGATCATAAAAAAGAGAAAAGGACCCACATGTACAAAAATACTGATAGCGGCTCTTTTTGTGGTGGCAAAGAATTGGAAATTGAGGGGATGCCCATCAGCTGGGGAACGGCTGAACAAGTTGTGGTATATGGATGTAATGGAATACTATTGTTCCATAAGAAATGATAAGCATACTGATTTCAGAAAAATCTGGAAAGACTTACATGAACTGATGCTGAATGAAGTGACCAAGAACCAGGAGAACATTGCATGCAGCAACAGTAACATCATGTGATGATTAACTATGATAGATTTAGCTCTTCTCAGCAATACAACGATCTATAATAATTCCCAAAGTCTCACGATGGAGAATGCTAGCTACATGCAGAGAAAGAACTATGTAGTCTAAATATAGTCCAAAGTGCACTCTTTTTTTTTGTCGTTTTTTGTTATTTTATATTTCTCATGGTTTCTCCTTTTTGTTCTGATTCTTCTTTCATAATGTGACTAATGAGTAAATATGTTTGACATGATTGTACATGTATAACCTATATCAGACTGCTTGCTGTTTTGGGAAGGGGAAAGGATGGGAGGGAGAGAGAAAAATTTGGAACTCAAATTTTTACAAAAATGAATGTTGAAAACTATCTTTCCATGTAATTGGGAAATAAAAATTCTACTAAGGAAAAAAATGAAAAAGGAGAATTCATAACAAATGAAGAAGAAATAATGAAAATTAAAATTATTTTTATACTAGCTCTATACTAGTAAAACTAAGAAATAATATGGATGAATATTTTTTAAAATACAAAATGCCCAGATTAACATAATAAGAAAGAAAGAATTTAAATAATCCAATCTCGTAAGAAGAAATTGAATAAGTCATAAATGAACATCCCCCCCCAAAAAAACCCAAACCTAGATACAGTTAAATTTGTAATTGAATACCATCAAACTTTTGCAGAACATTTCATTCTAACATTAATTAGACTGTTTTCAAAAATAGGAAAAATTCTTTCTATAATGGAAATATAGTCTTGATGACTGAACCAGAGAGATTCACAATAGAGAAATGTAGACCAATATTTATAATGAACATTGATACAAAAATTTTGAATAAAATATTAGCAAAAAGGCACCATGAGAAAAAGATTAAATATTATGAAAAATTTTTTACCAGGAATTCAGGGTTGGTTCAAAATTAGTATAACTAAAGATATAATAAACCAACATGAGACCATTTTTAATAACAAGAACAACAAAAATAATATGGCTAAATAAGTAGATACAAAAAAAGCTTTTGACAAAGCACAACAACCATTTCTCATGAATGCGTTAGAAAACAGCTCAAGGCTTAGGACAATGCAAAATGCAGAGTAAAAGCAAGGACTTGAATGAGCTCTACTCAAACTCCTTCAAATACCTGTAAAAAATGACTCTAAACAAATTCTAGAGCAACAGAACCCACAAAAAGACAGAGTGAAACAAACTTCTAGCCCAAGACAACCCAATGGTCTATGAGAAAGGTCTATTGTGCCAGACTGAGAGAGGAGCTCAATTCAGTGTGGCTGTGCCACCACAGATCCTGGGTCCCAGCAAACCTGGAGTAGGCCTCAGGGGGTTGATCATTGGCAGCTAATTGGTTTCCAGATTTCTCAACACAAAAATGGCAAAGATAACTTAGAAGGCCAGTGGGACCTGGATGTGAGAGGAGCATAGACCAACACAGTGCAGGGCAACTGTGGCAGCCACTTTTTCCAGAGCTCTTACCCACAGATGGTAAGGGGATCAAACAACTGATCAGAAGGAGATTATAAGGGTCTCTTTGTTGTCAGGGATGCAGAATTCTATTGCTTTTCCCATATTTGGAACTGGGTGGCAGTCCTGGTGTGAAGAAGAGCTCTGGCATAGCAGAGCTTGTGGCCAGAGTGGAGACAGGATCCTCCTCACAGTTCCAGAGCAGAAAAGAGGGCTTGTGGTCACTCACAGACCAGAGCACAAACCAAAAGAGGAGTAAACGCCTCTCCTTAGCTCATACTATCTTGGAAGAACTGAAAACTTACAGGTTCCTAGAAGTATCTCTGAAAACAACTGCAAAAAAAAAAACAAACCAAAACCCTGAAGCCTGGGACAATATACCCTCCACACTGGAAGCAGAATCCTACCTTAACAAAGAGTTAAAAAATCAAGTAGTTGGTTGGGAAAATGAGTAAACAGCAGAAAAACACTCAGACTATAGAATCTTACTTTGGTGATAAGGAAGATCAAAACATACATTCAGAAGACAACAAAGTCAAAGCTCCTACATCCAAAGCCTGGAGAAATATGAATTGGTCTCAGATCATGTAAGAGCTCAAAAAGGATTTTGAAAATCAAGTAAGACAAGTAAAGGAAAAATTGGGAAGAGAAATGAGAGTGCTACAAGAAAATCATGAAAAACAGTCAATAGCTTGCTAAAGGAGACCCCAAAAAATTCTGAAGAAAATAACACCTTAAAAATGGACTAGACAAAATGGCAAAAGAGATTTTAAAAGTCCAGTGAGGAGAAGAATGCCTTAAAAAGCAGAATTGACCAAATGGAAAAGGAGGTCCAAAAGCTCAGTGAATAAAATAATTCCTTAAAAATTAGAATAGAGCAAATGAAAGCTAATGACCCTATGAGAAATTAAGAAATTATAAAACAAAATTTTGAATTAAAAAAAAGAAGATAATGTGAAATATCTCATTGGAAAAACAATTGACTTGGAAAATAGATCCAAGAGAGATAATTTTAAAATTATTGAACTACCTAAACACCATGATCAGAAAAAGAGCCTAGACATGATATTTTAAGAAATTATCAAGGTAAACTGCCCTGATATTCTAGAACCAGAGGGTAAAATAGAAATGGAAAGAATCCACCAATCACCTCCTGAAACTTATCCCAATAGGAAAATTTCCAGGAATATTATAACTAAATTCCAGAGTTCCCAGGTCAAGGAGAAACTATCACAAGCAAGAAACAATTTAAGTATTGTGGAAACATAATCAGGATAACAAAAGATTTGGCAGCTTCTACATTAAGAAATCAGAGGGCTTGTAATATGATATTCCAGAGGGCAAAGGAGCTAGGATTACAACCAAGAATCACCTACCCAGTAAAACTGAGTATAATATTTCAAGGGAAAAATGAATATTGAATGAGATAGAGGGCTTTTGATCATTCTTGATGAAAAGATCAGAGCTGAATAGAAAAATTGACTTTCAAGTACAAGACTCAAGAGAAGCATGAAAAGGTAAACAGGAAAGAGAAATCATAAGGGATTTATTAAAGTTTAACTGTTTACATTCCTACATGGAAAGATGATATTTGTAACTCATGAGACCTTTCTCATTATTATGGTAGTTGGAAGGAATATATATAGACAGAGGGCACAGGATGAGTCACGAATATGAAGGGATGATATCCAAAAAAATAAAATTAAGGGGTGAAAGAGAAATGTACTGGGAGAAAGAGAAAGAGAGAGGTAGAATGGGGTAAGTTATCTCACATAAAAGAGGTAAGAAAAGGCTTTTACAGTGAAGGAAGGCTGGGGAAGTGAGAGGGAATGAGTGAATCTTACTCTCATCAGAGTTGGCTTAAGGAGGGAATAGCATGCACACTCAACTGGGTATGGAAATCGATCTTACCCTACAGGAAAGTAGGGGGGAAGAAGATAAGAGATGGATGAACAATAGAAAGGAGGGCAAAGTGGGGGGGAATAGTCAGAAGCAAACAATTTTGAGGAGGGACAGGGTCAAAGGAGAGAATAGAATAAATGGGGGGCAGGATAGGATGGAGGGAAATATAGTTAGTCTTTTGCAACATGAGTATTATGGAAGTGTTTTGTATTACTACACATGTATAACCTATGTCGAATTGCTTATCCTCTCAATGAGGGTGGGGGGAGGAGGGAGGAAGGAAGAGCATTTGGAACTCAAATCTTTAAAAAATGAATGTTAAAAATTGCTTTTACATGCAATTGGGAAATAAGGTACATAGGCAATGGAGTATAGAAATCTAGCTTATCCTACAGGTAAATAGAATGGGAAGGGGATAAGAGAAGGGGGGGAGTGATAGAAGGGAGGGCAGATTGGGGGAAGGATTATTCAGAATGCACACCATTTTGGGGTGGGGGAGGGGAGAGATGGGGAGAAAATTTGGAACTCAAAATCTTGTGGAAGTGAATATTGAAAATTAAAATAAATAAATAAATTGAAATGTATGTGTGTTGGGGGGAGCATTAAAAAATATACAACAAATGGACCTTTCCTTGATGTGGTAAACAGTATCTATCTAAACCCAAAAGTCAGAATTATACGTAATGGTGATAAACTAGAGATCTTTCCAATAAGGCGGGGGTGAAATAAAGCTGTCTATTATCACCTCTAATATTTCATATAAAGTTAGAAATACTGGCTATAGCAAGAAGGCCAGAAAAAGAAATTGAGGGAATAAGGATAGTTGAGAAAGGGAAAAATTATTGCATTTTGCATATTTGACAGTTGAATTAGTGAACACTAGAAAGTCAATTAAAATTAGTTGAAATAATTACTGACTTCAGCAGAGTTGTAAGATAAAAAATAAATCCACAGAAATTGTATTTCTATATGTTACCAATAAAACCCACTAGTAAGAGATAGAAAGAGAAATTCCACTTAAAATAACTATAGAATGTGAAAAAAAAATTGGGAGTCTACTTATTACAACACATACGTGAATTTTAGTTTCTGCTCTGTGGAAAATGCAAAACACTCCAGCAAAGCGTTTTTGCACCAATGCTATTGAGCACTAAATGTAATAATTTCATCACTATAAGAGTAAGTGTGTTTTAAAAAGTAAAATTCAGGACCTGTCTGCATATAAGTAGAAGCTCCTTTTTATGGAAATACAGACTTAATAATTTGAGGGATATTAATTGCTCATGAGTAGCTGAGCTGATATAATAAAAATGACAACACTACCTAAATTAATTTACTTATTCAGTGCCATACCAACTAAACTGTAAAAGGATTACTTTATGGAGTTAGAAGAAGTAACACAATTTATATGGAACAGGAAGCTGGGAGTCAGAGCAGTTAGAGGTGGAGGGAGGAGAGGACAGCTAGGCTTGTGAGTGTTGGTTTGTGGGAAGGCTAAAGGATGGTATGGCTCTCTGATTGTTGTGGTGTCTTAACTTCTATGTTGCTATGATGGATTAGATTTCCTGGTGTCGGGATTTGGTTTTCTGGTGTCTGGATAAATGTTTTACTTCTGTCTTCTATATAAAGAGTCTGTTAGATTTTGCTATTAAGAATTATGCCAGTACATTTACAGTCACCATTGGTGCTGTGAATATTACATTGGTGCTACATGAGGCTAGGAACAGCCACAGAGGATGTATCAAGTAACTCAAAGGGGTTCTGGCCAACCCAACTAGAAACTAGGTTTCTCCTCCTGTCTATGCTTATCCATTTCAGGACAGAAAATTCCTTTTGCCTCTAGTCGGCACAGTCTGGATATCTGCACAGCTCTTGATATCTTAAATTCATAAGGCTGCCACCAAGAAATGTCCAGCTTAATATTGCTCAACCATGCTCAGCTAGGTGGTGTAGTGGATAGAGTGCTAGGCCTGGAGTCAGGAAGGCTCATCTTTGTGAGCGCAAATCTGGCCTCACATACTTACTAGCTGTGTGACCCTGGGAAAGTCTTGTACCCCTATTTCCTCAGTTCTTCATCTGTAAAATGAGCTGGAGAAGGAAATTATAAATCACTCCAGTATCTTTGCCAAGGAAACTCAAATGGGGTCACAAAGAGTCAGATACAACTGAAAAATCAGTCAACAAGAAGGATCCTGGGGATCACTGCCTTTTCTTTTTGTATTTCTTGGTTTCTTTTTTTCTTTTTTTTTTGGGAGGGGGGAAGGTAAGGAAATTGAGATTAAATGACTTGCTCAAGGTCACATAGCTGGTAAGTGTCAAGTGTCTGAGGCCAGATTTGGACTCAGGTCCTCCTGACTCCAGAGTCAGTGCTCTATTCACTGCCACCTAGGTGCCCCCAAGCACTGCCTTTTCAAGTGCCATTCCCAATGCCATGTACCAAAGAGACCCAACAAAATCCACAGAGCACAGCTCCAAATGACCTCCTCAAAACCATATAAAGAATCCCAAGAATTTCTCTCATTCAGCACACTTTTAAGACAATCCCAAAATTCCAGGCTCTCCTTGGTAAATGGGCAGTGGTACTCATGCCTATCATAAGAGTCTATTATCACTCCCAAACAAAAATGTTATACAAATTCAATAATTGACAGCTTACTTCAGTTATCGTCTTTTTTTTCCCCATTTTTCACATCACCAGAATTTCTCCTCCTCCCAGAGAAGCATCCCATAAACAAAGAATATTTTTCTTAAAGAAAGAGAAAAACAAGAAGAGAAAAAGAATCCGCAAACCTGATCAATACATTGAAAAAGTCTGAAAACATATACAATATTCCATATCTGTGCACCTTTGCAAAGGAGTAAGGTTGGGGGTATCGTCTCACAGCTCTTCTTATTTTTCAGTTGAAAGTATTTTATTTCACAGTTGCCTTTAAAATCATAAAGACAATATGTTCTTCATATAAAAACAGTAGTGCTGATAACCCATTCTTTCTAGAAAATGACTACATTCTCCCTCTTAAAGAAAATGTACCCAGTTATAACCTTTTAGTGAGCAGTCCCACACCATATTGTCTCCAGTCATAAGGCTGTGTTGGTATATGGGTCTTGCTTCCAATTAGAGACACTAGGCAAGACACTGGAAGAGGTCTTTCAAACAAATCTGGAATCCAAACACTCCTGATGCATGAAGTTGCATAAGAGCCTAGCATAAACAGTGAGCCCAGCAAGTGAGATTCCAATATATGATTATCAGTGTGTAGAATTTTTTTTCTGATGAACTGCTGGAGACAGAGGCAAGATGGTGAAACAATATGAGGAAATTTGACTCAGTTCTCTAACACAACCCCTCCACAAAGATCTGGAAAATATACCAGACAAAATCTTGATTGGAAAATCAAAGGTACAAAACATATTGAGTCATTTTTCTAGACCAAATGGACACAAAGAGACAAGCAGTGTTCCTGTCTATGGACATTGGAGATGGGATCTAGCCAGGAGTTCGCTGAGTGGAGCATTCTAGTACCCAAGGCTGAAAGATGTCTAAGACTGTATACTGCGGCAATACAATGCCCAAGACCCATACTGAGACACCATGACTAAAATTCATAGTTTCCAGATAAGATAAAAATGCTATTTATAAGGAGCCAGAAAGAAAGTGTTCAAATATCAAGGAGCCACAGTCAAGATCACAAAGCATTTAGCAACGATCATAGAAAGCAGCAGAGAGGTTAAAATATGGCATTCCAGAAGTCCAGAGATCTGGGGCTACAACCAAGAATAACTTGCCCAGCAAAACTGAATATAATCTTAAAAAGAGGAATTCAGAACTTTAATAAAAGAGAGGACTTCAATAAATAAATAAATAAATTTAATTGGCCAAATTAAAAACAAAAACAACCAAAATAATGATTATATCAATAAATGCAGAAAATTTTTTGAAATCATACAACATTCATTCCCATTAAAAACACTAGAAAGAATAGGAATAAACAGATCTTTCCTTAATATGACAAGAAATATTGACCAAAGAATTAGCATTATCCATAATGGTGAAAACTGGAGGCCTTTCCCATAAAATTAGAGGTAAAGCAAGGGTGTCCATTATCATCATTACTATTCCATATAGTGCTAGAAATGCCAGCTGTGGCAATAACAGGAAAAATAAGTTGAGAGAATAAGCACAGGAAAAGAAGGGTAAAAAAAAGTATCACTTTTGCAGATGGTATGATGGTTCACTTAGAAAACTCTAGAGAGTCAACTAAAAATTATCTGAAATAATGTTTAACTATGCCTTTATTTGCACCAAATGTATTTTGCAATTATGTTTATATATTTCCTCTGTATTATTCAGATAGTTTTTAGCTGACTTTTGACACAAAAAAGGTATAACTAAATGACTGGACATATATTACTTAATCATGGGTAAGTTGAGCAAAATTAATAAAAAATGATAATATTGACTAAACAAATTTATTTATTCAGTGCTATGCCAATCACATGACCACAGGATTACTTTGTAGAGCTCCAAAAATAACAAAATTAATCTAGAGAACAAAAGATCAAGCATCTCAAGGGAATTAATTTTTTTAAAAAATTTGAGAGGCCTCACAATACCAGCTCTTAACTTATACTACTAAGCAGTACTCAAAATAATTTGACACTTTTTAAGAAATAAAGAGATTGATCAGTGAAACACAATATACAGAAGCAAACAATATCTACTGACCATTCCAAATACCCCAAGACAGGCCCAACTCAGATCTGTCTGGTGATTCAGCTTCTTGGTTAGAAGAAGTTATAAGACTTAAACAGATGATAAAATGCCATAAAAATCAAACTTACTGGTAACAAGAAATAAAAAGATATGGTTCCTAACGCTAAAAAGATGCTGATTCAAATATAATGACTGGCCTTCTGCCTCCACTTTCACTATAGCAACCAGCCACAACAGGTCAGAAAGTTATTCTTAAAACACAATGGGAATTCTGCTAAAACATCCCACACCAATTCCCCACAGGCTGTGCCTTTTATGCTGCAAGTAGTAATTAAGCCCAATGCCACCACCCCATCCCATCCATTAAAATACTAGCCCAGCCACAGAAGACAGGTACCTCTTCTACCACAATGTCAATGAAATTTTTTTAAATACACAGAAGAGAGCAAAAGGAAGCTCAGAAGGGGACATAGAAAAGCAGGCTAGCATTGGCTCTTCTATGATAAATTTTATATGTACTTTTTCAAAAGAACCTACATGTAATAGAGAGCCGTAGTTTCATATGCAATGCTCTTTTTCTTTTCTTCTTTGCATAAGGAAATGTTTGTGTTTGTCAAGTTCTTAGTAAAATAAAGACAATTTGAAAAAAAAGAAAAAAAATTTTAGTAGAAAGAAGGATCTATGTAGAGGGGCTGGTCTTGGCAAGGAGAAGGGCCATCTCTTCACCAGGGACTGGAATGAAGGGGGCAGTAGTCCTGAGTGATATCTGGAAGATATTCCTGAAATGAGAAAAGTGGAAGAGAGAGCACATAGTGAATGGCCTCAATTTTTTTAGTGATGAGACAAGGTTCTCAGCTGAGAGGATGTGGGGAGCGGGTGCTAGAAGACGGAAAGAAGAGATTTACAAGAGCTGCTATGCTGAGTGAGATGGAGAATTAACTGTTCAGTTAATGACTTCATGACCCCATTTGGGGTTTTCTTGGCAAAGGAGGTTTGTGCCATTTTCCTTCCCAGTTTGTTTTTACAGATGAGGACCTAAGGCAAATAGGGGTAAGTGACTTGCCCGGGGTCACACAGCTAGTAAGGGTCTGAGGCCAGATTTGAACTCATGAAGATGAGTCTTGCTGATTCCAAGTCCACTGCTCAATCCACTGCACCACCTAGTTACCCAGAGAATTGATTAGGGAGGAATAAAAGGAGTACCTTATTGCAGTGAGTAAGCAGTTGAGATTAGATAACACATTTGTAGTGAATCAGGTCAGCACAGGTTTGTGACTTCCTCTAGCTCCATTTAGCAGCACATAAATAGATGGGAGTTTTTCAGAGTTGGTATTTGAAGGCATGATTGGCAATTGAACAATGAAGCAAAGGATTTGAGAGTAAGGGATTGTGTACAGTTGAACTGTTTCATCAAAGGGTCAAGATTAGAAAGACAGAAGAGTGTAGAGAGAGCATGATCTGGGAAGGTAATGAGAGGTGAAGAGATTGGAGGGTGATAGTGAGGACAAAGACTATATTTAGGAATAATAAGGCATTGATAATAAAGAAGAAATGGCATGAGACAAAAGATTAGGATTGCATAAAGGAATTTTGGATTTTTTTTAACATGAAAAGTAGAATACTTGCGGATAATGGCAAGAAAAAGTATATGACCATCCCCATGGGTAGCTAAAGGGGAATGGAGGAATAGGTCACTGGAGTTGAGTAGGCTGAGGAACTAGAGAGTTAAGATATAAGGAAAGGAGTTAGGGCAGAGAAGGCTATAAGCCAGGGCAGAAGATATTGATTAACTCTGTGTTTTCCCTTTACTATGAATTTTGGAAAACTAAGTGACCTATAATTACCTTCTTTGTGTCATTACTCTATAAAAACCTTGCTCATGGTATCAATAAATGGATTGCTTGACTATCATGCCTGGGCCACGATTTCTTGCACTTTCACGGGCTAGTGTGTCAGTTTAGAGCTGGCTTAAGAAACCACTTAAGAAATCTCTACAGGTAAACAGGAAAGAGAAATCATAAGGGACTTATTAAAATTAAACTGTTTATATTCCTACATGGAAAGATGACATTTGTCACTCATAAGACCTTTCTCATTATTAGGATAGTTAGAAGGAGTATATATAGACATAGGACACAGATGTGAGTTGAATATGAAGGGATAATATCTAAAAAATAAAATTAAGGAGTGAGAAAGGAACATACTGGGAGAAAGAGAAAGGGAAAGGTAGAATGGGGTAAATTATCTCACGTAAAAGAGGCAAGAAAAAGCTTTTACAATGGAGGGGAAGAGCAGGGAGGCAAGAGGAAGTAAGTGAACCTTATCTCTCATCAGAATTATCTCAAAGAGAGAATAACATACATAGAGAATTGGGTATAGAAATCTATCTTATCCTACAGGAAAGTAGCGGGGAAAGGGAAAAGAGAAGGGGAGGGTGATAGAAGGGAGGGCAGATTAGAGGAGGGAGTAGTCAGAAGCAAAATACTTTTGAGGAATGGCAAGGTGAAAGAGAGAGAGAAAGGGGGGGCGGAGCCAAGATGGCGGTGTAAGAGCGGCAACATATCGCAGCTCTCACATAACCACCCCAAAATACCCATAAAATATGACTCTAAACTAATTCTAGAACTCCAAAATGCACACAAATATACTTTCCACTAAAGTCAGCTCAGCTATGAGGAACTATATCAGCACTGCAAACTGAAACCAGCCTGGCCTGAAACCGTGGCTGTATCCTGGGGGTGGCTGAATGAGAGGAGCCGGGAGGTGGCTGGAGGAGAGGAGCTGAGCCCCGGCTGGAGCTTTGGGTGAGTGGATTGGCGGCAGCTGCAGCAGTATCCAAAATTAGGTCAGTGGGACTTGCGAGGTCGTGGGAGACAAGCAGGTCTGGCCAAAATGCCTCCAGGGCTAGGAAGCAGAAAGATGAGGTCCTGCACCCTCCTCCGCATTGCGGCTCCAGAGCTCTTGGCCTGCAGACTGCAGGGGGACCAAGCAATCGTTCAGAGGCCAAGTGCTCTTGCGTTGAGCGTCCTGGATCCGGATTGCTGACTTGGGCTTTGGTCCTGTGGTTCTTTTTCTTCAGTAAACTGGAAGTGGGGGAGGCACCCAGCAACCTCCTAAGAGCTCTGGCAGCTGGGAAAACCCCAGCGATTTGGGACAGAGCTTTCCCCTCTGGAAGCAGAGCTCCACAGAGATTTAAAAAAAAAATCATGGACTGACCAACCATGAATAAGAATAAGCATAAGAAGCAAAGTAAGAACAGCAACCAAACCCTAGATTCCTTCTTTGGGGAAAAGAAGGACCAAGGCAGAGAGCTGCAGAAGGACAGCGCAGCCAGAGCTCCCCCACCAAAAGCTTCCAATAAACATGAAGATTGCCTTAAAGCTAGAGATCAGCTGAAGAAGGATTTTGAAAACCAAATGAGAGAAGTGGAAGAAAAATTGGGAAGAGAAATAAGAATGTTGCAAGAAAATCATGAAAAGAGAGTCAGCAATCTGACTGAAGAA
>CM053583.1:226927411-227030240 GCA_028627135.1 Pseudochirops cupreus
GGGAAGCTACAACGGGGAGGCGGGTGCAAAACCTCTGCCTTTCGCTTTTCTGCTTTTCCGCTCTGGAGGCCTTTCACCAGACTGCTTATCTCCCCCTTTCACAATCTCCACTCGCAGCTGCTGCTAATCCGCTCACCTGAGAGACTCCTCCACTCCTCCCGTCCAGGCGCCCCTGGGGCACAGCCGCAGCTTCAGGGCAGGCTGGTTTCGGTTTGCAGTGCTGATATGGCTCCTCATAGCCGAGCTGACTTTAGTGGGAAGTATCTTTGTGTGCGTTTTGGAGTTCTAGGATTGGTTTAGAGTCCTATTTTATGGGTATTTTGGGGTGGCTATGTGAGAGCTGCGATATGTTGCTGCTGCTATGCTGCCATCTTGGCTCTGCCCCCCTAAATGGATTTTTCTTTAACATGATAAGTAGTATATCTAAAATCAGGAGCCAGCATTATCTGAAAAAGCAGTAAACTAGAGACTTTACAATAAGATCAGGGATAAAGCAAGGAGGTCATTATTCCCATTACTATCTGATACAGTTCTAGAACTGGTAACTGTAGTGATAAGACAAGAAAAAGAAATCTAGAGAATAGGCATAGGTAAAGAGGAAACAAAATTATTAATATTTTTTCAGATGACATAATGGTTTACTTTAAAAACTCTAGAGAGTCAACTAATAGATTAAATGAAATAATTAACAACTTTAGCAAAGTTGTAGAATATGAAATAAACCCACATAAGTCTTCAGCATTTCTATATATTACCAACAAAATTCAGCAGGAAGAAAGGGAGCTTCCATTTAAAATTACTATAAAAGGCATAAAATAATTAGGAATCTTCTTTGCTAAGATACACAGAGTCATATATGAATACAACTACAAAATACTCTTTCTACAAATAAAGATAGATCTAAATAATTGTAGAAATATTAATTGCTCACAAGTAGGTTGAACCCATATAATTAATGACTTATTCAATTAATTGACTTATTCAGTATCATACAAAATAAACTTCCCCAAAAGATTACTTTATAGAGCTAGTAAAAATAAAAACAATTTCAGCTTGGGGAACAAAAGACCTAGAATCTCCAGGTAAATAATGAAAAAAGTTGGAGGAAAATATCCTAGCAGACCTAGATCTCAAACTATCCTGTAAAGCTGTAATCATTTGGTATTTGGTACTGGGTAAGAAATAGTCCAGTTGATCAGTGGAACAGATTAGATAGACAATATACAGAAGCAAGTGATAAATGCAAAGATCCTAGCTATTGGAGCAAGAACTCATTATTTGACAAAAACTGTTGGGAAAACTGGAAATCAGTTTGGCAGAAACTACTTGTATACCAATATCTCATACCACAGAGCAAGAACAGCTCCAAGTGAGTACATTTAATGGTTTAAATATAAAGAGTGACAGATGGAACAAGGAAGTAATTACCCATCAGATCTATGGGTAGAGGAAAGTTTGTGTGCAAACAAGAGATAGAAAGGTTCACAAGAGATAAAATGGAAAGTTTTGATTATTTAAAATTTAAAAGTTTGTTCACAAATAAAACCAGTTGAGCTAAAATTAGATGAGAACCAGAAAAATTGGGGGGGGGGAATCTAGGGGAGAAAAATATTTGAAGTAAATTTCTCTGATAAAGGTCTTACTTCTAAGATATCTAGAGAACTAATTCAAATGGAGAATGGAAACAGGGACCATGGCCTCAGCCACAACCACCATGACAACTACCATATAGGACAGCCCATCTAGATCTACACAATCATCTCACACTCTCCACTTTGACTTGTGGTTCCTGCATGCTTCCCAGGCCAGGGACAGCTTCCAACACGGCCACCTCGGCCAGTTCCCGTTTGAACAAAATACCAAGCAGATATATACCAAGCAGACCCAGTCTAATGGTAACGAAGTTACCTGGTTATATGTATCTGGGTTGAAGTCATTAAACCTGATATAAAACCCAGACCCTAGAGTCTAGTCCTTTTATTAATGAGATTTGCTTTGTGACATTTGGATTCAGTCAAAGGGCCTCACTTGAGGATCTAGAGGGCCATATGTGGCCTCAAGGCTGTGGGTTCCCCACCTCTGCCCTAGGCTATGACCCTAAGAATACTTAAGATAAAAATTTTATGGCTCCACAACTTTTCAGGCTGAAGGCTCTTAGAATGATACATGCCTTATCTCTGCTGCTCTATTCTGAGACCCCTTCTGAAACAAATAAACCAGTTTTCTGTGAGGTTTTCAAGTATAACTCTAAGCCTAGAGAGACCAACCTATAAATAGATAATGGATATGGTGACCAATAAGAAATCCTGATTTGGCATGGAACAGAAATATACTCTCATGGGAACAGATGGGCAACCTTTTGGTTGGCCTTTCAATGACTTCCCTAGGCCCCAAGGTCTGTGTTATTATGGTTTAGGAGCAGATAAAGCCTATGGATGGGATATAGAGGAAATTCACTACTATATTTGCCTATATGCTGGAATCAAAATGTGGGGTACATATGCTAAAGGAATACCAGCTCAGTGGGAGTTTCAGGTAGGACCCTGCAAAGGTATTAAAATAGGAGATCATCTCTAGGTTAGCTACTTCATCCTCCATTGGGTGTGTAAATATTTTGGGATGACCATAATGTTTGATCCCAAGCCCATTCCTGGGAACTGGAATAGAGTTGGTTGCCACACTAACTTCACTACCAAAGGCATGAGAAATAAGAATGATCTAAAGTACATCGAAGAAGCCATTGAAAGACTAAGTAAGTGGTACCAGTACAACATGCCACCCTGTATAATGCACATTGTCTGACAGGTTTCTATGATATTTCCAACTTCAAGTTCTCTGCCAGCATGGCCAACTGCAGCACCAGCATCTTCATCCCCAGGATGGTTGGCCAGGAGAAGAAGAGGTACTTTGAAGACTGACACTTCTCTTCTAACTATAACCTTTATACAGTTACAAAGATACTCATTCCTCAATGAAACAGGAGATGAGTGCTTTCAGTACAAAAACTAAATGGACTGCACAATCAGATACCTTCTGTATTTCCCACTCCATAACCCATTCCTCATACCCTCTTCTACCCCACCTCTCTCCTCTTCCAAGTTTCCCTACTAAATATAGATTAGAGGGCACAATATAATATGGTGTTTTTATGCCCACAGGGGAAAAAAAGAATAATAATCACTCCCTAATTGATAAATGGTCAATGCATATGAACAAGCAGTTTTCACCAGAAGAAATCCAAACTATCAATAGCCATATTTAAAAAATGCTCTGTCACTAATATTTAGAAGAATGTAGATTAAGACATGAGTAATTAGGTGACACAGTGGATAGAGCACTAGGCCTGAAGTCAGGAAGACTTGAGTTCAAATTCAGCCTCAGATACTTACTAGTTGTGTTATTTTGGGCAAGTAACTTAACCCTGTTTGCTTCAATTCTTCATTTGTACAATGAGCTGGAAAAGGAAATGACAAACCACTCCAAAATCTCTGTCAAGAAAACCCCAAATGGGGTCAAAAAGTCAGACACAATTGAAAAACAACTGAACAAAAATTAAGACATCTCTGAGGTGTCACCTTACACCCATCAGATTGGTAAAATCAACAAAAAAGGAAAATGGTAAATGCTGGAGGGGTTATGGTAAAACAGCTATATTAACACACTGTGGACTGTGAACTGTGAACTGGTCTAGCCATTCTAGAAAACTATTTGTAGCTATGTCCAAATAGCTATTAAAAATACATATCTTTTGACTGCTACTAGGTTTATACTTCAAAGAGATCAAAGAAAGAGGAATCTATATGTACAAAAATATTCTAACAGCTTTTTTGTGGTAGCAAATAATTGGAAATTGAGTTGCTGTCCATTAGTTGAGGAATGGTTAAACAAATTTTGCTATATGAATATGATGGAATACTATTGATTTATAAGAAATGATGAAAAGGATGGATTCAGAGAAACCTGGGAAGACTTACAGAAACTTACAGAGAGTGAAGTGAGCAGAACCAGTAGAACAATTTATAGAAGGACTGGAATCAGGAGTTCAAATCTGGCCTCAGACCTTACTATGTAACCCTGCCCAAGTAACTTAACCTCTGTTTGCCTCAGTTTCCTCAGCTGTAAAATGGATATTCTAATAGCACCTACCTCTCAGAGTTGTTGTGAGAATCAAATGAGATGATATTTGTAAAGCACAGTGTCAGGCAAATATGGCAAGAGGAGGGATAAAGAAGGTCACAGCAGGGGCCATATAAAGGCTCATTCCCTTCCTTTCCCTTTCTAATCACTGCGCTAAGTGCTGGGCTTCAGTGAGACAGTCCTAGTTCTCAAGGAGTTCCCACTTCAATTGGGGGAGACAAGGCATGTGTGAGAGTTCAGCTGCAGGGTGGATGGGAAGGTCCAAGGGAACTGAGGATTCATTAGCAGATCAGATTGCAGCATGTAGGGATCAGGTTAGATGATGAGACCCAGAAGACTTTAGAAAGCAATGGCAGGGAACCCTCCATCTTACCAAAGGACAATTTTGTCTGCTTTTCAGTTGTGTGTGTGGGGGGGTGGTACTAAAGAGACCCTACACACACCAATGGAAGTGGGGAAGTGACCTGAGAATTAGAATGGAAGGGGATTCTGGGTTTCCTCGTGCATGTATGATGGTGAGGGTTAGTATTTGGACAGGAGGTAGGGAAAGAGAATATTGGATTAAAGGTTGAAGGTGTAAGGGTCCCAATGATGACTGTTCCCACCCAGCTATGCCAGGGAACCTGGTTGACCTAAGTCTGGTGGGAAGGAGGGAGAGAGGAAGAAGGAAAAAGAGAAAGAATACTCCCCACTCCTACCTTCATCACCAATGATGGGATCTGAACAACCTGTGTTGGGGATAGAGGGAGGGAAAAGAGGAGGAGGATGTGGCAAGAGGAGGGATAAAGAAGGTCACTGGTACCTCTTTCCAGTGCAATTAAGCCCTGGCTCACGACTCCCCATAGACACTTGTAATCTCCTGCCTGTTCTCCATGGGGTCTGCTCCCTCCTCCTTGCTTGCTTCCCCCACACCTGCTTTGTTTGGCTTTCGAATCTCTTATCCACAAGTCTCTTTCCAAGGTCAGGCTCATCAGCACTCTAGATAGTCTCCAGATCAAGTTTGAAACTCTCCTAGAATTTATGTAATGTTGGAGGGAAGACTGTCCAACTTACAGGACACACTCCATCCCCCTTGGTTTTGTGTTTGGGTCTTTTTGGCTGAGCTCCTAAAGGTGGGTTACGTTCATAATTAACTATATGGCTATTGCTGAAGCCCATAATGACCTCACTTGTGCATATACGATTGAGTAGAAACAGAAGCAGAAAAGCAGGAAAGGTCGGCCTGTCCTGAACTCTCTGAAACTATTTAGAAATCATTGGAATGAGAAATAAGAACAAAGTTTGATTTTCATTCTGAACTTAGCAAACATCAAATGAAATGGGCACTTCCATATACATGCACACAGTAAAACTGATAAGAAGATTGCATGTGAAACTGTAATCTTTATTATGTACAGCTTGGTTTTCTTTTTAAAAATATGATAAATCTAATATATTTAAATTAGCTTCTGGAAAACAATGCCCTAGGGGCAGCTAGGTGGTACAGTGAATAGAACACCAGCCCTGGAGTCAGGAGGACCTGAGTTCAAATCCGACCTCAGACATTTAACACAAAACTAGCCAAGTGACCTTGGGCAAGTCACTTAACCCCAATTGCCCTACCTTCCCCCCTCCAAAAAAAAGAAAAAAAACCCAACCATACCCTGTAGCCAGTCTTTACTATCAGTCAGTACTTTTATGGCTGACAGGCTGCTTTCTTTCAGGTCCTCTCAGAACAGTCTGTGTTGAGCTACTTTTCTCTATATTTCTCATACAATTATCTTTTTATACCCTGTTCATCAGACTTCATCTAGGGACAAACTACCTAACCTTGGAAAGAGACTTATATAGAAGGCAAACAAAAGAGGTCTTAGGGAAAACAAGAAAGAAGGATGAGAAAGGGACATAGGTGGCCCAGTAGTTAAAGCACTGACCAAGGAGTCAAAAACCTGGGTTTAAATCCGACCTCAGATATATACTAGCTGTGTGAACCTGGGTAAGTCACTTAACCCCATTACGGAGTGGGGGAGAGGAGAAAGTGGTCACCATGGAGATCAGACAGGAGATTATGAGTGTCTATTGGGTGTCCTGTTCATTAGTGGGAAGTCATTACACTTGAGGAAGCCTTGATTTATGGCTGGAAAGGTAGAGAAACTGGGGGAGTATCGTGTAAAAACTGACATTAAAAGCTGAATCTGGAATAAAGAATCCAACTAAGCTGAGAAACTAAAGTGCACTGAAAAGTTGGCAGAAGCAAAGAAGGACAGTGGAGATAGACAACAATAGCACTTGTTCTCAGCTGATATCAAATAATGAGAGACAGATGAGCTCTGCTTTTGATGCAGGGAGATGATCTGATTCTGAAAAGCTCTGATGTTGGGAGCTGATTAGAGAAAACACAGGTAACTGGGAAAGAACTGGCTGCTCTCTACATCTGGAGAGAAGAGAAACCCCTAAAAGCTTTGCCTAGCTTTCCCCTTAATTGCCTTCTTTGCCTCTAGAAGGGGTAGACCTTAAATTTCTGAAAGCAGACCTGAAAAAAATTACAGATTTCAGGTTTAACAGCTTCTTTTCATTGAAAGTATCTATCTCAGCACCAAGAAAAGGGAGCATACTTGAGACATCCTGAAGAGTCAGGCTTCAGGCTGATATTTGCTCAAAAATTTCAACACAGAAGCAAAAAAAAGTGGCTTCATTCAGCAGAATAGAAAAGGCCCAGAAGAGGTCACATCCAAAAGATGATACATGATGCAGGCTGTTCCCTGAGGAGATCCAGGACACCAAAGCTTACAGTTTAGAGTTGTGAGTTGTCCTAGGTATGTGGATTTCCCTAGTCATGTGTCTTACTATTAGGTTTTTATAAATTTATGGTCACTTTCTTCTATGGATATTGTCTGCATTGGTGGGAGAGTGTGACTCAGGTTTTTTAATGTACGGTTGTGTTATATTGTTGTGATATGGGAATGATCAATAAGCCTGTGCAGAGTGCATTACACTGCTCCTGATACAATTCCAGAGCAGCACTGAACCACTTTCAGAATGTCTACAAATGCTCCAGAGCCTCTCCAATGTACTGTGCAGGTTCATTAGGACTGAGCTTATTGACCAGACCTCTATTACATTTATGCCCTGTAAATTCACAGAGTGAGGTTTGCCTACAAGTTCCAAATAGTTATTATCTGGGCCCTGAAAGTTCTCATCCTGGTTTTTGTTTTGAGCAATTGATTTGGGACACGGCCCTGGTGGGAGTTTCAGGAGACTGATGCTGGACAGCCAACTATTAGCCAATCTGCTGGTTGAGTAACAGAACTTCAAACTCCCCTTTGGCTTGGGGTTCCTTCCCTGTTTATTCTGCTACAGACTCCAGACTGGGCTGGAGGCAGGAAGACCTCACTCCACTTCTGGGGTCAGAGACACATAGTTTCTAGTTGATTTGAACTTGTTCCTTGTCCTGACCTAAATGTCAGTGGGCAGCCGGCCTTACCCTTTCCGGGTCTTCGGTGCGCATCCAGACGTAACCAGCAAAGCAGAGTCAGAAGCCAGAAGAGTGAGTGATCAGCAGACAGCTTTATTTTTCTTCATCTTTCATCCCCGACGCTTCCCCTCTTTTATCCCCCTTACTGAGCCCCTTTGACAAATAGCCTACCTCCCTCACAACTGCCTCTGATGCCACAAGGGTCGGACACGTAAAGGAAGGATGGAGCTCACGTCCTGGAACAGAGCATATCAACAGAACATCTGGGTTGTGAAATGCAGAATAAAACAGGACACACTGACCCAGAGGCATAACTCTGCCATCATGACTCTGTGTTTCTGGTGTTTATGTCAATCTGCATTCTCAGCATATTCTGGCGCTCATGTTCCCTGGCAGAACTACACATACCTTTCCCCCATCAGTTCTTCATTCGATACACAGCATAGGACCCATAACCAACCCTACTGTTGCCTCTGGGCCCACCTTTCATCCTACCTCTGTCTTGCCCAGGAACTGGAGAGTGAGTGTCAGAGCTGTCAGTTAGAATCTTTTTTCTGCATCCTACACAAAGTTAGGCCTCTCAGTGCTGTATCTGCAACATCTTCTTGCAGTGGTGTATATCCTCTCTCTGTCCTGGATTGCCCTGAACTGTTCTTTCTGACTAGACTGCACTCCCAACGTCCATAGACTTCTCTGTCTCTTTTTGCCAAGTTTGGCTAAAAGAATGACTCACTGTGACATATTTTTCTTGGATTTCCCAGTGAGGACTCAGTCTGGTGCATTTTCTAGGTCCTTGTGAAGGAGTCAAGGGGTAAAATTCAACTACACTTCTTCCTACTACTCCACCATCTTGGGTCTGCCTCCCTGGGTGTTTTCAATTTGAGACTTCTTTCAGTAAATGACTGGCAGATTCTTTCTGTTTCCACTTTGCCTTCTGGTTCTGGTAGATCTAAGCAGTTTTCATCTATGAATTCTTAAAATATGTTATCCATTTTGTCTAGTCATGGTTTTCAGGGAGTGCTACAAACCTTATATGATCTCTCGTTGCCCTATTTTCTAGGCCAGGTGTTTTTGATAATAGATACCTTTCATTTATTTATTTTTTCAATTTACTTTATTCTAATATTTCTTATTGTCTCATAACATCATATAGTTCTGTTCACCCCATTCTGGTTTTCAAAGTGTCTACTACTTGGGTAAAGTTTTCCGTCTTATTTTGTAAGCTATTTATTCTCCTTCCAATTTCTTCCTTTAGAGCTCTTTTTTTTTTTAAATTTACTGCTTCATTTCTTCCAGTCATTCTTAGAGTCCTTATGGTCAAGTGATTTTTTTTTTTCTCTATGACTCTGCCTATACCTTTTACAATGTTACTCACTCCTTCTGGGTTACCTTCTGAGCTTCTCTTAACTCATAGTATTTCTTCACTGTTTTTGGTGTTTTCTTCTGTTTACTCTTATCTCCTTGGGATTTTATGCTGGTGTCAAACATCAGACCCCTTCCCTTCTCTACTCTTTGATGGGATTGGCAGCCCCTGCTTAGACCCCCTGTAGTCCAGATGCTGCTATTGCTGTTCTAGGACTAGGCTTTGCCCTCTGCCAGAACCTCTGACTTTTAGCTCCACCTTCTGGTGGACCAGCACAGATTTTAGCACCTCTGTCTGGTCTCTGTCTCCTCTTAAACAATCCTCAATGGGAAGCTGACTCTATCCCTTGATGTGGCTTGGACAGGTCTCAATTCAATGTTGTAGATTGCTTAATGAGCAGGTCTCTGGTAAGACCCTCCACTGCTGGTGCTTCCTGGGCACTGCACTGGTCTTGTGGTGCTTTGTTTATTTGTTTTCGGTTTTTAGTTACAACAGAAAACAATGTTTATTTTAAATCTTTCTCTGGGAAAAATTTTTTTGCTTTGGTCTTTTTTTTCTCTCTGAGGTGTTTTATTTTTGTTTTTTGTAAATTTTCTTTAAATTTTACACTTAAATATAAAATGAGAAGAAAAAAAATTGCCATGTACACTTGTAATGCCAGTGCAATATTTACAGTGCCCCTGATTACAAGAAAGACCATGACTATAAATAACTCATGACTTTCTTTTTTTTTTTTAATTTATTTATTTGTTTGCCTTTTTTGGGGGGGGGGGCGGGAAGCAGGAAATGCAGGGCAATTAGGGTTAAGTGACTTGCCCAAGGTCACATGGTTAGTTTTTGTGTTAAGTGTCTGAGGCTGGATTTGAACTCAGGTCTTCCTGACTTCAGGGTCAGTGCTCTATTCACTGTACCACCTAGCTGCCCCTAACTCATGACTTTCAATTGCAAAATATAACATACTCTCCATATAGAGGACAGAACCAAAGCATTTAAATAGACACCAGAAAACCAAATCCCAAAACCAGTAAGCCAACTCCATGATAATAGTAAAGAAATTAACAAGCCATAACAACACAGAGAGCCATGCCATCCTTCAGCCTTCCCACAAACCAATACAAGATCAATATTTACTCACAAACCTCTCTATCTCCTTGCCTGAGCTCCTCTCTCTTCCACCATCTAGCTAGCTCTGGCTCCCAGCTTCCTGTGGCTCTGCTCTACCTTTCATCAAACTCCTTCCACCACAGGCTCCTATTAGGAGGCAGAGTTTACTTTCAAAGCAGGGAAGTTCTTCAAATTCCCCCCTAGGTCTATTAAGGGACAGGGAAGATCTTCAAATTCCTATTCTCATTAGAAGAAAGCATACCATAAGAAAGAATTCATTATAGAACAAATTTAAGAAAATTATATTATATTATATTATATTATAAATATATAAAATTATATTATTATGTTATATTTTTCATTATAAAACAAATTTCAAGAAAACCTGTATAGTAAATACTACACATTGTTTTCAAAACTGCCCAGCTTTTATTTACTTTCTTGTTAGTTTTCTTTTGTTCTCTGCTGTGCACTTTTTACTTTATTCTTTCCCCCCCCTCCCCCATCCACTCTAAAGAAGACCACATTTAAGCATGGATATACATATACATATACATACATACACATGTATGTGTATATATGTACATACGTAGACATAGATACACTCATACATATATGTGTTAAGTCCAAGTCTTTCCATGTTTTTCTAAATCAACCAGCTCATTATTTCCTACACTATAGCAGTATTACTTTCTGGATTCAAACAGCGGCTTCCTTCATAGGATCTTTGAAGTTAGTTTGGGTATTTCTAACAGTCAAAATGACTTGGTTGCTCAAAGTTGTTCTTAAAACGATACTGCTGTTACTCTATACAATGTTCTCGTGGTTCTGCTCATTTTTCTCTTCATTATTTTGTGGAGATCTCTCCATGTTTTTCTAAAATCATTGAACTCATCAATTTCTTATAGTAGAGCAATAGTCCATCATGAACATATACCACAATTTTTTTTAGCCATTCCCCAATTGTTGTGGTACTACTAAACCTCCTTCCTTTACATTTTTTTCCCCTTAGTTCCTTTGATATTCTTGGTCTTTTGCTTCATAAAATAATTTTTTGGTAATTTAATTGGGATGGCATTGAATATATAGATTAATTTTGGCAAATTTGTCATTTTATTTAATTGGTCCTGCCTATCCATGAACAATTACTATTTCTCCATTTATTTAAATCTGATTTTATTTGTGTACAAAGTTTTTTTTTTATGATTTTGTTCACATAGATTCTGGATTTATTTTGGTAGGTGCATTCCCAGGTATTTTATACTGTTTAGAGTTATTTTAAATGGAGTAGCTCTGGCTATTTCTTCCTGCAGGAAACTGCTGATAATATATAGGAATGCTGATGATTTATGTGGATTTACTTTATATCTTACAACTTCGCTGAAATTATAAATTATTTCAATTAACTTTTTAGTTGAGTCTTTAGGATTTTCCACATATATCATCATATCATTTGCAAAGAGGGACAGTTTTATTACCTCATTCCCTATTCTGATTCCTTCTGTTTCTTTTTCTTTTCTTGTTATTACTAGGATTTCCAACACAGTGTTGTATAATATTGATGACAGGGGGCATCCTTGTTTCACACCTGATCTAACTGGGAAGGCTTCTAGCTTATCCCCATTACAAATAATACCTACTAACGATTTTAGGCAAATGCTTCTTATCAGTTTAAGGAAAAGTCCATTTGTGTCTATACTTTCAAGTGTTTTTAATAAAAGTGAAGACAGTACTTTATTAAATGCTTTTTCTGCATCTATTGAAACTGTCATGTGATTTTTGTTACTTTTGTTACTGATGTAATCAATTATGTAAATAGTTTTCCTTATGTTAAACCACCCCTGACACTTCCCGGTATGAATCCCACTTAGTCGTAATGTATAATCTTTGTAATATATTGTTATAATCCTTTAACTATTATTTTATTTAGAATTTTTGCAGCCATATTCATTAATGAAATTGATCTATAATTTTCTTTTTCTGTTTTTACTTTTCCTAGTTTAAGTATCAGTACCATATTTGTTTCATAAAAGGAGTTTGGTAGGACCCCTTCTTTGCCTATTATTCCAAATAATTTATTTAATATTGGAATTAGTTGGTCTTTAATAGTTTGACAAAATTCTCTTGTAAATCCATCTGGTCCTGGTGCTTTTTCCTCAGGAAGCCTGTTCAATTTCTTTTTCTAAAATAAGTCTATTTTCTCTTCTGCTAATCTGGGCAGTTTGTATTTTTGTAAATATTCTTACATTTCACTTAAATTGTTAAATTTAATGGCATATATTTGGTCAAAGTAACTCCTTATAATTACTTTGATTTTTATCTTCTTTGGTGGTATATACACCCTTTTCATTCTTGATACTAGTAATTTGGTTTTCTCCTCTCTTTTTAAAAATCGTATTAAGCCGTGCTTTTTCTAGTTTGCTGATTTTTTTTGTAATACAAACTTCTAGTTTTATTTATTAATTCAATGGTTCCCCTACAGTTTTATTAATTTCACATTTAATTTTTAGAATGTCCAATTTAGTGTTTCATTGGGCATTTGAAATTTGTTCTTTTTCTAGTTGTATACCCAGTTCATTGGTCTGCTCTTTCTCTTTTTTATTGATATAAGCACTTAGAGATATACATTTTCCTCTGGTTACTGTTTTTGCTGTATTCTGTAGGTTTTGATATGTTGTTTCATTACTGTGATTTTCATTGATGAAATTACCGGTTATTTCTATTATTTGTTCTTTTTTTGTTTTTCTGTTCTGTAAATTTTTTATTTTAAATTTAAATCTATATAATATATACTACACATTGTTTTCAAAGCTGCCCAGCTTTTCTTTGCTTCCTTGTTAGTTTTCTTTGTTTCTGCTGTCCACTTTTTACTTTATTTTTTCCCCTCCCTCCCCCCACCACCCAAAGGCTACAATTAAGTGTGAATATGTATGAATATATACATACATACATACACATAGATATCTATAAACATTCACATATACACTCATACACATATACGTAAGACTGTAATATGTTATTTCCTCCTATCACCTGTATCTCCAAAGGTGGATAACATCTTCCTTCCTAAGTTCAAGCCTTTCTATATTTTTCTAACTCAACCAGCTCATCATTTCCTACGCCACACCACACCTACCAACCCAATCACATCCCATATGAGAGATTGTCTATGAAAGTTTTCCCCCTATTTTTCTGCATTCATTCTATTCTTGGCTACATAGGTTTTATTTATGCAATAACATTTTAATTAAAATAATTGAAATGATCCTTTTTACACTTCAGCAATGCTCTCACATCTTAATATAGTTTAAGGTCTGATACTGATGAATCTACTTCCTTCACATCTTTTTTCCCTGGTTTCTTTGAAGTTCCCGACCTTTTGTTGTTCCAAATGAACTTTGTTATTATTTTTTATTCTAATATAGTAAAAAGTTTTTTAGTAATTTAATCGAGATGACATTGAATAAATAGATTAGTTAGGTAAAATTGTCATCTCAAAAATTATATTGGCTTTACCTACTCATTAACAATAAATATTACTAGGAATACTATTGTGCTATAAGAAAGGGGGAGGAGACAGTCTTCATATTCACCTGGAAAGGCTTATACAAACTGATGCTAAGTAAGAAGAGCAGAACCAGGAGAAATTTGCACACAATCACAGACGCATCATATGTGTGATGACCAACCTTGATAAACTGGACTCTTTTCAGCAACACACAGGTATAAGACAACTCTGCAAGTCTCAGGATGGAAGGAGATGTCTACATTCAGAGAAGGATCTAGAAAGACCAGAGTTCAAATGGAGACTGAAGCAATCTACATGCCATCATTCTTTTTCATGTTTGGTTTTCTTTCTTTTTTCCCCATTGTCACTCCATTGGTTACCGCCCTTCTATACAACCAGACTATTGTACAACGTGAACGTATTTGCAGATCCTGTACTTGATTACACATGGCCATGGGCGGGGGCGGGAAGCGTGAGGGGAGAAAAATTGAAACGCAAGGGATTGTGGAAATGAATCTTGTAAACTAAAAGTAAATAAACAAGTCAATGAAAAACAAAACAAAACAAAACAATAAATATTACTTCAGTTATTTAGATCTGAGTTTATTTGTATAAAAAGTATTTTGTATTTGTGTTCATATAGTTCCTGTGTCCTTTTTGGCAGATATACACTCAGATATTTTATACTAAGCATTTTAAATAGTCTAAAATAATATTGAATAATATTACTGATGCAGTGTAGTTTCTGTTTTTCATTTTTGATCAAATATATTTCAACTTTAACTTTGTCTGAGATCATGATTGCTATCCCTTGCTTTTTTTTTTAACATACTAAATTCTGCTCCTACCCTTTATTTTATCTTTGTGTGTATCTCTCATTTTTATAATCTTTCCTGAAAGCAAAGTATTGTTGAATTCAAATCTTTAATCTGTTATCCATTTGCATTTTATGGGTAAAGTCATCCCATTCACATTCTAAACTACCATTTCTTGTGTGTTTTCCTACTTCCTATTTTTCCTTACTATTCTTCTCACCTTATTTACCCTCTCCCTCCTCACTTCTGTTTTACTTCTACCTGCTACCTTGACCTCCTATTCCTTAACCTACCCACCCCTCCAAGAGTCCCTCTCTTATCCTTTCCCCCTACACCCTCCTAAATCTTAATCTACACATCCTTCTATACCCCCATACTGTTCCCTCACCCTCTTATTCATAAATTTAGAAGATTTTTATACCATTCTAGATGTATATGTTGTTTTTTCTTTAATCCAGATCTAATGTGAGTAGGATTCCAGCACTACCAGCCCTCCTCCCCCAATTCCTCTACATCAGTTCATCCTCTTGCACCTCATTTGTATGAGATACTCTTTTTACCTTTTTCTGCACAATTTCACTTTTTAGGATCACGTCAAACTCAACCCTATCCCAATCTTTCTTTTGAACTATCCAATTAATAATGATAATCTTAGTTATATTGTATACATTCCACATATAAAAAGTAAACAATTTGTCTTTATTGAATCCCTTGTATTTGGTCTGTGTTATTTACCTTATATTTCTCCTGGATCTTGTATGTCAAATTTTCTATTAAGTTCTGGTCTTTTTGCAAAAAAAAATTCTGAAAGTCTGTCAATTCATTGAATCCTTTTTTTGCTATTGTTCAGGATTATACTTAACTTAGCTAGACATGATATTTTTTGGCTGCAACCCAGTTCTTTTGCTCTTCAATATGGGATGTTCCAAGACCTGCAGTCTTTTGGTGTAGCCACTGCTAGGTCTTGTGTAATACTATGATTGTGGCTCTGTGATATTTGATCTTTTTTTTTTCCTTGTTGCTCATAATATTTTCTCCTTAACCTGAGGGTTTTGGAATTTGGCTATGATATTCCTATAGGTTTTCATTCTAAGATGCTGAGGTGACAATTAGTGGATTTTTTTTCTATTTCTACTTTACCCTATTGTTCTAAAACTTTAGGGCAGTTTTCTTTAATTATTTCTTATATTATTGTATCAAAATTCTTTTTTTATTGTAGCTTTCAGGTAATCTGAATATTCTTGTATTTTCCCTTCTTGATCTGTTCTCTACATTAATTGTTTTTCTTATGAGATGTTTCACATTCCCTTCTATTTTTTCATTCTTTTTATTTTGTTTTATTATTTCTTGGTGTCTTATAACATCATTGGCTTCCTCTTACCCAATTCAAGTTTTCAAGGAGTTGTTTTCTTAAGATTTTGGACCTCCTTTTCCAGTTGGTTGACTTTCTTTTCATAATCTTCTTAGTTTTATTGGATTGTTCTTTTTTTAAAAAAAACTTTTATTCAATCTCTTTTATTTTATTTTTAAAGTTTTTTTGAGTTCTTCTAAGAATTCTTTTGGAGCAGGTGACCATTTGACATTACTCTTTGGGGGTAGGAGAGGTTCTCTTTGCTTCAGTATCCTCCTCTGAAGATGAACCCTGATCTTCTCTATTCCCATAGTAACTGTCTATGGCTGGGTGCTTTCTCCTTTGCTTATTGTTTTGTTTTGTTTTTAATAGCTTGTTATTATAATCACCTCTAGTCCTGTGGTGTGGGGGATGGTGCCTCTAGCCTCAGGTTCTTCTTATTGTTATTTTTTGAGCTTCGTCCTAGGTTCAACCTCTGCTCTCCTTCCCCCCTCCAAGTCACAGCTAGGGCCCCCCAGCACACTAGGCTGGAAATGCTCTTATTTCTTAAGGACCCTCCAGTGGCTATAACTTTCATTTCTCCCCTCTGGCCTGAAACTGAAACCAAGAACTCAGCTCTCCTGCAAGTGCCCACAGCCAGCAGTTTACTTCCCTACTGCTTCTGCACTCACTGGTCACTGGTTCCTTCTCACTTTACACCACAGCTCAGGATACATCTTGGCAGCATAGCTGGGCATCCCTCTGCAGTAGAGGTTCCTTCAATCTTTCCCTGCTCAGATGTCCCCCAACACTGTCTGTGAGGTAAGAATTCTGGTGGCTAAGGCTGAGGCTACCTCCCAACCCAGCTCCCCCAGGGTTTTTTCTTTGTTGTTTCAGCAGAGATAGCCTGGGGGTATTTGCACTTCACTCAGGTGAACCTCCATCCTGGGATCTTTCTTTGGATCTTCTTGGTTGTTCCCAAGAGGACCACTGCCCTGCCCCAACTCTTGCTTATTTTTGCTGCTCTACATTCACCCTGAAGTGCTGTTTTATCTTGTTTGTGGAGGTCTATTATTTATTCTTTAACCCATACCTTCTTTAATATTAGCTTGTTACATCTCCAATTAGTTTTTTCCTATGTTCCATGATCTCTTATTACATATAATTTTATTGCTTTGTGGTCTGTAAAGGAAGCAATTAATATTTGTGCTTTTAGCTAAAAATTTTTGTGCCCTAATATACAGTCAGTCTTTGTAAAAATACCATGTACCACTGAGAAAAAGATGTATTTCTTTCTATTTCCATTCAATTCTCTCCAGATAGTTATAATTTCTAGCTTATCTAAAATTCTATTCCCTTCCTTAATTTCTTTCTTTTTTTTTTGTTAGATTTGTCTAGTTCTGAGAGGGGAAGATTAAAGTCCCTCACTATTATAGTACTACTATCTATTTCCACCTGTAAATTCATTTTAATTTTTCTTCTAAAAATATAGATGCTATGGTATTTGGTGCATATAAGTTTAGTATTGACATTATCTATGGTACCTTTTGTTATAATGTAGTTTACCTGTTTATCTCTTTTAATTAAATCTATTTTTAGCTTTGACTTTGTCTGATATCAAGGTTGCTACCCCTGCTTTTTTTTTTTTTGCATTGGCTGGGGCATAATACATTCTACTCCAGTCCTTTATTTTACTTTTGTGTATATCTCTGATTTTTAAATGTGTTTCTTGTAAGCAGCATATTGTTGGGATTCTGATTTTTAATCCATGCAGCTTTCCATTTCCATTTTATGGGTGAATTATGGGAGGAAGTTGTAGAAGTTTCAGAAAGAATCCATTTAAGGCAGCGGTTCTCAACCTGCGGGTTATGTTCAATTTGTAACAGTGAAAATACATCCTGCATATCAGATAGATTCATAACAGTAGCAAAATTACAGTTATGAAGTAGCAACAAAAATAATTTTATGATTGGGGGGTCACCACAACATGAAGAACTGTATTAAAAGGTTGTGGCATTAGGAAGGTTGAGAACCACTGATTTAAGGGGTTGCTTAGAAGATCATCGTATGACTTCATTCATAATGGTTAGTTCTTCAATTTTTTAGAGTTGATGGAGTTCCCATTCTCTCATATTATTATACTTCTTATCTTCAATTGGCCTTTTCTTTCAGAAAGGTCTTTTATTCTAGGTAAGGGATGGGGAAGCTACTGCCTTGAGGCCACATGTAGCCTTCTAGGTCCTCAGGTGTGGCCTTTTGACTGGGTCCAAGTTTTTCAGAACAAATCCTTTTATTAAGGGGATTTGTTCTGTGAAGTTTGGATTCAGTCAAAGGACCACACTTGGGGACCTAGAATGCCACATGTGGCCTCAAGGTCACAGGTTCCCCATCCCTGTTCTAAGTAATCAATAACAGTGCCATTCTCTGAAAGACATCTTACTCCCTTTCTCAGCTAATGGAGCTCTAGCTCAAGTTGCCTGGACACTGCACCGAATGGATGTTTTTTTCTGGCCCTATTCCTACTGTAGTTCTAATGTGAGCTGCACAGCAGCTGTGGCTTTGACCTCTTCTTTCCTCAGGTTTCTGGCAGTCTTTTGTGTGCAACATGGACTTAATGGAAGAGTTTAATGTTGTCTCTCTTCTACTTTATGTGTAATTGTTCCTCCTGGAGCACTTTTAGAACATTGCTCAAGCATTTATGGGAAAGCTGGATCTCTCCAGGGTTCTTAACATTGCCATCTAAAACCAGAACCTTCCAACTGTAAGGGTTCTGGGATTTTCACCCATTACTCTCTTTCATATGCTCTCAAATGATGAATGAATGAATAAACATTTATTAAGCACCTACTATGTGCCAAAACTATACTAAGTGCTGGATATACAAAGAAATAAGTGAGATGGTACCTGCTCTTTCAGAGTTTATACTAAGTTGGAAAGACAAAATTTAAGACCACCTAAAGGGCGGATGGAAAGGCCCAAAAACTGAGTACAGAAATAGGTCAGATAGCTATGCTTAAGAGTCTACTTTGTGGTTTTTTTTTTTTCTGGTACCTCTAGATGGCAGGAAAATGAAAATGTACAGAAAAACCCAGCCAAGTACATGTATTTAAATATGTTTACATGTTATATCCCCCCCAGTAGAATAAAAGTTCCTATTGTCAGGAACTGTTTATGGTTGTCTTTGTATTCCTAGCACATAGCTTCATGAATTTCACATGATAGGCACCTAATTAAAGCTTGTTCGATTGGATTATATTGGTTTAGATCTATCATATTTTTGGTAAATTCTTTATAAGGTTGTGATCAATAGAGTTTCTGATCAATATAATAAGTTCCCTCAATCAATTTAATGAGATTACTGTGTATGAACTTTCATAGGAATAGGATACTCCCCAAGGTGATGATTTCCATCATTAGGCACCAGCCCATCCAAAGAAAGGATTTCTTTGAAAGCATGCTTCTTAAAAATATTTCTTTAAGAGCTTACTTCTCAAAAGTGAAAGGACCACCAATGAGAGGATCCTAGAGCTGGAAAAACCCAAAAACATGTCAGGAGGAAAAAGGAGAAATGGACTTGGCCAACCTTCCATGATAGTATCACGGGCTGCTCAGAAGAGGAAGATCTGAGGTGAATGGGAACTATCCATTCATTAGTCCTACAAAGGGTCTTACCTCCTCGGGGAGTCTAATGAGTGCAATGGGCTATTTGGGTATTTTACACTTGTTTTACTTACATTTGTTTATGTGAATTCTTTGCATTCTATGCATTTTCTGCGGTAAGTGAAACACAAGCATCCTATACCTAATACTCATATTGCACATTGAACAGCTTTGTAAGAGGGGGCAGTTAGGTGGCAAAGTGGATAGAGAACCAGGCCTGAATGCAAGAATTATCTTCCTGACTTCAAATCTGGCCTCAGACACCAACTAACTATGTGACCCTGGGCAAGTCCTTTAACCCTGTTTGCCTCAGTTTCCTCATCTGTACAATGAGCTGGGGAAGGAAATGGCAAACCACTTCAATATCTTTGTCAAGAAAACTCCAAATGAGATCGTGAAGAGTCAGTCATGACTGAAATGATTGAACATCATCATCATCATGCCCATATCGGAAAAACCTAGATATGTACCTTATCATAGTATTGTTCTAGAGATTTCCTTGGAGTTTTACTATGAAGTAGCTAAAACACCAAAGAGAGAAAATAAGACTTTGAGGATCAGGTCCCTGAAACTGTACCTGATTTCTTGTGAACCAAGAGCTTTGGTGGGTTCTGGGCCTTTGGGGACATTTTCCCCCATTCTGTAATCTTTTTTTTTTAATATAAAAGGCAAGCACATCTGTCTTTTATGTAATAATTCCTTCTATTCATTGAACCAAAACAAATTCATCTCCCTTTCACAACTGAAAGAAATACTTTAACCAATTCTTTCCATAATTAATTTTGTTTACTTTAGTTCCAACTGGACATATAGCTAGGATTCAATGAATTATGAAATATAAAAAATGAGTTAAAATCAGGGGTTCTAACCTTTTTTGTGTCATAGGCTCCTTTGGCAATCTGGTGAATTCTATGGACCCCTTCTCAGAAGAATGTTTTTAAATGCACAAAATAAAATGCACAGGATCACAAAGAAAACCAATTATATTGAAATAGTTATAAAAAATATTTTTAAAAGACGTATCATGGATCTCAGGTTAAGCACCCCTAAACTATTTTCTTTTCCTACCAAGTTGCTGACCAGTTTCCTCAAGTATATTTGTTAAATAATTATTCCTTTCCCCAGTTTTATTTTCTATAGGTAGTAGAGATTGATTGGATTGGAGCTCTGAGGATGCCATCTGTCCCCTTGTGGTAAGAAATGGATTCTAGCCCCTTCCTATAGAATATATGCAATCATCAGTTACTGGTTGGGCCCTTTGTGATGCCTAACTAGAGGTTGTGTTGAAGATTATTGATAAATAAACCAGAAAGAGCTGCTCTTTCAGTAGACCATAAGACCAGAAATTCTAAAATATGGACATTTCTAGTTCTGGCAGCTAACTTGTGAGTCCAAAAGTTCTCAGGTCCTTGAGGTGATGCTTGTTGCCCAGAAGGAGTTGTTTCCTGAAATCCCATCATTTCTCAGAAGTATTCCAGGAGAATGCTTCAACTCAAGGCATGGTCTGGCTAGCCAGAAGATCTTGTCCTTGTGAATTGCCCAGGTAGGCAAGTCTGAGATGAAAGTGAAATATTTGTTCAAGAGTTCTAAAAAGTTGTCTTTACCTTCCAGGAGAGTATGATAGGTGTGATGGGTTATTGTTTCAAATATCTGTTAATACAGGCTTATGAGCCTTTTGTGTTTTAAGTTTTTCTTTTGTGGTGGAAGAATAGCTGTCCTATACCTGATATCAACTTTGTATATTGATAACCTTCCTAGAAGAACCCTATTGCTCCCTTTTAGGGGAGAAAGTAGACATGGGTGAAACCTAAGCTCATTGTACATATTTTCCTAGGAGTTGTACTATGTAGTTGAGACCATAATATACCAGGGGAATAAGGAAAACCTTATTGGATGTCAGGCTCACCCAGGATAAAGTCTGATCTGTGTGATTTCAGAACAGGATTTCTCCCCTTTAAACCATGGGTGGTATTTCAGTTATTAAACACTATCCTTTCTATACATTTGGTGGGATGTCTGATTTACCTATTCTCATTCTTGAATTTATCTCTCTGGTTTTTACTCAGTACCAGAGAGTTTTGATCAGAGGTATCAAACACACAGCTGGGGTACCAGCCAGAGTAAAATAAACCAGATTTAAATGTATTTGGAAAATATTTAACAAAATAAATAAACATACAAGATCATGTTAATATGTAGTTTTCTAAGTGAATATGTGGCCCACAAGGATCCTTATATATATGGTAGTGGCCCCTGTTTCCATTTGAATTTGGTACCACTGGTTTTGATAACTGCTTTAGAACATTTTAAAGTCTAGGAGTGCATGGTCACTTTCATTAGTTTTTCTATTCAATTCATCCTTTGAAGCAATCCCCACCTGCCACCCTCGTTCTCCTGCCCACAAAATCCCATCTTCTCCTCTTAGCTGAGAACCAGTCATTTTCAGTCGTTGGCTGTGGGCTATTTAGGGTTGGGGGTAAGGACTTATAAAAAGTCTCCCAGATCTATGTGAGACAAGACAGGTCAAGAAATTCCAGGGATTTGGTCAGTGAATGTGGTGGATGAGGACATGGGCCATACCTTTGCTCTGTCTGTCTTGGTTGATCTGGGAAGGCATCACACAGCTCATTGGAGCTTCACTGGCTTTGGGGTAGGGACTGGAAGCCACTCCTGGGCTCCACTTGAAGAGACTTGCAGCAAAGAATACCAGAAACTTCTATCTCTCTACCCCCAATACTATCAGGCAAAGAGATGGAAGGGAATAGATAGATGGAAGGGCTGAAGAGGGTAAAGGCTAGATCAGGTACTACAATTTGTTTGTTTATTCCCTAATTAACGAATATTTACTTTGTTTAGGGGTTTCCCTCCCCGTACCTCAGGACCTATTAATGGGAGCTGAATTCCTGAACCCCTACTCTCTGCTTAAAGGAAGGGAAGAGTCCCAGGCAGGGTTATGGCAGAATCTAGCCTTCTGGCAAAGAGAAGGAGATTTCTAGGGCAGCACGAGTCTTATTGGGGACCTCCTTAGAAATGACTGGGTGAGGATAGAGGCAAGATGGTGGAGCACAATCAACCATTCAATCAATCAACATTTATTAAGTTCCTACTCTATGCTGGGCAGGGGGTAAGCCTTGGGGATCCAAAAAGAAACCAAAGACAATCCCCGCCCTCACCACAAAGGCCTCACAGTCTAATGGAGGCAAAAAGCAAACACACAAAGAAGCTACATCCTGGATAAAGAGGAAATAGCTGACCAAGGGAAGGCACAAGTGAAGGCACTAGAACGCAGAGGGGGTTGGGAAGGGCTTAGTGCAGAAGATGGGATTTTAGCTGAGATGAAGGAAGCCAGAGAAGGTGGGAGGCAGAGATGAGGAGAGAAAGCCTCTGGGCACGGGGGAAGTGGGGGACAGCCAGAGAAAATACCCCAAACTCAGAGATATGGAATATCCTATGTATGGAACCGAGTGTCCCTGGATCAAAGGGCATATGGTGGGGAGTGTGGTACAAGGAGACTGGAAAGGTGGGAGGGGGCTAGGTATGAAGGACTTTGAATGCCAGACAGAGGATTTTGTATTGATTCTGGAGGTGATAGGGAGCCACTGGAGTTTACTGAGCAGGGAAGGTGACATGGTCAGACTGGGCTTTAGGAAAGTCACTTTAGTGGCTAAAGGAAGGGTAGATTGGAGGGGGGAGAGATTTAAAGAAAGCAGACCTACTAACTGGCAATTGTAATAGACTGAGTATGAGGTGATGAGGGTCCACACCAGAGTGGTGGCAGCATTAGAGAAGGGGGTTCATTTGATATTGCCAAGGTGAAATTACCAGGCCTTGGCAACAGATTGGATATTGGGGAGGGGTGGTGGTGGAAAGAGATAGTGAAGAGTCAGGTTTGGAGCCTGAGATACTGACTGGGAGTTTGGTGTTGTTATCTCCAATAATAAGGATCAGTGGGGAAGGGGTGGAGAGTAGGGGAAAGAGAATGAGTTCCATTTGGGGCATGTTGACTTTACGATGTCTCCTGGACAACCAGTTTGAGACATTGAAAGGCAGCTGGAGATGTGAGGTTGGAGGGCAGCTGAGAAGCTGAGGTAGGACAGGTTGATTTGAGAATCATCACCACAGAAATGATACTTAAATCCATAGGAGCTGATGAAATCACCAAGTAGCAAGAAGTAGCTCCCTACCAACCCAACCCGCCCCAGAGAAAAGGAACCAAAGCTCCTCCAACAGATCTAGAAAGAGCACCAGACAAAAATCTGACAGGGAAATCCAAGACAAAGTCAGCATGAGTCATTTTTCCAGCACAGGTCAGCACAGGATGACAAACAGAGAGGTCTACAGACAATGGGTATGGTGTCCGACCAGGAGCATGACATATGGTGCACTTCAGCAAGGAGAGTCTGTGCACCAGGGAAGGAGGAAGTTCCAGACCCACGCCATGGCATTTCAGCAGAGACAGGTGCCAACTGGGCTTTGTTGCCCACTACCTAGTTCCAGGTCACAGATCAAGGGCAGACTGAAAAGATGCTTTGTGCCCAGAAGTAACATTCTGGGGTAGGAGGAGATGAAAGGCTTCAGGCTCTGTACTTGAGAGAGAAGGTTCTGAAACAAGCAGCAAAATGTGGCTCTGATCCCAGAAGCAAAGTAGAGCCTCAGTTACAGCAGCTGACCCAGTCTGAAGCCAACAGAGTAATAATCAGGGCAGGGATGCCAGATCAAAGGGAAACCTTACATTCTGACATTGAAACTGTAGAGCTTTCCAGTTTGCTAACAGTGGCCAAGTTTAGCCACAGCAGTCTACTGTAACTCCAGAGGACGCAAGTCCACAGGTCTGTTGCTAAGACCCAAACTCAAGTTGGCAACATATAGAACTCAGATGGGGAAGGACCTAGGGCACAGAAATTAAACTTTCACTAAATCAGACTATTTTGGGAGCACTGAAAGCTTTCAGGTCCCCAGCCTGAGTTGTCCGTAATATCCTGGAATAACACAAAACTTAATACCTCAAGAAAGCATCAGCAGGATCAGCTCAGACATTCTCTCCAGAAGTATGAAGAATATGGCCCTGACAGAAAGGTCCAAAGCCAGGAAGCAAACTGGAAGAATGAGCAAACAAACAAACAAAAAAAAAAGAATTCCTTCACAAAAAGTTACTATGGTAAGACAGACACATAAGATACAAGACCAGATGGAAAGACTCCAAAATATCTACAAGCAAAGCCTCAAAGAAAAACACAGCATGGACTGTGAAATACAACTAGAATTTCTGGAACAGATGAAACAAGAATTTCAGAAAGTTTTTTTTTAATGCTTTACAAGAACTATAAAAGGAAAATCTGGAAGTGGAGTTAACAGCTTGGCACAAAAGGTGCAAAGCCTTGCCCAAACAACAAGTTCCCTGAAAATTAAAATACATTAAAATAGGCATGAACTCAGAAATCCAAACAGAAACCAAGGGGAACATTTAAATGTGCAGGAACCAACAGGTATATGGGGGAGGCACAGGGTCCAGGGTAAAAAAGGAACAATTTTTTTGTGGGTTAGAGGAGAAAGATGTTCTGTAGCCTTCACACAGGTTTTTGGTTTGTCTCCTTTTTTAAAAATTAAAACGAGAACTCTTGCAAGATAAAAAAGCAGAAATTATTATAATATTCCTGTGGATAGGCTCCCACGTGTAAGATAGGCATATATGCCCATGTAATATAGGGCTATATTCACATGGATTGTATAAAAACGTAGATATGCCTCACAAGAGGCATATTTCAATACTATCTGAGAACTGGCCTGCCTCTTTGGACAGGAGGCAAGAAGCCTGGGACAATGCCTGCATGACAGCATACTACCTGGGTCAGGAAGGGAAAAAACCCAGAGAGCACTTTGGAGGTGGGCTCTTTTCTCCCATCTCCAAGAGATGTACCTAACTAGAATTTTAATAATCTGCCTTACTAAATATTTCTGGTCTAGGGGCATGAGTTTGGTTCAAAACCAAAGTCAGTCCTGGTCACTAGTCTTTACTTTCATTAACTCTTTCCCACCAAATGCTGGTTACACAAAAAACTACCATGAATGGTGAAAAAACTCATTTATCCAAGCAAACAGCAAGCATAAATCAGAGAGGTTATACAGATTAGAATATACCAGAAAATACACAAGAGTGACTGAGCTCTTTAAATGGGAATGATATGAGATCTCAGCTCAAATCAAAAGAGAGGACCCAATCTCACCCATAGAAAAATTGTCTCTGAAGCCTCTAAGGAGATAAACTGGAAATCAGGGATAGTTGAGGATTTGGCTGCCTCTACATGTCTGCTGTTTTCAAAGTCTTCCTCTCTGTCTGTTCCCAAAGAATACATCCCAAGAATCCCTTTCATCAATTTACTGCTTAAGCAGGAGAGAATATGTATTCTCTCCATCAATTGGTAGTTTTGTCTCCTGTACATGCAGCAGGACACAAAATGCCCCAGGCTTGAGTGAAAGCCTAGATACATAGATAAAGAAAATTCCCTCACCACCACCCCTGGTCTCTTGCAGTTGATAGATCAATAAGGAACTAAAATCACAAAAAGGAGGAAGTGAAGACTTGTAATTTGTTCTAGGCTATCATTGTTTTTTAGACAATAATGGTCAAATGGGGAAGGGGTTGCCCTCTAGCAGCCCCGAAATGCTTATTGGGTGGAATCCAAACCACGGAATGGCTCATCTGAGAGGGATTTTATAGGCCCCACAGGAATAGCTCAGGATTCACCAGAATATTGCCCCACTGGCAACTCAGAAATCATTGCCCTTCTGAAGGGGATCCAAACCATAGGGTGACACCAAATTGGAAGGACTTTAGGACTCTTGTAGAAAATTGAAACCCACTGGAGGGGAGAATGGTGTTGATGGCTTATGGGCCACAGGGGAGGATTTCATGTGTATTCTGCACATGGGCTCATTCAGGTTCTTTGCATCTTCTGCATTTTTTGTGAGGAGAAATAAAGGCTGACCTGTACACCACAGCTTTTGTAACCTTGATCAGGGGACCCTGTTTCCACATATTTGCAGAAACCTAGTGTAGTGCCTGCCTAGGTAAGTGGTTCCTTCCTTCGCATTTCTCTGGTCTTGCCTGGGACTCTGTGTCTGAGGGCAGAACCAGACTTTGAAGGGAAAAGGAAAAAAAGCAGATATATATCATACATAGTTGCATGTAAATGAGGTGCATTAAAGGACAGACTGCATCACATGGTTAGTAGCTGCTAGAAGTGGTAAGATGGAGTCAGGCAGGATCCCTAAGGGACCTAAGCCAGATCAGACTGCCATACAACACACAATGAAGCACAACTTTGCATTTTAGTTAACTCCATATCCCCTTCTCAAGCATCCTTGAGGGAAGAGATATGACTGCCTGGGATCTTGGAGAGGTGACAGAGATTTACCTTAGTGAAGCTATTGGAGAAACAGGGATTGTGTGCCTGGAGTGAGAGTTTGTGAGTTCTGAGTCACAGGGAGCCAGAATTTGAATGTCAATTGGCCAGCAACCATAAGCTACAATCAAAGAGTCAGATAAGAGTTGCCAAACATGCTAAAGACCAAGATTTTTTCCCCCTGTGTAAGACTGTAACCTGGGGGATAGGGAAAAGATGGTACAAATGAATAATATTTCTCCTTTGCCAATAGCTTCCAGATGATCTAGTTCCTTTGGGGAGATCTCAGTTCTCTTTGGAAGAGAAAATGTGTGAACTCAGCTATTAATGGGGCAGCAAGTGCTAAGCTTGCAGACGGGTGATCCTTTTACCCAAAGAGCCTGAGCAGTCATTTATAAATCTCTATTCTATTCTACTGTTTATTTCTTGCAGTAATTGTATCTAAAATATAATGTATGTTTTCCTTTTGGATCACACAAAGCTGGGCTAATCTTAATGGGAAAATTAGAAAGATTTCCCCAGAGTTCCATGTTAAGGTGAAGTACAAGCCAAATAGTGACATTTATGAAACATCACATGCCAATGATCCTTTAATGTTTAAAGATCCTAGACAGTGCCTAGAGAAACCTGAGTCAAAGTTTGGGGATAGGAGTAAAGCATTTGCTGTAATTTCTATCTTAAAGAAGTAGAACAAACTCTTCCCCTCCTACTCTTAGTGATATGATGAAGTCTCACCTCTTATGAGAATCCATACTGATCAATATATGTGAAATAAACACCACTTTCACACTATTCATGAACTGCACACAATATCTGAAAAATTTCCCAAACTCTTAGTGGAGAAAAACCAGTTAAAAGATTGACCTTTTGGAGTCAACCCCCCTAAATAATACCTGATTCATTTGAACTTGAGGGGCACTGGGCAAAAAGATTACATCTCTGAGATTCATGTGGGATAAATTGGTTTTATTTACTGGGTAACCTTCAATCTATCCCCCTCCCAGGGCCAAATCCTTTTTATGAGGTAATCAAGGCCTGAAGCAGGATGGTGGCAATGTCAGTGAAAAAGAAGGGACAGATATAACAGATGCTGGCAAGGTAGAATTGACAACTTATTGAACCCAGCAATGAGGGAGGCAACGGTGATTTCAAACCTGGGTGATGGGAAAGATGATGAAATTTTCAATAAAGAAGGAAGTTGAAAGGAGAGGCAAATGGGAGGGGGGGGAGGAAGATGATGAGTTTAGGTTTGAATATAATGATCTTGAGGTGTTAGCAGAATATGCAAGTGGAGCTAGATATCCAAAGGGCAGTACGGAAATGGAAGACTAGAACACTGGGAGAGACTGGGACTAAAGGTAGATTTAGGAGATATCTGCATTGAGGTGATGATTGAAACCATGGGAATGAATGAGATCACCAAGGACAAGAGATAAGAAAAGGGATAATGACAGATCCTTGAAGGATACACAATGAGAAGGCAGAAGATAAATCACTGGAAAAGACAAAAAGGAGTAGCCACGTAGGGAAAGAACCATAAAAGAGCACTGTTATGAAAGCCAAGTAGAATATGTCAATGAGTAAGTGACCAACTGTCAAATATTGCAAAAAGGTCAAGAAACAGAAGGAATGAGACAAATTCATTGGACTGGCAACTAGGTTATGAGTGCCCTGGCAGAAAGCATTTTGTGTAGAATGATATAAGAGTGGAAGCCAGATTCCAGGAGTTGAGAAGTGAGTAGGCAGTGAGCCCCCAAACATGGACTCCTCTTTTTTGAAGTTTAGCAGTGAAGGAGAGGAGTGAAATGTGTTGATTTGTAATAAATAAATTTGACAAATTGATAGATTTTTGTTAAGGGACAGTAGGGTATCAGGATCTTTAGGGCTCCAGATATGCAGATTTGTGTGATGTTCAGGCAAGTAGTTTAGCCCTACTCAATAAACAAGCAAATTCTGATGTGCTGTCTTAATTTATCCCGTACTAGAGCAAATCATGCAGCTACAAAAAGAATCAAGTATTGTAAGGCAATTCCAAAGAAGTATGGTTCTCAGAAAAGGGATCTAGCACTGGGAAGGAGGGTAATTTATCTCACATGAACCTCAGAGATGTAATCATTTGGCCAGTGCCCCACAACCTCACATGAACCAGGTCAAATATGGGGGGTTAACTCCAAAAGGTTAATCTATTAGCTCACTTCACTCTGCATCAGTGCCTACAAGTCTCCCTTCATCATTTCTTTCCTCCCCCCCCCGCCGATTTTTGGAGGGGGGGAAGGCAGGGCAATTGGATTTAAGTGACTTGCACAAGGTCACATGGCTAGTAAATGTTAAGTGTCTGAGGCTGGATTAGAACTCAGGTCTGGTCCCCCTGACTCCATGGCCAGTGCTTTTCTCACTGTGCCACCTAGCCACCCCCTTCATCATTTCTTACAGAACAATAATAGTATTCCATGACATTTATACATCATAATTTGTTCATCCATCCCCCCAATGAGTACTTGTTTCCTGTTCTTAGCCACCACAAAAAAGGTTATATTTCTGTATATCTCTAGTGTTTTTCTTGATACTAATCCTTCCCATAACCTACCCTTCCTCTAATTTCCCTTTCCTCCTGCTTCCTTTCCCTATTTTCCAGCTGAATGAAACATATTTCTATAACCAACAAGGTGTGTGTATAGTCTTCCTTTGATTACTTTAGAAGAACATGAGATTCAGGTGTCACCCACTTCTCCCACCTTCCTACTTGTGCACCTTGTTTTAAGTGAGATAACTGTCCCTCACCTAACTTAAACTCCCCTCTTCCCCCAGCTAGTATATTTCTTTTCTTCTTCCTTGCCATACTTCTTTTAAGATGATCAGTCAGTAAATAAACATTGACTAAGTTGCTGCTATGTACCAGTTATTATGCTAAGAACTGGGGATACAAAGAAAGGCAAAAGACAACCTTGTCCCTTAAGGAGCTCACAATCGAATGGAGAAGACTACATGCAAATAGCTAAGTGCAAATAAGCTATATACAGAATAAACAGGAAATAATCAACAGAGGAAAGACACTAGAATGAAGAGGGTTCAGGAAAGGCTACATAACAGAACCACTGCCAGTCCTTTTTTCTAATAATTCTCCCTTCTATGACAACTAATGATGACAAGGTTCAGAAGGGACACGTATCTTCTTTCCCTGTAAAAATGTAAGCAGTTTAACCTTTAGTCCCTTATGATTGTTCATTCATTTTACCTTTTTATGTTTCTCTTATCTCCTGTGTTTAAACTTCAAGATTCTATGCTGCAATATTTTCATCAGGAATACTTGGAAGTCCTCTATTTCATTAAAGTTCCACTTTTTTCCCCCTATAGGATTATACTCAATTTTGTTGGGTAAGTCATTCTTGGTTCTAAGTCTATATCCTTTGTATTCTTAGAATATTCTATTACAAGCTCTCCACTTTATATTAGTTGTTGCTAAATTGTGTGTTATAGTGACTGTGGCTTCTCAGTAACTGAATTCTTTCCTCCTGGCTGCTTACAGTATCTTTTCTTTGACCTAAGAACTCTTAAATTTTTGCCTATAATGTTTCAGATTTTTCACTTGGGGGTTTCTTTTAAGAGGTGACTGGTGGATTCCTCCTATTTCTACTTTGTCCCCTGGTTCTAAAAAGTCTAGGTAGTTTTCTTTTATGATCTCTTTGAAATATGTCTAGGCTCTTTTTTCGGTCATGGTTTTCAAGTAGTACAATGATCCTAAAATTTTCTCTCCTTGATCTGTTTTTCAAGTTGAGATACTTCATGGTCTTCTATTTTTTTTTTAAATCTTTTGACTTTCAGTGTTTCTTGTTTCATCAAGACATGGGCTTATATTTGCTCCATTACAATTTTCTGGGAGTTTGTTGCTTAGGAAAGATTATATACCTCTTGTGCCAAGCTGTTAATTCTCTTTCTAATTCTTTTTCCCACTGATCTCATTTCTTTTGCAATTTTTCAAGTATTTTCATTTCATTTATAAAAGCCTGTTTAACTCTTAATTTTTATTTTAGATCTTCTAGGAAGTTGAATTTGTGCCCAAGCTGTTTTTCCTTGGGGTACTGTTTGTAGATGTTTTGGTGCCATTCTCTTTTTCTGGGTTTGGATCTTGAGTGACACTGTCACAATAGCTCTTTATGGAGGAATTGGTTCACCATTTTTCCAGCTTACTTCTTGATTTCAACTTGAGGTTAGAGCCAGGCTCTGCACACTTCTGGAATGTCTGGGGCCAGTTCTGCTGCTTTCTTGAGGTATTGAGTATTGTGTTACTCCAGGATTTCAGGGACTGTTAAGGATGGAGACCTGCAAGCTTTCAGTGTTCCCAAAGTGATGTAATCAATGTTCCCCTAGTCTGAGCTCTGCATGCTGCCAACCTGGGTTTGGTTCTGACCACCAGACTCTTGGGTGCCTCCTTTGGAGTTTCAGTAGACTGCTGCAGCCATGATAACCAGCTGGAAAACCCTATGGGTTCATAGTAACAGAACTGCAGGGTTCCTTCTAGTCTGGGATGCCTGCCCTGGTTATTCTTCAGCAGGTTGCAGACTGATGGTAAGTTGATGAGACTCCATTCCACTCCGGGGATCAGAGGCACACAGCTGTTTGCTTCTGAACTTGTTTCTTACTCAGCACACAGCCCAAGCCCACAATTGCTCCTTACCTTTAGCACCACAGCTGGGCACAGGTCACTGAGTCAGTGTGTCTTGGATCTGAGACCCACAACGTAGTACTGGCAAAGCTGCCAGTTGGCACCTGTTCCTGCATCCTGCACTAGGTCACGGTGCCCTGATGTGGCTGTGAGGCCTCATCTTGCCCTGATGCATCCCTGGGAGCTGGAACACTCTGCATTGCAGTTCCTGGCTAGACCACCATCTCACAATGGCAGACAAGCCTATCTGCCTCCCTACTCCAGTGATTTTCTTTCAGCTAGGTGGCACAGTGTATAGAGTACAGGTCCTGAAATCAGGAAGACTCATCTTCCCGAGTTCAAATCTGGCTTCAAACACTTACTAGCTGTGTGATCCTGGACAAGTCCTTTAACCCTATTTGCCTCAGTTTCCTCATCTGCAGAATGAACCAGAGAAGAAAAGAGCAAACCACTCCAGTATCTTTGCCAAGAAAATACCAAATGAGGCCACTAAGTCAGACACAACTGAAAAACCTTGTATCACCACATTTTGTTCAAACTTATCCCTCAGCTAAAATATAAGGCCCTTGGAAGCAGATACTATTTTAAGTTTATTATCTCTGTACCTCTACTGCTGGGTGCAGTGCCTACACGTAGGACGTACTTAACAGATATTTAACTTGTTGTATGCTAAACAGTTTACACTCTATTACCTCCAAGTTTCCTTCAAACTTAAGATATCATGACCCTAAAATCATCATCATTGCCCCATCTGACATTATAGGCATTTTTCAGTAGCCTACTGGAGATATTAATTTCTTTAAAAAAAGGAACGATGCAAGTATGGTGATTTGGTCATTAGGGCCTCGATAAGCTTATATCAAAGTGCAGGTCTATCACCTGCCATCTCCTCTGCATCCAATCTGGCCTTTGTGTTAATCCAGCAAAACCAAGGTAAGCATGTGAGGCCAAATTTACTCAGCTGTTTTTAGTGAGTTCTTTGGGAGCCTCAATGAGTAGCTACGAGTGCCGATGACGAGAAAGGCTGGGGGAAGAGTGTTCTTCCCCTTAAAAATTTTTGGCTTCAAAATGTGAAATGAAAACCTATTTCTACCCCTACTCACAATGAGTACAAGTAAAAACTGGAAGTGACTTTGGAGATATGTAATCTGATGCCCTCATTTTATAGATAAGGCTAAGGTTTAGATATGCAGTGGATTGCCCAGGGTCACTCCAAACCCTGGGTTAGACTAATAACTCATTAGGAATAGCTTCAGAAACACTTTGTGGTTGTTCTTTGACTTCGGAGCCTCACCTAAATTTTGCTGACTTTAATAGAATGCAAACAGCCAGCCAAATGGAGTAGAGTTCTTTGTGATATGGGTTCCTGACTTATGGATCAATGTTTTTGTCATTATATCTTGATGCTTCAAAACTAGGTGTACAGCCCCTATTTCATTGGCTTCATTTAGGGAAACGAATTTTAGCATGAGGACAAGATGAAAAGAACAGGAAAATCTGAAAAAGTCCCAAAAGTATCCAGTCTACCTCGTACCCCCAATTTGGGTCATAATGGTCTCAAAGTTTATCCCCTGGTGCACACCATCCAGTTTGGGTCCCCTCCTCCCACTTCCCTCTTCCCACCCAGTCCCAGGCATACAGTCAAAGAGGAGGAAGATAAGCTGCATTGTAACACTCCTTTTTTATATAAATATCCGCAAATATTACAGAGCCAACATCCCCCATTTACCCCATGGAGGGAGCCAACTGAATATCTTTGTTTTTTTAACAAACCCACCACCTTAATAGTCCCTAAGGTGGCCCAGAACACAGGGATACCTGCAACTCCCTGAGGCCAGGCTGGGGCTAGGGTTATTGTTAGGAAGAGTTCAGGAAGGCAGGTAGCTTCCAAGGACCTGCCTGCCTTGCTCTGCTCCGTCCCCTGTTCTTTGGTTTGTGGGACATGATGAATTCAGCCTCCCTGCTAGGGATTCAGGGACTGTGAGGGGAGGAAGCAGCATAAAGGTAGACACCAAGTTCTGCCTTAGGACAGCAGGCCCCCAAGATTCTTGGGAACAGGAAAATTGACTCCTGGGGGATGCTTGGTCCGGAGCACCAGGACCTACACATTGAGAGGGACAGAATTTCTGAGGCTTAAGAGTTCAGGCTATTGGAAGCCTGGGGATGACAAGAAACAAGATATAAGGCTGGAGGGAAGTGGCCTTGCCAGCCAATCAAAGAGGACTTTCCCCTTCCTCCTAGAATGGCAGGGTAAGATTAATACAGTATATCCCGGCCCAAGGGACTCAGGAAGGCCATTCCCATGTTTGTCCCTCATCTAAATCATCAATTTCCTGAGGAAAATAAAGCCAAGTCCCTGGTACCTCCTGCTGGGTTCCCAATCCCAACTCCCCACCAGGCTTTCCCCTTTCCTTCCCTTCTTTCCCCCCTCCCCCCAGACAGAGAGGCGAGAGGCTGGGAACAGAGCACCAGTCTGAGGATTTAATTAAACAAGGGAGGGGGGAAGAGAGGTTGGGCTGAGGGGGCACCCCTGTAAAAATGTACAAAACACTTGGGGGGGCCATGTGGAAGGGGAGATAAATATGTACAGGGAACCCCCCTCCCCCCTAACCCCCCCCATCTTCTCAGACCCTATGAAGGAGGGTCACTGGTGACTTCTGATGTCCCAGCAGCCCCATCCTGCTTCCCCCCAGGAGGGAAGGGGGAACAAGAGGCCTGGGTATGTGTGACTTTGGCCTCAGGCTTGATAAGCCTACAGGAGGCTGTTGGGAGGCTTAGCATCCAAGGGACCCTCTGAGGGAGCCCAGATTTAAAAGAGGAAAGGGGTAGGGATGGGGAGAAAAGGCAAAGGAATAGTACTGCCTCTCAGGTGGTCACAACCTCTGCCCTCCAGGTGACCCCCATCCCTCTAGAGAGTGGCTCTTGCACTTAACCCCTTTGGGGGTGGGTGGGTCTGGGACCTCTATTTTCAGGATGATCCCATGGCTGGGGTAGTGACCTCTGACCCCACGACAATTCCACAGAAGCCTAGGGGTCATGACCTCTGCCCTCCCAAATAGGATCACAACTTTTACCCTAAGGCTGGGTGGGGAAGTGAAAAAGGGGGAAGGAAATGGAGCTCTACCCCCAGCCCCTCCCCTCCCCTCACCTATCAGCTCTGGGTGGCCCTGGTGGCCTGGGGGGAGAGCCAGGCCGAGGGGCGGGCACCAAGGGGGGAGGAGCCCCCAAGAGGGCCCCAGGAGGTGTCTTGCTAAGCAATTGAGGGGGCCCAGCGGCTGCAGTAGGAGGTGGGGGGGCCAAGCGACCATAGAGTAGAGGATGGGTAGGCTCCAGACCATAGAGGCGAGCTGTGGCCACAGCTCCTGCTCCTCCCAGCTCCTCCCCAGCCTCATAGAATCGTGGGGGCCGGGCCAGGCGTGGAGGGCCTGGCAGCCAAGGCTCCAAGAAGGGGGCACATCGGTCAGAAGGACTGGGACCCAGGAAAGGGGGTGGTCGGGGCCGATCAAAAAGCAGGTGTAGGCTGGGAGGCCCAGGGACCTCCTCCTTCCTCTCTTCCTTCACCCTCACAGGCTCCTTGGGGGGTCTTACCCCCTCCTCCCCAGCCCGGGACTTGGGGGTGGCTGGGGAAACTCGAAGCTGTGGTCGGGAAAATGGGAGATCCCTAAGGGAAGGGAGAAGAGATGTGCTTAATAAATGGTTGTTGCATGAATGAAATAAAGAACAAGTGACAGTCACAAAAGAAAAATGAAATGAAGAGAAGCTAGAAACTAGATTCTTTCTTGGTGGGTAGGAGCAAAAGACAAAAAAATGAAGGAGTCTGGTTAAGGTCAAGAGCAGCTGAAGTCAGAGGTAGAGAAAAGGAGGTGGAGAGTCACAGTGTTTGGACAAAGCCATACCTATCTTTCTCTTCTTTGGGGGCTGAGGGCTCTCGCCTCTCCACTGGACGTTCCTTGTCCGAGCTGGGTGTCCGTGCAGCCTCAGGGGGTCGGGCCCAAGCAGGAAAGGCCGGGGGACCACGGTGCAGCCGGGCCCATGGATCAGGAGGAGAGGCAAAGGCAGGAGGGGCACCTGGGCTTTCTTTCTGGGCAAAGACAGCACCAGTGTCTAGAATAAGAGAAAAACCAAGTTGGCCATCTCTGAGAACCAGGAGCTTCAGGCTAAATGTGAAGTGATAGGATCCAACTAGCCGGCTGCTCCACCACTGGGGTGAAGGACCAACACAACTCAGAGAGGACAGGGGCTCTTATCTGCCCCAACTCTTCTCCCCATTTCCCTGACCACAGCACCCCCAGACTCACTGAACGTAGGGCTGCCCAGGCCTCCAAAGGCCCCATTGGAGAGAGCAGCCAAGGACGCAAAGCTGGTAGGACGCCCAAAAGGATCTGGAGGGGAGACAGGGGAAATCAGTCAGCAAAGCATTGATGTAGCACTTACCTTTCTCTAGCCCTGTGTTTAGGATATAAAAAAGTATGACAAGGTCCCTACCCTCTAGGAAACTAAGAAGTCTTCCTGGGGAAACAAGACTAACAGAAAAAGTCAAAAAAAAGTGGTGTAAAGTGGTTGTAATGTAAGATTTCAAATGAATAGGAAAGACAAGTGTTACACCTGTCCAGGAGGGGAATGGGAGAGAAAATTCTTCTTCTTCTTTTTTTTTTTTTTTGCTTTTTTGGAGGGAGGAAGGCAGGGCAATTGGGGTTAAGTGACTTGCCCAAGGTCACATGGCTCGTTTTGTGTTAAGTGTCTGAGGCTAGATTTGAACTGAGGTCCTCCTGACTTCAGGGCCGGTGCTCTATTCATTGAGCCACCTGGCCACGCTGAGAGAGAGAATTCTTAAACCCAGAACAGCAGAAAGGATGCTGTTGTTTGAAGGGACCTAAAACGTCACCCAGTCCAACTCCTTCATTTTATAGAGAAATCAAGGCCACGAAAGAAATGGTTTACTAAATGTTGCATTACAAATCAGTGGCAAAGCCACTTTACCCCAAGTCTAGGGTCTTTCCACTAAACTTTGTTACTTAATAGAGACAGACTTAAGCTGAGTTCAGAAGAACTCATAGGCTCTAGATAGGTGAGAGGGATAGAAACAGGGGTAACAGGTAAGCGAAGAGCAGAATAAGCAAAGACTCAGAGAAATGTGTGTGATACATTCAGGGGACACTGAGGAAACTGGCCATGGATGATTGGCAAGGACTAAGTGTTCTTGCCCTCTAATCACGGGGTCATCATTTCTTAGCTTAGTCCTAGAGCTAGTATAGGGTAGACGATGAAGAATGACTCTTACCAATGTGGGTACCAGGGCTCAGAAAGGATGCAGGAGGCCCGGGAGCTGCTGTGAAAGGGTTGGCAGCAGGATGGACAGCACCTGAGAGAAAAATGGAAATAAAGCTTTCCACAAAGGAATTCAGCACCAAGATTCTAAGATTTATTATCTAGTAAATGGTAGAGCTGTAAGAGACTCACTTTACAAATATAGGAGAAGAAACAAAGGCTGAGAAAGAAGCCTCAAGTGACTTAGCCAACATCATACAATTATAGTTAGTGGCAAAGTCACTATTGGAACCAAGGAAAACTAACTCCCAGGCTAGTGCTCATTCCCAGGCTCACCTGTTGCGGTGAAGAGGGAAGTTGGGTGGGAGAGTTCCTGCCCAGGGGGAAGGCCTCCATAGGCCCCAGGGAGGCAGGGCAGAAGGTCGTTCCGAAAATCCAGCTTGTGAGGATCACCCTGCATTAACTGGAGAGGAAGAACTATGGTGAGGGATTTCAGTATCCTCCTCCCTTCTCTATTCCTTCCTCAAGGTTTCCTTAAGATGCTAAGCCTTGGAGAGAACAGGGAAATGGGCAAATCTAGTCTTGGGTCCCCTCTCAACTCCCTTTTGAGAGTCCACTGCCCTTGACTGGACACTTAGCCCAAAGACTTTCTTTTCTCTCTGAAACCTGGCTCCAATCCCACAGAGACTGGTTGGAAAACAATTAGATAAATTAGACCTCGTTAAGAGTTTATATGGGTACCACTTCTTCAATGTATATGGAAGAGGTGGGGAGTAGCATTGCATTTTTATAGGAAATTCCTGAGAACTGAAAAATCATCAAGCCCCAAAAGGAATGCAGCCTTGATGATAAAGTTGTAGGCACCCCTAGGGGCAGACAGAGAAACTGTCTGAGGGCAGAGGGTTCTCCTGTTGCTCCTCATCTACCACTACCTCACGTGCCCTAAATCAGTCAGTAAAACATCTCTCCCAGTAGCTGTCCTTCCTCAGCTCAGACTCTCATGGCTCTAGCTCCCCACTCTCCTTGATTCAGCTCCATCCTCTCTCTACCAGTCCTCGTACCTTCATCTTCTCCTGGTGCCTCAAGATCATATAGGCCACTCGCACGTGCATGGCACACCACTTCCCTGGTTTCTGAGGTGCAGAAGTAATGGAAGACAAGTGACGCCATTAGCCTTCCCCAGTCAAACTTCCCTCCTTCCCCATCACCCATAAGACCCTAACCCATGCCTTCCTCCCTCCCTGTCCCTCTGAACCTACTACCCCACTCCCTTTCCCATCCTACTCACCCTCAGTGGGGGGCGGAAATGGTCAGGAATCTGAAGGGCAGGAACAGAAATGGGAGGACAGCTTAGTCCCCTCTGCCAGCACTCATTCTGGCAAACCCAGACTCTCTAAAAATTCCAGCTTCCCTTTTGCCCTCGAGGTCCTGGCGTCTGAGCCCAGAGATCAGAGTCCTCAGAGCTCTTTCTCCTTAAAACAGCCCCCTCCCTTAGAATAACACACAGCCCTTTTATTTAGCCCCTTTCCCTGAGCTACAACCTGCTCCTAAAAGCATGTCTCAAAAAGTCCAATTTCCTAATGGGTCCCGCCAACACTTCCGAGGTCCCAGAACTTTCCTTTTCTGGATACTCTCCCTACCCTGGTCACTCTAAGGAATTCTCTCTCTCTCTGAAACCCCCATTGCTCATTCCTTTGCTAGGAAAACAAAGACTAAAGCCCCTAAGAAATGGCTACAGTGAGAATATTTTTCCTTTTTCTTCCCTGGGGGGGGTGGGAAAAAACCACAAACCCAACCCATTAAAGTTCCCTACTTTGCCTACAAGGCATTTCATCCTCCCAACGTACTCACCACTCCTGCCCCTCACTGCCAAGAATTGGCCCTCTTTTGTCTCCCCCAGGCTCACCTGTGTTCCCTTCTGGGGCAGTCCACTGGGGACCGGCCCCAGTCGTGGTGGCAGTTCTGGATTCGTGCTCTGGGGAAAGGAAGGGAGAGTGGGTAAGGATATGGGAACAGAGATCTGGTGACTGAAGGCATATCTGGGATCTAAGAGTTAATTTCCCTAAAGCTTTGGAAATGGGAGAAAGAGCCCACGATTTATTAAGAGATAGGTGGGAAAGGAGAATATAGTATCTTTGTTTTGGATACTCACCTTAGGCTGGAAAGCCCCCTGCAGAGAACCGAAGGAAACAGCAGGAGGCAGACCAGGGGGGAGGCCAGGGACAGCAGGGGGGAAGGCCGCATAGAGCTGTAAAGGAAAAATGACCAAACTGGGGGCAGAGAACAGCAAAAAGGCCTCTTTTCTTGCCTATCATACTACTCCCTTGCTCTATAACTAAGAATTCAGTGAGATCTCATTTTCTAGGACAGACTTGGTTGCCACTGGCAGCCTGTGTCCCTAACACATTGCTGAGTCCTCTATACTGAATGAATGCTCATTAAGCACCAAGAGAGAAATTTGCCAGTCTTCCCACACCCAACTATGACCCAGGGCCCCTCATGGTACTCACGTTATGCCGGAAAAGGCCTTCGATTTTTCCTGGATATTTCTCGAACTACGAGAAAGAAAGTGAGGATAAATTACAAGCCAGAGACACTAGACTTCCCTATCTCCCACTGGAAGGACCTCCCATACATGGATTCAGATGGTTCCCTCCCAAGACAAACACACATACACACACATTCCTCCCCACTGCCCACCTCAGAGTACACTTCACCATCCCTTACCATCAAACAGTCAGGCAACTTCCCCCAAACCTCCAAAGGCTTCAGATGCCCCTTCCCACCCCTACTAGGTCCCTGAGTGGGAAAGGAATCTCACCATGTGGGGGCCGTGGGGGGGCAGCAAGCCGGGAGGGTAGGGGGTGAAGTGCTGGTGGGTGTGCTGGTGGGTGTGCTGGTGCTGGTGGTTGTGCTGGTGGAACTGGAAGGCCAGGGGCCGGGCTGAGCCCCCAGCCCCCCCCACCTCGGGGCCTCCCTGGGCGCTCAGGAACCGAGTGCTCAGGTCCTGCCGCATCAGCTCCTGCTCTGTGAGAGGTGACCAGGACGGGGCAGGGTGGAGGAAGAGAGGGATTTATGCCCCCCTCCCCCATTCCACCCAACTCAGGCTTCACCTCCACTGGGCTCTGACCCCTTGCTTCTGCTTACTCCGGCTCCAGCCTTTCATGGATTAGTCTTTCCCCTTAGGTTCTTTCCTCTTTTGGGCAACTTTCTTCTACTTCTATTACCTAACATTTATTTCCTCATCCTTTCCTTTCAGGCTTCAACCCACACCCTTCTCCTGGATCCATTATCTCTTGAAATTGAATTTCCCCAATTCAAAGGGAAGAATGCCTGGCCCAGTGCTTCTTTCTCTAGGATCTCTCTCTACCTTTTGGAGCTATATAGGCTCTTGAAGACTCACCAGAGAGGGCACTGGCCGTTGCAGCCCCAGGGTGGCCTGCCACCTGCAGCAAAGGTGGGGGTGGGGGTAGAGTAGGGCCAGGGGAGAATAGGGCAGGATGGGGTGGCGGGGGAGGTGGCCGGAGCCCAGTAGGGGGAAAGCCATGGCTGGCCAGAGGCAAGGGCAAGGAGGGCGTTGGAGGCCGATGGGAGAGTTGAGCCGAAGAAGATGAGGAAGAGGAAGAGGAAGAGGAAGAAGGTGGAGGTGGGGCCACTGGAGGGGCAGGAGCCTTCGGGGGTGGCCTCGAAGAGCTGGGGAAAAAAAGTATGGAAACATGAAAAATTTGGAAGACTCCCATCTATTTGGGGGAAGGTCAGACTTGCTAATAACACCCTTCTCACATTCAATGCATTTATAAAGCTTTTCTCCAATGTGAATCTTCTGGTGTTTGCTAAGAAAAGACCCTAAGATTTAAGCTTACAGACAAACATGAGGGCATACCCCCTCAAGGAACCATTCTCAGGCAAAGAAGGCTTTCATTTCTTTTGTTTCTGTTGCTTCCTATCCCTGATCCTTTCCCATCAACTTCTTTCATTCATCCTAATTTACCTGGCCTACACTCATCTCTCTCTTCTCTGACCCCCAAGAATGTGTACGCTATAAGCTATGGCATTTAACCTCAATTTAACCTCTAAAGTTTTACATTACTCAAAAACCACACAGCCAGGGACCAATACATCCCAGGACGTCTCTCTCAAGGCTTCTTTTTCCTAGGTTAAGTTCTCTTTTTTTCAATATAGCTCCCTTTTTAGAGAGTATGAAGTAATAAAAAGAACGCTAAACAGAAAGAAGTCAGAAGACCTATCCTTTTGTCCTGACTTTGCTACTATCTTAGAGCACGGTCTCGAACAACCATCTTCCCTCTCTGACTCTGTTTCCTTACCTGTAAAATAAGCCCTAATATTCTATTATTCTTAGAGTTTTACACAAATCTTTTCTCTCCCTGGTCAGAATGTTTGGTCCTTTAAGGCAGGGACACCACCCTTTTTCACTAATGCTCCATGGTACCTAGAATAGTACGAGTAGAAGGTATACATAAATAAATTAAAAATATGATCAACCAAATTAGCTTCCTGAGATCACTTACCTGCCAGTGCTGAGGTCCAGGCCACTGCCATAAGTGGAAGAGTGGATGCCGAAGGGTGAAACCCGGAGCTGCAATTGGGGTGGGGGTGGGGGTGGCAGGCTGACAGGGGCTGGCATTGGGGCTGGGGGGGTGGTTGGGGGTCTGGGGGCCGGTGGAGGCAGTGGCTCCTTGGCAGGGAAAGGCACTAGCAGCGGGTCGGGTCCTGGGGGCTGCTCCTGACTCCGCTCCAGCCCCGACACTTTGGGGATCACAGAGAGTTTCGCTTCACAGTTCCCATTTAAGTTGCCATGGGGGCCCGAGGCTGGAAGGGGAGGGGAAGGTACAAGGTCAGTGGCAAACTGGGTGCTTTACTGTCCCTCCTCCCTTCCTGGGAACAACTAATCTCCAGGCTGTGCTCAGCCTCAACTCCAACCCTGGCCCTGGGAACAAACCTTTGCTGGTTGAGACAGTAAACGATGGATCGAGGTCATCATCAGAGACCTGACAAGGGACAGTAGGGAAAACAGTCAGTTCCTGGTGGCACAAGAGATTCTACCCAGATATGTCACAGTCCCAAGTCCAAATAGTCTCTGGGCACCCTTGGCAAGATCTGCCCCCACCCAACACAGGCACCAACTCACCCTCTCATCCAGGTCACTCTCTGCGTCACACTGGAGAGAAGGAGAGACAGAAGTGTCAGGGAAGGGGAGAAGAGTTGGCAGGGGACGCGGCGGTGTCTGCTGGAGAGAGAGTGGGAAAAAACTGGGCAGGGAAGGACCACTTACTATGTATCCGGCTTCCAGAGAGTTTCGGGAGGAGGCCTATAAGGGAAGAGTACACAGGTAAGGGAAACTCATCAGGAAGAAGTCAAAGGCAGAATCAAAGAGGCATCTGACTCCCTGATATGACTGTTGTCCAATTCAAGTTCAAACTCCACAAAGTTGGGCCAGTTTGCCCTATGCTCAGCCTAAATTTTCTTCTATCAGAAGGCTTGATCCAGTACTAATTAGTCCCAATCCTAAGGAGTTAACAAGGAATTAATACAGATTTTAGATCACTTAATCCAACCTCCCAACTTGAAGAAATCTTTGCTTTAATCTGACATATGGTCACCCGTAGCCTCTGCTTAAACATCCCCACGGATGGTGAGATCACACCTCCAAAGACAACCCTTCCATTACTGGACAGTTTTAACTGTTAGGAAATTTTGCTTGAGCTGTCCACCCCTTATGACTTGGTACATAGCACATTACAACCTTTCAAAGGAATGTTTAAAGATATGATATTCTTCCTACCCTCTCAACGCCACAAAGCAGTCAAAAACTCTCCTATTTATGAAAGGTCTGCAACTTTGGCCTGTTCCCTACCTCCTTCAAAATTCACATTCTGAGACCCTAGGATGCCATGCTCTTGGAGAGCGGTTTCCTTTGGACTGTAAGTTCCCAAAACCCACTCTTCTAAAAATCCTTGAGTTAGAAGTAAACTTAAGAGTCATCTAGTCCAACTTCCCACTAAATACAGGAATTTCTCTCTACAGTGTTCCTAAACGAGCGGCTTTCCTATAATAAACCTTCACCCATTGGTCCTAGCTCTACCCTCTGAAGGGCTGTTCTCTGGACTGGTTCCAGTTTGTTCATTTCCTTACTAAAGTGTTGTACCCCCAACTTAATCACAAAGCACTGAAAGACAAGGTTAGCCACACTAGGACCAAAAGAGAAATTGCAGAAGTAGCATAGTACAGTACAGAATACTAAGGGACTTAGGGAAGGATAAGAGAGTGGGGAGATGGCACATCTCACCTCTTTCCTCCTTCGCTTGCTGGACCTTTTTCGGGCACGGTCCCCTGGGGGCCGGCCAGTCTCCCGCTCTGAGCTGTCTCCTGGCTCCCCTCGGCCCCCCCCTACACCCCCCCGCTTCCGCTTTCCGGAATGTTTTAGCCGATGCTCCAGTCGCTCTGGGGGCTGAAGGGATGCATCCTTCTGTGGGCAAAAAGCAGACCGGTGAGAAAGAGACACTAATAATAATCACTGGTTACATAGCATTTTAAGGTCCCCACAGTTCTCTACAACCATCTCATTTGATCCTTAAAGCACCACTGAGGATCCAACAAGTATTTGTGAAGCACCTACTAAGTACAAGGGCTGTGTGCAAGACTGCAAGCATAGACACAAAAGTGTTACAGACACGACCCCCACTTTGCAGATATAAGGAAGGGAGGCTGGGAGACCCAGAGGCTTACCCATGGTCACAAAGCTAATAAGTACCAAGGGCAGGAACAGAGCCCAGGCCTCTCCTGATCTCAAACCCAGGTCTTCTGCCCCTGGGCCCTGCTGCTGATGACAGGCTCTGCTGGCTTTCTGGGGTAGGCCTGGCTCCCTCCTCCCCCTCCCACCCCAGCTACTGCTTCTCTTTTCTCCAAGGCCAGCCCCACGGCCTGCTGATGAATGGCCGGCCCAGAGGGCGGACAGCAGCCAGCCAGCTCTGGGGTGTGGTGGCTCCCGCAGCCAGGTGGCCCTGGGGATCGGCTCCCTCCCACCCCCCGGGGAGGGCAGAGGCCTGGCCAGAGGAGCCGGTTGCTCTGGTTTGGGATGCCATCCCCCCCTGCCCCTCCTGCCAGGCCGGCCCCTCACTCTGGGGCGCTGCCGGCCCGGCCTCCTCCCCCGCTCTGCCCCAGGGCTCCAGTCCCTTCCTCCCAGGCTCCAACTCGGGCCCTGACAACCCCCGGCCCGGGTCCGGGCCCGCCGAGGCCTTACCTGCAGGGCCTCAAGGCTGGCAAAGCTGGCGATGGCGAAACCATCGATGAGGTCCTCCTCCTCCTCCTCCTCTTCCTCCTCCCCCTCCTCCTCTTCGTCGTCGTCCTCCTCCTCCCCTCGGCTGCCCGAGCCAGGGGGCCGCTTCCTGCCCCGGGGCCGGGGGGGCCGGCGCCGACGCCTCTTTCCCCGGGGGCTGCCCCGCTCCCCGGAGGAGGCGGACGACCACGGCCGGGCCGGGGGCGGCGGCGGCGGCGGAGGCGGCGGGGGCGGGGGGGAGGACGACGACGACGACGAAGGCAGCAGCGCCGAGGCCGCCCCCAGCAGCGTCCGCGGAGCGTCCCCGGCTGCCGCCCGCCGCCCCCCGCCCCGGCGCCGCCGCTCCCGGTCCCGCCGCGAGCACCGCCGCTGCCGCCGCGGCTGAGAGGCGCCCTCGCCGCCCCAGCCCGGCGGGCCAGGGGCCGGGGCCGGGGCCGCCGCGGTCTCCATGGTGACCGCCCTCAGCCCCGCATCCGGGAGCAACCGGAGCCACCCCTCAAGCCCGGAACCCCGGGGGCTACAGACGGAGCAGGAGGAGGAGGAGGAGGAGGAGGAGGAGGAGGAGGAGGAGGAAGAGGAAGAGAGGGCCACAGCCTCCCCTTTAAGGCGGGGTTTACAGTCCTCCCGGCGAAAAGCTGGGGGCCGCCCCTTTAAAGAGGGAGCCGAAAGTCCTGAGGAAGATGGGAGCCGGCACCACCCCTTTAAGAACGGGCTCAGAGTCCTCCGGGCGGTGTAGGTCACCCCTTAAAAGGGGCTTAATGTCCTCCTGAGGGAGAAGGGGGAAGCCACCCCTTTAAAGAGACTTTGAAGTTTGCCAGCAACAGCAGCAGCCCCTTTAAGAAAGCCTGGTGCTTCTCCGAGAGCAGCGGACTTCCCCCTGGGAGGGGTGGTTTTCAAGTCCTCCTGAGGAAAAGCAAGGTTCAAACCTTTCAAAACGGCACGAAAGCTCTAAGACAGACGCAGGCCCAACCTTTAAAAGGATTTAAGACCTTCCAGGTAACGAAGACTGCTGATTTCAAGACTTTAAGGTCCTAGTGACACGAGCGACCCCTTTAAGGGAATGAGTTAATTTACAGTCCTTCACATGCGTCAACTTCCCCTTGAAACCGAATTTAAAAGGCCAGGGGGAGGAAGGTGGAGATGAGAAGCCACTTTCTCCCTAGTCTTTCCGACGGCCCTGTCCGTGATTTGGCAGCTCTTGTCCGGCAGCTTCCCCTTTAAGATAAACGTTGGTGTCCTCCGAGTGCAGCAACCTCCCCTTTAAGAAAATTTAAAGGGGCCTCCTCTGAGCCCAGTTTCTCCAGCCTCCTCCTCCGGTCGCCATGAAAGGCGTGAGGGGGGGCGGGGCTGAAGGGGCAGCCCCCAAATCCCCGGATGTGAGGCAATGGTGATGGGGAATGGCTTTGCTTTCCGCCGACATAAAAAGTCTTTCCTTCTTCCCTTTTCTTCCTTCTTCTCTCCCTGACTTGCCCCTTTAAGGGCCTGGGAGCGGCCGTTGAGAGGGCGGGGGGGTGCTGGTCGCGCTCTCCCGTTGTCTTTAGGTTCTCCCTTCTTCTTCTCCTCCCCTCCCCCGCCCCTCCTCTCTCTCCGTCTCCTTCTCCTTCTCCTCCTCTTTTCCCTCCCCTTCGAATGACTCGATCGTTGATAGGCCAAGACAGTGTTCGTAATAGGAGAGTCTGGGTGGAGATCAGTGGCCCAAGAAAAAGTAATTGGATCGTGTGAGGAGCTGACCCCGCCCCTTTCCTCTTCCCGAATCCTGATTAGTCTGACGTATTTCTGGTCCCGGTCCCCCGACTCCCCCGCCCCTTCCTGCTGCTCTCTGATTGAGCGGCCCGGGTGACGGAGGTCCTGCGTAGCTGGGAGGTGGCGCGCGCACGCCACCCAAATCGGTTGGCTAATTCTTAGCGCGTGGACGCGGACCGAACCAAGTTCGCCTCCTCTGTCCCCCTCTCCTCGGAGTAGTTTCTTCCCCACATTTCACATGCGCAGTTTCTTCGCCCCACCTCCGTCCACCCTAGTCCAACCACTGGGGCTCCCAGGTGCAGCCCAGTTTTATCTGGTGCTGGGGTGGGTGGGGGGGGGGTCTTTGAATGCGGCCTCGTGCTCCCGGCCGGGCCGCTGGGAGGGCAGACAAGAACCGTCCGGCCGCTTCCAGCCCGTCGTTCCGAGTGTTCATAGGGGAGTGGGCAGGAAGCTCGGAGCCCACCTCGGCCGGGCCGGAACCTTTCTCCGCCTCCAGACCTCTTCTGCGAAGTGAGGCGGAGACCCTGCCAGGCTAAGATGGTTTCGAAGCCCGCGGGGCCCAAGTCACTTTCTGGCCCGTTTCCAGATCTGTGGACCAGGGCTGAGTATTTTGTCAATCCCATCAAGTGCTACATCAGTGTGCCCTTTAATTCAGTCTGCAGAAACCCCCTGGAGACACTGCTTGCTAAGGCGACTTTCCCGGTAGAAGAAAGGTGGCAACTTGCAGTAAACACACATTTGCTGGGATACTTGGCTCATGACAAGCTACTCAAAAGGTCTTCAAGCATCTCACACCTTCTCAACTCCAGTCTCTGATTACTCCGTTACATCGTTCTGGTAACGTCCTCCCCGAGTTCAAATCCCAGGCTTGGCCACAAAGTATCTATGTAACTAAGTCACTTAAACTCCCTTGGCCTCCATCCCCGATCTGTAACATGAGGGGGATGGCTGGACTAGGTAACTTTTCAAGGATTCCTCCCAGCTCTAAGTAAGAAACTATGATGGGGGGGGGGGGGGAGTGGGAATCACAGAGGGACAAAATAACCATATGAAAAACTTTACTAACATTAGGGAGAAAAACAGTCTTCTGACTGAACACCCCTCTCCAGGACCCCTCCTCCCAAGGACAGGGCCCACTTTCCAAGGCTGGACGGACAAGCTGCTGGACTTAAAAACTAAAGCTCCTAACCCTTGCCTGGCTCCTCTTCCTCTTGCAACAGCAGGGCATCTAGTTCCTCTAGCCTCTGCTGCAGCAAAGGTCCGAGGTCAGGGGTAGGGGCTCGGCCTGGGGCAGGGCGCACTGCCCTGGAAGGCCTTCGATGCCGAGGGAGGGTGCAGTCTCGGAATTCCACTGCTCTTCGAAGCTTCCGGGAACTTGTGAAGACCAGGGTTCCATTCCGTTCTCGTGGCTCTTCAAAGATAGTTTCAAAGGACCTAGAACACCCAGGGGCAAGTTAGTGTCCTCTAGAATCACAACAGCAAATCTGGAAGAGGCCTTAGAGACCAACAGGTCCAACAACCTCATTTTACAGGTGAGAACACAGCCTCAGGGAGCCTAAATGACTTGCCTAAGGCCATCCTGCTAATAAGGGGCAGAGGGAAAGACTACAATCCATAACTTCACAATGTTAGCTATCTCCTGTCTGACCTCTTTGACACCCACTGATACCCTCTCCATATTGCTACAATCCCATCATCTATGCCTTAAATGTTACACTCTTTCCCCAACCTTTCCCCTATTCCTCTAGTCCACTCACCGTTTGGCTGTAGGGGACCGATAGTTCTTGTTGGTGTAAATTTCCTCAAGACTGAACTCCTTCTTATTCAACCTGTGGGTCAAAAAGGGCAGGAAGCAGAAAATCCGCTCAACCTAACTCCTGACAAAATTACTAAAGACATTAATGTTTGCAAATTATTTAAAAGCTGGAATTCTTAAGTTATGGATCCATTAAAAGTGACAATAGTGATATTAATACAGATTATTTCCTCTCCCTCATCTTAAAAGTCATTGTTAAATACTCTTTAAATTTTTTGTTACTGGAGAGTTCCTAACAAAAAAAAATGGTAACTCCCTTTGGCAGGGTACACTGAAGAGCCAAACTTAACTTCAAGGCCCCAGAAATAAAAACGGGCCTGGTATTAATGGGCTTTTCCAATATCCTAACAAGATAAGCGAAAAATTAACCCAAATTGAAAATGCTCTTAGTTCTTCCCGAAGTGAGGAGACCACACTCACAGCAAGAACAGGCCACACCCACAGCAGATAGTAGAATCATATAGTACCTCTATATAAGGGCAATGGGTGTGGAGGTGACAGAGCCTCTTACCTGATTGGCCGAGGCAGCCCCATTGGAGTGAGGTTGGGCTGAGTCCTGGAGGGTGTCCTGCGGATTCGAAAGCAGGAGACCTTTCCCACAGCCTGCCAGCAGGAGGAAGGGAGGAGATAGGTCATGAGGTCTTCCCCAGTCCCTTAGTTCAAAACCTCCCCCAGTCCCTCTCTCCCAAGGTTCTACCTTGGTCTCAGAGTCTGACAGCACCATGTCCTCTGGGCGTTGTGGCTCCTCCCCTTCTGGGGAGCAAACCCTAGGAAAAAAGAGCACGGTCAGGCTTATAAACCCATCATTTCTCTTAAACCTCTTTATCTAACCCATATCTAGCCCAGAGCCCTACCCTAGATCCTGCCCCCAGGAAGGGGGAAGAGAATGAACAAGAATCTAGAGAAGAGATAAGTCAGGATACAGCCATTAGATGGTGGGTTACCTGGATTCTGGCAGGTCCGAGAAAGATGAGGAAGTAGAAGCAACAGGAGAGCAGGTGGCGACAATGTTTGGGGGTGCACCTGACCCTCCCAAGGGAAAAACCTCTTTTCGAAGGCAAGGCCTGGAAGGTGGTGGGGCCCGGGCCAGCTCCCCACCCCCAACTGTGTGCCTTCTGGGTCGAGGCCTATTTGGATGTGGAGGGAAGGCTGACCATGCACATCCCTCTTCCCCAGGGGGTCCCAGGTCCGGGCAGGAGTGGCTTCGACCTAGAGGAGGCCTAGGGGCAGCAGGGAGGCCAGGGTCCTGGGCCCTCCACTGACGGATGGGGGGGCGAGGGCTTACAGGCCCCTCCCCCTCCTCAGCTCGGACTCGCCCAGTCTCAGGGGCTTCAGAGATGGCAATCTTCAGCTCCAGCTTCATGGGTGAGGCTGGGGATGTGGGGCTTGTAGGTAGAGCCTGGGGGGTTTTGGTTGGGGTGAGGAAGATGTCAGCAAAGCTCTCCAGCTTAGAGCGGACAGAGCGGAAGAGTGGTGCCAGACCCCAAGGGCTCAGGCGTGGCCGCAAGAGGCTGGAGGGTGGGGGAGATGGGATCTCTGGCTCTGAGCCTGTATAGGAGAAAGAGAAAAGGAAGGTGAAGGGAGGAAAAAAAGACACTAATATGGGTTCCTGACCAAGAGCTAGCCATATAGACTTAGTCATTAAGGAAAGAAGTTCCAACCCAGAAAGCTAAACTCCACCTCTATGGTACCTTTAAGCTACTTTTCTTGACATTTTCAGTGAACAGTCTTCTATGTCTATAGAGACTCTACTTACCCCCTTTAAGAGCCAAGATATATATGCCATAAAATCCAGTGCCACCTCCTTTCAACCCTTACCACTCCTCCAGAAAGATAGGCCAGGGGGTTCAGTGCCCCACCTACCTGGCAAAATGCATTCAGAATGGTCCACAGGAGAGGCCTGCCGAAACACTGAATCCAAATCCATGGAGGAAGGCATTGATTGGTGAATAGCTGTCATATGATCAACTCTAGGGAAAAGAGAGGGGCAGACAGTATTGGTTTGGGATGAGGGGCATGGGGGGAAGGAATAAAGCAATGCTGAATGAAATCTCCAGCTACACCAACTCATCCAATCAAAGCCTGAGATCTCTCTCTCCAGAGACTCCATCTCTTCCTAATTACAGACCAGAAGGGGTCACCTTTAAAAAGGGGATGGGGATGGGCATGGAAGTAGGAGAAAGAGAATCCCAAAAGATGCCTTCCCTTAATCCACCACATTGGGTTTCAGGGGACATTAAGAAGAGGCAAGAAGGGAAAAGGGAACTCAGGAAAGGAACCCCACTTTAGGCTGTACCCACTCAGAAAGGAGATAGATGCTAAAAGCCACAGTAAGCAGTTCCTATCCCCCTGCCACACTAAAACCAAACCACTCCCCCTGCTTACAGCCAAGTTTCCAGGGCATTCTGCCACTGGGGTTGCCTCCCCAGAAAATGTTGCAGGTCAGTGGGAAAATGCCTGGCTGACTTCTGGGATAGTCCCAGCTGACCCAGGCCCCTCACCTGCATGCTGAGATCCCTGGGTCTTCAGTCTCATTGTTGAAGCCCTGGGGATAAGCGGAACAGAACTCACAGGGAGGGGAGCCACACAGGGAGACCCCTTGGCCTCCATTAACATTGTTTCCTGCTACCTTCCTAAAACTTAAGGTTACTGACACCAGTTCTCCCTTATCCCTAACATCCCCTCTTAAGAGCGACCCCCATGTCTTCATTCATGCCGTTTCCATTCTCCTTTCTGCTTATTTAAACCTATTCATCCTTCAAGGCCAAGCTCAAGCCCCAACTCCTCCATGAAGCTCACCCCAAATACTCTAGTTCACATTGCTCTCACCCTTTTCTGAGCTTCTATGACTTTACAGGCAGGAACACACAATTTAGCAATTAAGCTGTTCTATTCTGTAGTATTAGTTTTAAAGTGTAATCAGCTGGAGGGAAGGCCCATTTCATATGTTTCTTACATATTCCCCAGAACACCTGTCACAGGGTTGACCACAAAGAAGAGCTCAAAACAGACTTGACTGATTTAATACCCTGGTGTCCCTGTCTTCTCCTCTCCATTCCTTTCTTGGGATCCTCACCAGCAGCTCCTGGGCCTTCACTGGAGGCTGAGGATTCTTGATGTCCTCCAACATCACAAGCAGGGCTGGCTGGGAGGGTTTGTCTTGGTGTGAAGGGTTCTCCTCAGCCCCCCGCCTGGATGTTCCCAGTTGTAGTGGCCTCCTCCTCTGGATTCCCATACGCTTTGGAGCTCGAGTCAGTGGCTCCCGACACAAGGTAGACCAGTCAGGAGGTCTATAATGGAAGGGAAGGAAAAGGAGTCAGGTAAATCTAGACTGATCTTCCCCCACCCCTTCAATGGCCCCTCTCACCTTGACTGAGGGCTCCAGGAAGACTGGAGCGGAGAGATAGAAGGCTGGGAGCGGTTGGATTCTAGTCTACTGCTCCGTCGTGGTGTAGTTGAGGACACTTCAGGGAGCATCTCTTGGGACTAAAAGAAAGTTAGTGGGAAGGAATGGAAGGTGTCAAAATGGAAAACAGCTAGGTTGACATCAAGGGTACTGAGGGAAATTAGCTGTCCAGATGCATTGGCTTCTGGTAGACACAAAGAGGGACCATTTTGTAGGCACAAGTAAACAGAATGATGATATCAATTTGAAAGAGGCCAGCATGGAAGAATAAATATATAAGGATAAATAAGAGGAGAATGAAAGAAAGAAAAAGAATAAGGGGAAGCACACTTTTAGAATGCAGCCTGATCAACTAACTGGTTGTATAGGTTGCAAAAGCTTCTAGTACCAGATAAACAACCCAGGAATCTACACAGCAGCACTCTTGGACCCATCACTGATACCACCATATAGTTTCTGACAGGAAGCTATTCCTAGAAATATTACATACCAAGCAAACATGCTAAGTATTTTTTTGGGGGGGGGCGGGGGAGGCAGTCTGGGTTAAGTGACTTGCCCAGGGTCACACAGCTACTAAATGTCTGAGGCTGGATTTGACTTAGGTCCTCCTGACTCCAGGGCAGGTGCTCTATCTAATGTGTCACCCAGCTGCTCCTAAAACATACTAAGTATTGAAATCCGTGGTGGGGGTGGGGCAGGATCTAGTCCCTTCCCTCTTTGAGGACTCACCATTCTGGAGGCAATGACATCCTCCAGCACCACTGTGAGGACCCGCTGAGAAGCCTTCTCCAGGGGTGATGGAGTCCCTGCCACCCGGGGGCTCAGCCTGGGTTCTCCAAGCTGCTGCCGCGGCCTTGGCCGCTTCCGAGTTCTTGCTCCCCATGGTGCTCTAACCAATGGTTCCCGGTTGAGGGAAGGCTGACTGAGGGTTAAAGGGGGTGGAGGAGAAAAGAGGAAAGTGTGTGTATATGACTCCCCCAGAAGAGTGCTTGATTAGCTCCATTCATATACCCTTTGCCTGGTAAGAGTGTTGATAGGTCAGAAAGGAAATATATCCCACAATGCCCCAGAACTACCACCCCCCCCAGGCTCCCACTACCCTACAGGGGGACTGAGGCTCTTCCCTGAGGAAGAAGGATGAAGAAGATCTAGAGGGAGGCCAGGAGCCACGCTCTCACCTGGAATCTTGGGGCAAGTCCATAGGGATAGCGATAGCTTCAGGGAGTCCCTGAAGGGTCCCAGGTTTAACCCCTGGCTGCAGCCTGGGGTAGGGGGGAGGGGAGTAAGGGTCAGCCCATCTTCTAGGGCTGTCCCCAACATGGCACCCTCTTTGCTAGGCATAAAAAAATACCTTAAATCTTTCCTGGAGAATCCCTTCATTCCCAGAATACTGTTAATACCCATCTCCTTGAAGGAGTCCATTACAAATTACATCCCATTAATTCCTCAGGAAATCCCCTAAAATCTTTACCTCCCTGGAAACCTTGAAAAGATTTACCTGTTTCCTCAAGCCCAGTGAAGAATTACTCTTTCACAAGTGCTTGGACCCTTACATAGATCCTTTTTCTGAAGACTCAAAGATTCTCCCAACAGTCCTTCCTCTCTTCCACCGGGTTCTTGGGGGAGCCCGCCCAACCATCTCTTAGAAACATCCTACAAGTCTTTGTACCATAAATTTGTGCCTCTGATCCTGCAGCCTTCTCCTAAGAGCCCTCAAAAGCTTCCTTCATGGGGGTGGGAGGAGAATGTTCTTTGAAATAGCTTCTCTCGGTGACTTTCCTCCTCTCCGGCGAACTGCAACTATTTTCCTCCCCTCAGACTGATTCAAGAGCTTTCACCCTCACAAGTTTTTCAAGTTCTTCCCACCAGGTCCCGCTAGTGGACTTTCAGCCTTGCCAGATCCCTGCACAATCAGTCCTCCAGCCTAAGTCAGAAATCCACCAGACGAATAATCGCCCTCTCCTAACACCCAACCTGGAGATCTTCTTTCCACCAGATGTTGCCAGAAATCTCCTACTACCAGATCTCCCCAGTGATCTCCCTCCGAAGATCCCTCGGGATCTAGTGTCAAACCGATCCCCGACCCATAAAATCCCGAGAATGTCCCGCCCACCGTGGATCAATAACCCACCGGGCTCTCTTCCCCGCGGGGGAGAGCATGGGTCGGCTTCCCTCCCCGCCGTTCGCTCGCTCTCGCTCTCTTTCTCTTTCTCTCCCCGCCCCGTTTCCCTCCCCTTCGCCCATCCCTCCGCCGGCCGCTCACCGCCGCCTCCCGCTGATCCCGGTTCTCGGACTGTTCCCACCTCCGGCTCCTTTAAAACCTGCCCTTCCTGACCCGGCCCAACCGCCGTACACCTTCTTCCCAGGGCCGACGGGCGCCGCCCAATCGCCGGGTACAGTCTTCCGGGGTGGTAAAAAAGGGCGTGAAGCCGCCGCTGCGGCCATCTTCCCTATGGGCAAGAAGCCAAAACCTTCGCCATCGTGCTTGAGGGCAAAGAGGAAAGTGCTAAGAGGGCCAGAGAGGCCGAATGGGCGTCATCTTCTAAGAGAGCGATTAAGAGAAGCTGTTAAGAAAGCTTCCTCGGGGTTGGGGATAAAGGTGGCGAAGCTAGGGCAGAACCAAATAGTCTAAAGGAATCTTCCGGTTCTGTTGCCCCCACGTCCCAACAGCCATTGAGTTAGCACCACCGAGCGGCTTCAACTCCCTGAGTCCTAGAGGAGCCCCACAAGAAGCTACTTCCGGTCCCCTCTGCGCCTCTCCTCGCCGGAGAAGGCGGGGCTTCTCTAAGCCCTCGGCTTCTGAGTCTGGGACACCCGAATGTGCCCGAAGAAAAAAGCCCGAGCTCGAGAGAGCGCAACTCTTGAAAGTGGGCGGGGCCCGTAACGGGCGGGGCCTCAACAGAAGGAGTGGAAGGTGTTCCCAGGAGATCGTACACGCGCCAGCTGGGGCGACGGGGCGTGGGTGCTGGCCGTGTTCCCCCCTACCCCCCACCCCGGAGAGCGCGGGACGGCGGCTGTAGCAGGGTTTCAGGCTGTCTGCGCGAGAAGCCCGGTCGGCAGCGAGGGGCCCCGTGAGCTTCGCCGATGTGGCCGCGTACTTATGCCGGGAGGAGTGGGGACGGCCGCGCCCCGCGCAGAGGGCCCTGTACAGGGGCATCATGCGGGGGACCTACGGCCGCCTGGGCGCGCTGGGTGAGGGGCGCGGCCGCGCGGGGGTGGGAAGAGCTCGGAAGACGCAGAACACGCGTTCTTTGAGGCGCCGCTGAATGGGGGAGGGCGAGGAAAGCAGGGGCTCTTAACCTTTTTGGGGTCTTTGGATCCCTCTGACAGTCTGGTAAAACTATGAACCCCTTCTCAGAAGAATGTTTTTAAATTCGTAAAAGAAAAACAAAGAGTTATAAAGGAAACTATACTTCTTAAATCAGAGTTGTAAAAAAATGTTTTTAGTTCAGATCTAGAAGAGAGAAAGAGTGATTGGTCTCTTCTTGACCTTGGGAATGGAGTATACCAACTAGCATGGATAGGTTCACGATAAGAAACTTTAAACCCTAGGACTTGGAGGCTAAAACTGTTCATGGATAGTACTTTCTTGTCTCCTCAGAGTTTCCAGTCTTTAAGTCAGCTCTCACCTCCTGGTTGGAATCAGACTGGGAGGGCTGGGAGCTAGATCGGCTAGATCAAGACATGTGGCAAGAATAAGCTGGAGAGGTGAAGGATGAAAGAATGGTACAGACCTCCAGGCTACCCACCCAGACCTGCTCCCTGCATGTGAACCGCCTTCGAAGTCCCTTGCCAGCCCTTTCCTTCAGTTTTCTCCTTCACGGGTGCCTCTTTCCAGATCCTCACTGCAACATCTCTGCTAGTAAGTTTCTCCTTCCCAGGCTATTAAATGACTCTGACTGCAATCCACCATGTTACAGGTTTCTGGGGTACAAGCCTAGTCACCATTTGACCTGAGCTTACCAGCACCTCCTTGAAGAATTTGACTGCTTTTATAGTCACACAGCTCCTCAAAATGTTCCTGTTAAGGGGCAGCTAGGAGGCCCTGGAGTCAGGAGGACCTGAGTTCAAATAGAACTCTGCTTGCTAGCCATGTGACCTTGAGCAAGTCACTTAACCTAATTGCCCTGCCTTCCCCCCTCCAAAATTTTTATTAAAAAATTAAAATGTTCATATTATCATTGAATGCCCTAATCCAGAATTAGTGATTTTTCTGAAAGTGCCAATACAATTCAAATGTACCTTATCATACAAAAATACAACATTAAGTTTGTATAGATCCTAGGTTAAGATCATAGCTGACATTTATAGTTATATAAGTGCTTTAGTTTTTTCCTAAACATATTTATATAGACAGCATCTTTTGATTCTTATAACAAATCTGTAAGGTTGGTAATACAAATATATCTACTTTACAAATGAGGAACTTAATGGGCCACATTTTGTGTCTATGACTTCTGTCTTTTATCCAGCCTTCTCCTATATCGTGACTGTCTCTCCATTCCCTAGGGAACTATTTCGATACACATAACCCGAAGATTCCTTGAAGAATTTTCCAGTCCTTTGGGTCATGTTTCATTAAATGTGTTCCTCTTGTTCCTTCATGTGCTGCTGTGCTTTGAGTTGTTCCTTATGCCATACCTGAATCTTTTAGCTAGATTAACTGTTACTGTTTCTGATGGATTCTACAAAATCAATTTAAAATCTTCAAATTCTCTTACTCTGGAACAGTGGGAAAGATATTAAAAGAACCTGAGGCAATTTTCACGTCATACGTTAAACTTTTTTGTTTAGATTTTTAAGTAATTGGTCTAGAGCAGCCGTTCTCAACCTGTGGGTTATGTTCAATTTGTAACAATAAAAATACATCCTGCATATCAGATAGATTCATAACAGTAGCAAAATTACAGTTATGAAGTAGCAACGAAAATAATTTTATGGTTGGGGGTCATCACAACATGAGGAACTGTATGAAAGGGTCTCTGCATTAGGAAGGTTGAGTATCACTGGTCTAGAGTGAAGCTTAATTTACATGGAGCCTGGATTCAAAAAATTGAGCTTTCTTTTCGCAAAGAGGCAGCAGTCAGATGCACATTATATTATCTGACCACCTAAAACTCTTAGAGCCCTAATAAGTCCCAAAAATCTTTTTACACAGGGATTTTGTAGGTTAAAGGCTTTAAATGAAGATTGTCTGGTACTTCATCATTAGGATCACTAGACCTATTCCCTCTCAGCAGGACTCTGAGTGACATTCTATCATTTGAAGACCCTAGTGCCAGTGAAAAGGAAAGCAAGTTTTACAAGGTCAGATTCCGCCCCTTCTTTGAGGTGGGCACTGAATATACTCATATAGTAAATAATCACATTCTTTGGATTCCCCAGAAACAGAACCTCATTCCAACAGGGAAGAAGGGAGAGACTTAAGTGTCACTTTTAATCATTATAGCATAGACAAGGGAGCCCTTACTTAGTTCCCAAGGGGCTGAGTTTCCAGAGGCCATTCCCACTACCTGTAAGGGGAGGGCAATTCCTTTGCTACAACAATAGACCATTTCAAAGAACTGACCAGCAGGGGCCAAGAGGAGCTGTTTTGAGGATCCTAATGAGATACCTTTGAGAAAAATGGTCATTGTATCCTGCCAGGGCTCTAAGCCATAACATTCTTCTCACTAAGGCTTGGTCCTGCCATCTGTGGCAAATCTTTGCCTGAGCCTTCAGTCCTAGCCAAGCACCACCAAAATGACATGGGTGAGCAGCCCTATCCTTGTCTTGGCCATGGTCTCTGTTTCAACAGCTTCTCCACTCTAATCCACCACCAGCCTGTGTCCAGTGTGGGTTTCCATTCCACTATCACCAACCAACATGTTGCTTATCACTTGGGCACCTACCATAGTATCAGCCCTGATTCTCTTTTCCAAGCTCCATGCTCTAATTTCAAAACCTCTACTATGTTATACCCTTTTTAAAAGAACTTCTAAACTTTCAGACTTAGACTCTCAGCCTTCTGTTAGCCAGAAACTTAACCATTCACCCAGTCACAACACAGAGAACCCTGACTGCCCAGAGTCCCCACAAGCTCCCATGGCTGTCCTGTATGTGGGAAATGGCGTTCCTAGTGTTCCATGCTGGCAGAGCATCACCACAGCCACACAGGGGAAAGCTACTCTACTGCCCTGTCTGTGGCAGAGGCTTCAGTAGGCCCTTCTCACTAAGCTAATGCTCAAACACCTCCTGAACTAAGCAGTCATACATGGTTTCAAATTCCCATACTTGGTCCTCACCACTCATCTTCATGTCCATGCAGAGGAAGAGGGGTGCCTGTGCCTGCTGCAGAGGGCCCTCTATAAGGTTGTCATGGCGGTGTGTTAGTTAATGTAGTTAATGCCTGTTTGCACCTATTTCCTCTTCTAAACTCAGGATCTTTGGGGAAGGGAGTACAGTGGTACCTTGACTTATGAGTTTAATTCATTCCATTACTGAGCTCATAACTCAATTTGCTCATATATCAAATCAGTTTTCCCCATTGAAATTAATTGAAATACCATTAATCTCTTCCAGCCCCCAAAATGCCGCCCCAGTATTTTTTGTTATGTATTTTTAAATAAGAAAAAGTATTTCTAAATAACAAATATTGTATAAAAACATAATAAAAGAGAATGTAAAGAAATAAACTGATTTTATAAAGTGTATATTTACCTTGGATATCAGACAACTTGAGCTAACAGAAGATACTGGTGGAGGTGAAGGGTGGAGGAGATAGATGGAGGAGGTCAGAGGAGTTTTGTTTTGTGCTCTTTCGGTCACTTGTTCACTTACTACATTCTTAATGCTACACTTTATCCCTGAACTTAACTGCTACAATATCTTTTTTACTTTCACTTAACTTAGTTTTTTTCATTGTCGAGAAAACATGTGGACTGAATGAGTGAGGTTCGGGATGCTGGGTGGGCGTTGGGTTGTGGCGTTCGCTGTGCCAACTAGTGGTGGCTCATATCTCAAATTTTGGCTCGAAATTCAAAGCAAAAAATCGACCGAGTGACAACTCATATCTTGGAAATTTTGTAAGTTGGTGCACTCGTATGTCAAGGTACCACGTTATGTAGAAGGAAAGGATTTTGTGGATCAGAAGGTATATTTAGGGTGTTTGTGAGGGGAGACCAGGCTTCTAAGGATTATTCATGGGTATGGGAATAGGGTGACTAGCCCACTAGCACTGGGTGCTGAGAAAATAGTAAAGCTTTCTCTTGACACTAGGCTTAGCCACATGAGAGTCCTCCTTCCTACAGCACTGCCAAGCCCTTGTCAACAGCTTAGAACAAGAGAAGACTAAGTCAGGACTTTGAGAGAGAGAAAGGGAAAAGTTTTAAGTAGAGTGTGGAAAGCCAAGAAGTGAGTTGAGAGGATTGAGATGGGTAAAGAGGGATTTAGTCAGTCTATAGACTGTAAGTCTGTCCAGACTGAGGAAACAGCAAAAGTAAAAGTGTTGGTGAATCCCAGAGATGCTTTGTGAATTACAATATATGTAGAGAAAACTTGAGTGGTTTCTTAAGCCAGCTCTAAACTGACATACTAGCCCGAGAAAGTGTGATAAAAATCATGGTCCAAGTGAGATCATCAATGCAGTCTGCTTATTGATGCTATGAGCAAGGTTTTTATCAAGTAATTAAACAAAGAAGGTAATTATAGGTCTCTTGGTTTTCTAATACTGCTTTGTTCAATTTCAAGATGCCAGACGGTGATGTCAATTTAGGCCTTGTAGATAACTGTGTCCTTGATTCCGATACCCAAAGAATAGTATCTAGAAAGGTATAGGAGAGCTAACACCTTCTGGCTAGAATCCCAGAACAGTGCACAGCCCTGGATCTCAGGATATCAGGAAGGCTCTGATTTACAGCTGCATCAGTGGGAAAACCTGTGCTGGCCATACAGAATAGCAACAACACTGAGAAAATCCGGAGCTAACTATCAAAGACCAGCCTGATTCCTGGATCAGGTGTTTTGGCTCTCTTCAGATATATAGGAAGAGAATCATCAGTTTCTCTTACAGGGTTTACTAGGACACTATCCTCCTTGAACTGGGTTCTACAGAGTCCCTTGGAGCTGTTAAGGAGAGTTAGAATCTTCCTTTCTAGGTGGGAAACAGCTCTACTAGGGGGAGGGAGGCCCTCAGTCTGAGTCTGGTTGATGCTGTGTCTGAGAACAGGCCATTGACTCCATACCACTTGCAGAGGATTGGGAGATGTTGATCAGCCATTGAATCCTGTGTCAGAGATCTCTAGTTGTTCCTTTGTATTTTGGAGGTAGATAATGTATTCATTTCATTGCCAACTTTTCCTTCTTCCCACAGAAGAAATAGTCGTTGTAGAATGGAATGTCTGAGTTCTGGATTCCTTGTTTCTCAACAGAAGCAAGAATGAGAAGCACAAACAGATGAGACATCCAGTGGGGTCCTGCATTTGCTGAAGCCTTCCTCCAAGGCCACCTATATTGAGACTAAGCACCAGCAGACTTACAAGAACGAAAACAACTTCCCTGGCACCTTCATTTCAGCAGCTTTTTAAAATGGTTTCACCATCACCCCATTTGTTCCGGAGAACACCCATATACCTGCATGTGGTTTAGATGACATTCCTATTCCAACCAGCAGCGTTACTTGCCACCTCTTTAACCACAACAGGAGCAGCCCCTGCCCCAGTTAGAGAAGCTCTTCACCCAGAAGTCATCTATGGAAGCACATCTATGGATCCATTGCCCTCGTGTTGGGAGGCGAAAGGACTGGTCACTTAGGCAGGACTATGCCATCTGCTTCTGTCCAAGGTCATTTAGATTTCTTCCTTGGCTTTCAACACTACCAAAGATCATCTAGAGGAGGGGTGACCTACTTGGTCATGAGCACTGAGGAAGGACTGAAGAGGCCCATAGCCAGGGAAATATTCAAGAGGATTTGAAGACAGAAACCCTTGTCTCTTGGTATCCTAAGAGACCAAGAGGGAGCTGGACAATCCGTGAGTTCCTGTGCCAACTCCAAAAGGCCAGGTGGGTGAGAACAACTGTATCCATACTCTTCTTTCTCTGCCTACCTTCCATCAAACTGAGGTCCATATCTATTGCCTCCCTCCTACATGTCCTCAACTTCCCTTCCTTCCCATACCCTTTTCTCTCCTCCCTTTCCCCCAAAGAACAGAGACACCACATTTTCACTGGTAGGTCACAAGGTCAGAAATTATGTGTACGGGCTACAGAAATTTAATTATGCAATTAAGTTCACCACCACTTATAATTCATTGGCCTAAGCCTGCTACCTGGACACCTCATGGCTCAACTCACCAGTATTGGCGGTCTGGTGATTGGACCTTAGGATATAGAATATATGCCAAATAAATGGTGGGGATGTTTTAAAAACTGGGGAGAGTCAAGAAAAATTCTTTTGAACAGCATAGACCGTGAGCTGAGTCTTGAAGGGAACTTGAGGTTCCAGAAAGACAGATGAGAAGGGATGGCATTCTATGTATTCTATCTAATTGTACTTTTTTTATGCTAAAAATTTAAGATTTATATGTGCTTCGGATGGGTCCTACAATCTCCTTGCTAAAAGCATGGGGGATGACTCCTCTGGGTTTGAGATTAAGTCTGAGTTAGGGTAAAATAAAGGCTTTTAATTATATATTCACTGAGAAGTGAGGATTCAGGAGGGGGGCCCTTCCCTAATCTTGAGTTTCTTCATACGCTCCTCTACACTCCCTCTTTCATCCTGTCTCCTTTCACTATCTGGGGAGATATTCTCCTTTTAAAGGGAGGGCAGGGGCGAGAGGGGAGGGCATGCTGCTGCCAGAAGAAATGGCAAAGAGGGAGTTGGTAGGTTGAAACTGTCTGAGTGTTTGGGAGCCTAGACAAGGGCATCGAGTCACCTGAAGGGCAAAGGGGAAAGATCCACTTGAGACAGGGTGTCTCAGATGATCTGTGTCCCCATGGAAGTGAGGTCAGAGAGCACCCCTCTATGTCATGTCCAGCCCATCACCAGGAAGCATCACTGCTGTCCCTGACCTGCCAAAGTCCTAGAGTCACCCATCCTCCAGAAGTTCAGTTCTACCTCACACTATTCCTAGGGATGGTGACAGCACCACTGAGTACTTGCAGGGCCCAGGACTGGGACAGGGACAACTGGATCTTCTGAGTACACCCTCCCCTCCCCTAGAAGGGATGTTGTGAAGGCCCAGCTGGGACTGATCAGAGGCATAGCTGAGGCTGAGTGAGGCCAGACTTGAGGGAAGTGGCTGTGAGCTTCACCCATGTGGCCATGTACTTCTCCCTGGAGGAGTTAGGGTGGCTGCAGCCCATGCAACCCTCCATAAGGATGTCACGAAGACCTACTGGTACCTGGGCCCCCTGGGGAAGTGAGGCCTTTGGGTCGTGGTGGATGGTGCCCTAGGTGGAGAAAAGGCCTTCACTGCCCTGGCCCTGCCTGGGCTCTCCCCCTTGCTACTGAGCCTCCCCATGTCCAGAACATCCTCCTGTTTGTACCCCAGGCCCCAAGCTGTCTTTGACACAAAACAGCCAATGCTAACTTCTTACCCTGCACATGCAACCCTTTTTGAACCTGGAAGTCAAACTCTTGTTTTTGAACATCTTAGTTCAGATGGAAAATTAAGATCTTAACACTTATGGGTAAGCCTTTACTTTGTTTAATTTTTCCGTTAGATAAATATTAAGAACAATACCTCTTTACTTCGGGAATCCATCACTTCTTGATGTGAGAAATGAGTTTTTTCAAACCTTCAGGAACCCAAGATCACCTCCATGACATATTCAGGCAGTGAAAGAAGACATTCCTGAGGTTTATTGTTATCATTAATCCCTAGTTTTCATTTGTATAGGGCTATTAAGGTTCACAAAACATTTTCCTCACACTAACCCTGTGAGAACAAGTGTCATCTCCATTTTTCAGATGAAGAATTTGAAGTTTGGGCAAGTGAATTGTCCAGGGACACAGTTGTAGGTAAGAACTGGAGCTAGAATCCAAAGCTAACTCTGCTCATGTCTGTATCAGTACTTTCCCCCACACGTTATTGCTTCTCGCATTATTTAGATTAAAACTGTTTTTCTTAAAGCTACCTTAAACCCAGTTTGCCTGTGTCTCTTAGACTCTGCCCAGAGACATCCCCTGAGCTTTCTTCATTCTGGACACAGCCTTCTTCAGCTTCCCTGAGTTGAGCCTTCTTTTAGATCTTTCCCTTAGCTATTCCTGTTCTAGTGCTTCTTGGTGAATTGAATCACCCCTTTTTAATTCAGTCCTGGACAGCTCCTCCTTAGTTTTCCTCAGAAGCCTATCCATATGACTATACATTTCTGTGCTGTCCCTCCTTTCATTTTCTCCCTTCTCTGCTCCTTTACTGTGGTTCTGCATCCTTCTATAGGAGTGCACGACTGGGAATGGAGCTTCAATATCACTCAGTGAGATGTCAGAACAAGGGATGAGATTGAGTTGTGGAATGTAGCTTGGAAGTCAGGAAGCTTTAGTTCCAGTCCATGTTCTGTCCCTTAGTAGTTTCCTGTGTAGAGGGAAAAGTGCTGGCCTTGGAATTAAATGAGCCTTGAATTCCAGTCAAGCCTCCAACTGCCTAGCTATGTAGCTAAGTCAATTAATCATTATGAGCCTCAGGTTCCTCATCTGGAAAATTAAAACAATACCAATTGGAGATAGTACCCAGTGTTATGAGGATAAAATGAGATGTTTGTCAAGCATTTTGCAAACATGCTATATAACCATAAAATGCTATATAGCTATATAGCATGTTACATTAGCAATGTAAGGACGAGCAGTTTGATTTTGTTGTTGTTGTTGTTAAGTTTTGTGCAACTCTTTGTGACCCCGTTTGGGGTTTTCTTGGCAGAGATACCGGAGGGGTTTGCCATTTCCTTCTCCAGCTCATTTTACAGATGAGGAACTGAGGCAAACAGGGTTAAGGGACTTGCCCAGGGTCACACAGCTAGTGAGTGTCTGAAGCTGGATTTGAACTCAGGTATTCCTGGCTTTAAGCCAGGTACTCTATTCCCTGTTCCACCAAGGTGCCTGTTTATTTCCTCACAACTATCATATGAGATGGGTGGTATTGTTTTCTTCATTTTCCAGATGGAGAAACTAAGGCCAAAAGTTTAAATGACTTATGCAGAGCCCCATAGCTAGTAAGTATCTAAGGCAGAATTTGAACTCAGATCTTCTCAACTCTAAGTCCAGCATTCTTTCCACTGTGCCACCTGGCTTCCCCCTCAGAAGTCCAACATGCATATGAACTGCTTTGTAAACCTTAAAGCACTATATAACCGACAACTGCTAGTATTAGCAACAGTTTGGTTGTTAGTTTCTTCCTATAATATCCCTGCTAGCTTTATAAAGGAATGACATCCTCCATGCTTCTGACCCAAAACTAAAGAAGAGAGGCATTCTTGTCTGTATGGAAGAGAGGAAGCAGAGGACTCTGGGAAGGAAAAGTGGGGGCATTCCCCCATGCCAGTATGAGGATTTAAGCTTCCATCAAATTCTGACCTTAGAACTTGAAGAGGATTGCATATTTTCTGTTCCCCCAGGATTTTCAGCGCCAAACCTGCCATCATCTCCTGGATGGAACAAGAAACAGGGGTATGGGGCCAAGGAGCCCAGGATTCTGAGGACAAAAGGAATTGTGCAAGAGCCTGTGGAGGTAATTATTAATTAATTATTATATATTATATATTAATTAATGAGTATTAACGTGTGAACTCCCAGGTTTAGTTCTTTGGAGAGCTCTTCTGAGTCAGACCTCATTGAAGATTTTTTTTTGCCCCTTTACCCTTTAAGGATCTGATCTTTTAAGCTACCCCTGGACCTTCTCAGAAAAAGTTCTCTCCCCAAGATGCCTCCTCTGTGGCTTCTATAGAAGATGTAAGAGATGTGCTCAGCTGTCTCTCCTACTGCCCTAGGCTTCTACATAAGTTGCCTTGCTTCCTGTGGATGTCACATAGCCAGGACATGACCTGATAGGCAGCTGTGTGAACTGTTGTGGGCAAGAATGAGGGAAAAGATACAAGAGATGTTTTAAAATATCTTTATAATTTTAATATCTAATAAACCCAGATAATATTAAAAACACATAACAAGCCCCACTCTTTATGGCTTATAGGTACTTATGATAATTCACATAACACATGTGACAGTAAAAGCTCAAATAAACAATTACTTTTTTAATTAAAATTCTATTTTCAAAGATCAGCCTTCTTTCTCTTCCACTTTTTTCTCCGTCTCTGCACTGAGAAAGCACGAAAAACAAAACCCCTCTGACAAACATATATAGTTAAGCAAAACAAAATTTCTCATTGACCATGTCTAAAAAAGAATGTCATTCTGTGTTCTGAGTTCATCACGTCTGTCAGGGAGTAGGCAGTATGTTTCTTGAAGAGGCCTCCAGAATTGTGGTTGGTAATTGTGTTGATCCGAGTTCCCAAGTTTGGATGAATTTGTGGAGGAGGGGCTACCACATTGTTTCCTATCACTGCCATTCTGGCTCCACCCTTCTCCAATAAACCATTCTCTAAAAAAAACCCAGAATTCTCATCCCTTGTCCCAGGCAAACAAATGCTTTGTCACATTTTCTGGGAGCTAGAAAGGACCTCAGCAATGCCCTAGTCAAATCCATGTTGGAGCAGTAATCTCTTCTTCAACACCTCTCACCTGTTTTGATTGGGAACTTAATTACGTTCCAAGATAGTCCATCCCATTTTTCCTTACATTGAGTCTAAGTCTGTCTTTCTGCAGCTTCAACCTAGTCCTCCTAAATTCTGTCCTTTGGGTCAGTCAGAATAAGTGTACAATCCTTCCACGAGACAGCCCTCCCAGCAGTTAGAGACAGCCATTCTGAGTAAACACCCCACCCACCTACCCAACCCCATCTCAAGGGTTTTTAACTGCTGTTGCTGTCTTTATGATACTTTATTCACTGGCCTCAAACTGGGTGGGAATCTTCCTTGGAAGGCTATTTCTAGGACATTTATTAACCCCTTATTCTTTGCAAGTACTACTGTGAATCTTTACTACCATGATTCCCTTGGTTGTTGCTCCAGAATTTGCTGATGCTTCATTTTTTGACTTGTTTCTCATGATCGCACTCCCAGCAAATTCTGCAGCTCCCTGGTGCCAAGCTGAGTGTCATAGCTGAATTTAAAACACACACACTCCTGAAGCTAATGAGGATACTTTTACCTTGCCTTTTTTCCTCATTCTTTCCACAACCCCGTGTATATGATCCCAGGTGTGGAGTTGGAGGGACCTTAGAAACCATCTAGTCCAGCTGTCTCATTTTACAGATTAGGAAACTTTGACCCATGGAAGTGAAGTGACTGGCCCAAGACCACACTGCTAATAAGAGACAGCTCGAATTCAAACTGAGTCTTCTGATGCCAAACCAGGTACCCTTTCTACCAATCATACTGGTGTCTTCAAAGCCTCAATTTCACTCTTGGTTTCTGCTTTCTTGGCTGAGTGCCTCCAACTTCTTGGCAAAGAGGTGGTGGAATACAGGTGTAGAATAGGACATTTTCTGACACTACTAACGTGTAAAATTGTTTTGCTCAATTATACTTATTTTTACAAAGGAAGGTTTTTATGGAGGAGTTAAGGGTAGAGAATTGCAGATTAGGAATGATGTAAAAAAAGAAAGAGAAGAGCATCAGTGAAATATTTTTAAAATAGAATAGAGCAGAAAGGGACATAGACAAGCAGGACCCTGTTAGTACTAAATATAACAACTTTTTTAACAAGCCAAGTGGTACAAAATAGAGATTTACAGGGTTTTTTTAAAGGCTCATCCTTCACCACCATCATTCAGTATTGTATTAGAAATGTTAGCTAGAACAATAAGACAAAAATAAATTGGAGGAATAAAAATAGGCAATTAGGAAACAAAACTATCATTGCAGATGATAAGATGGTGTACTTAGAGAATCAACTAAAAAACTAGTTGAAACAATTGCATTTTTAACAGAGTTGCAAGATTTAAAATAAACCCACATAAATCATTAGCATTTCTATGTATAGCCAGTAAAACCCAACAGGAAGAGATGGAGACATTCCATCTAAAATAACTGCAGATGATATAAAATATTCAAGTGTCTACCAGCCAAGACAAACTCAGGGACTCTATGAACACAGTTACAAAACACTTTTCACACAAATAAAGATAGATTTAAACAGTTGTAGAAATATTAATTGCTCATGAGTAAGCCAAGTCACTGTAATAAAAATTACAATTCTACCTAAATTAATTTACTTATTCAGTGCTATACCAATCAAACTTCCAAAGAATTATTTTATAGAGCTAAAAAAAATAATAGCAAAATTCATCTGGAAGGAAAAAAGGTCAAGGGGAATCAGTGAAAAAAAATGACGGAAGATGGCCTAGCAGTACCAGATTTCAAAGTATATTACAAAATAATAATCATCAGAATAATCTGGTATTGGCTAAGAAATTGAGTGGTTGGTCAGTGGAATAGTTTAGGTACAAAATACACAGTACCAAATGACCACTGTAACAGTGTTTGATAAGCCCAATGATCTAAGCTTTTGGGGTAAGAACCCATCATTTGACAAAAATTGCTGGGAAAAAATTGAAAGCAGGTTGGCAGAAACTAGGGATAAATCAGCATCTCACACCATATGCCAAAATAAGGTCAAAATTGGCAAATGATTTAGACAATAAAGGGTGGTATAAGTTAAGTGAATTAGGGGAACATGGAAAAATGCACCTGTGCACCTGTCAGTTCTCTGCATATGGGAAGAATTTATGACCAAACGAGATAAAGAACATCATAGGAATTTAAGTGGATAATTTTGATTAAATGAAATTGAAAACTTTTTGCACAAACAGAACTAATGCAGCCATAATTAGAAGGAAAACAGTAAACTGGGAGGAAAAACTTACAATAAATTTCTCTGATAAAGGCCTCATTTCTCAAATATATAGCCAAATTTATAAAAAATGTCCTCAGCTGATAATCGGTCAAAGGATAAGAACAGGCAGTTTTCAGAGGAAAACAAAGCTATCGACAGTCACATGAAAAAATGCTTTAAGTCACTATTTATCAGAGAAATTCAAAATAAGCAGCTCTGAGATACCACCTCACACCTATCAGATTGGTTAACATGACATAAAAGGAAAATGGCACGCAGGAGGGGATGTGGAAAATTGGGACACTAACGCGCTGTTGGTGGGGTTGTAAACCGATACAACCATTCTGGGGAACACTTTGGAACTGTGCCCAGAGGGCTCTAAAACTCTCACCTTTGACTCAGCAACACCGCTACTAGGTCTGTACCCCAGAGAGATCAAAGAATAGGGAACATTTGTACAGAAACATCTATAGGAGCTCTTGTGGTGGCAAAGAGTTGGGAACTGAGCGGGATGTCCGCGGCTGAAGAAGTTGTGGTGCACACGGCTGAGATGGAGTATCGTCGTGCTACGAGAAACGACAAGCAGGGCTGTTCGGAGAGGTCTGGCAAGGCTTAGAGGGACTGATGCAGCGTGGAGTGAGTAGAAGCAGGAGAGCGCCGCGCAGCAACAGCGATGCGGCAGGGGCCATCGGCCGTGAAGGGTTTCGCTGCCGCGGCCAAGGCCGGGGTCCAAGGCAGCGCCGAAGGGCCCGCGACCTTCAGAGCGCGCGTGAGCTCGCGCGTGCGGACGGAAGCGGCCTCTTTTCTTTTTGTTTTCCTTGTTTTGTTTGTGTGTATTCTTTGGTAACAAGGCGAACGTATGAATATGTTTTGCAGGACTTCACATGTATAATCAGTATTATACTGCTTGCCTTACGGGTGGGATGGAGTTTGGAACTCAGAAATTGTTTTATGAATGTTTAAAATTTACATGTAATTGAGAAATATTTAATAAAATGAGGGGTTTTTTAATTTTTAAAAGGAGGGAGGTACTAAGGGGATCTCTCCTTCTATACCCTCTTCCCCCCTCCACTTCCCACCTCTTCTCCTCGCCGCCCCCTTTCCCCACCCTGGTCCCCTGGAAAAACTGATCAAGGCCAGCACCCGTTTTTGCCTTTCTTTGGATCCCCAGAGGTGATCACAATTCCTGACATATAACAGGGACAATAAATTTTTTTTGACTGATCATTTGATTGATTGGCATAATCATACAATAAAGATAGAATTTAAGGGGGGAAAAAAAAAGGCTTATCCTCAGATGCCCTCACCAGTCCTGGGAAGATGGCTCTCCCCTACCACCACCGAAACAAATGTTTTAAATTATTCTAAAACATGTTATCAAACCATTGCTTTTTTAACCCTTCTTACCTTAAATTCCCTCTTTTTTCTTTTATTTTTTTCTGTTGGCACAGGAACAACATGCCCCACTGCAGACATGCTATCCTTTGACAGTTCTCAACTTAAAATTTCACTTGTAAATATGTATTTTGGAACTTGAAACAGCTTTCAACATGTTATTATAAATAGGACTAAGTTCCCAGCTGGGCCATAGAAGCCTTCCCAGCCCACAATATTTTTTCTGTTTCGTACGGTTTGCTTTTTAAAAAGAAACTACGTAATAACTACTAGACATTGTTTTCAAAGCTACGCTGCCTTTCTGCGCTCTCTTCTAAGTTTCCTTTTGTTCTCTGCTAGGCTTTTTTCCCTCCCTCCCCCCCCCCACTCTAGAGGAAGCTCCTGTTAGACGGGTGTGTGTGTACAAGCTATCTTATGCACACGTCTGTGCATCGGCTCTTTCTCTGCGTGTGAACAGCATCTTCCCTCATAGGCCCTCTGTAGTTGGTCTGAGTATGATACTCAGAATGATTTCACTGTTCAAAGTTGCTATTAAAACAACGTGCTATTACTGTGTACAACATTCTTTTGCTTTTGCTCATTTCACTCTTCATTATTTCCTACAAATCTTCCCATGTTTTTAAAATCAACCAACTCATCATTTTTTATAGCATGATAATATTCCATCCAGCCCATAATGTTGATTAATTATATAATTACTTCCCTAATAACCTCCTCTGGAAACCTCTCTGCCAATCTCTCCCCCTTTCCACCTCCTGTATGTCTGTGTGTGGGTGTATGTGTGTGTGTGTGTGTGTGTGTGGGTGTGTGTGGGTGGGTGTTCGTGGGGGTGTGGGTGTGTGTGGGGGTGTGTGTGGGTGTGTGTGTGTATGGGTGTGGGGGGGGGTGTGTGTGTGGGTGTGGGTGTGTGCGTGGGGGTGTGGATGTGTGTGGGGGTGTGGATGTGTGTGGGGATGTGTGTGTGTGTGTGTGTGTATGGGTGTGTGTGTGGGTGTGTGTGTGTGTGGATGTGTGGGGGGTGTGTGTGTGTGTGTGGGTGTGTGGGTGTTAATTACAGAGGATAATTCCATTTCCTTATCCCTTTCACCATTCTCATACTACACCAGCATTGGAAGTGGTTTACCGTCATACCATGAAGAGATTCCCATTTCTCAGTAAAAATACTAACATTTCAGGTTTTGCTTTGAAACAAGGATTTTGGATTTTTTTTTTCCACGCCAGTTTTTTGAGACACTGTGGTATAGTGGGATGAACACCAAACTTGGAGTTAGAGACCTGGGTTTGAATCCTAGGTCCAACACTAGAGGATCTTGATCAAATTAGTTCACCTGTCTGAACTCCTAACTTCTTCTAACTAAGCAGAGCACAGTATTAGTTGCTAATTTAAAAAAAAATTCTCCCTGCCAGACCCTCCTTTTCAAAATATCAAATAAGTTTGCAGAAAAGTCAAGGTCAGTGGCCTTTGCAGTCCATCTAGCTGCATTTTTCAGGGCTCCAATGAATCCCCAAACTATCCCCACAGATGGGTGTACATTAGTGGTTTGGGTTTGGGTTTTTTTCCCCAGAATTTATTTATTTATTTTTAGTTTTCAACATTCATTTTCACAAGATTTTGAGTTCCAAATTTTCTCCCCATCTCTCCCCCTACCCCCCACCCCAAGAGGGCAAGCCCACTCCTTCCCAGAGTCTGCCCTCTCATATATTCTCCCCTATCCCTCCCCCTTATCCCCTTCCCCCTTACTTTCTTGTAGGGCAAGGCGGACTGCTCTACCCCATTGCCTGTATATCTTATTTCCCAGTTGCATGTAACAACAATTTTTTAACATTTGTTTTTAAAATTTCTGAGTTCCAGATTCTCTCCCTTATTCCCTCCTCACCCACCCCACTGGGAAGACAAGCAATTCAATATAGGTTATACTACATTAGTTTTTAAAAGGAGATGTTCTATTGATTCTCCCTCAGGGCCACTGGAGACAGTCTCAATTTTACCTCTTAATGTCAGAAGGTGCTTAATAAGTGTTTGCTAATTGGTTGGGTGAGATCTGGCCTTCCCAGAGAAGCAGATGCTCTAGGATAAAGGTATCCTTTCTGTCCTTGTAGCCAGCAGAGAACCCAGTTCCAAACTCTATCTGCTATAGGGATTTGAAATTTCCTTCCACTCTGCTGTTCTCAAGATAAAAAAAACAAACCAATGAATGTGTCCTGTTTATATCCAACCATTCCTGCTACTATTACAAATGGAATAACTGTTCCCTCACCAGTACAGAAGAGACCTAATGGAATAAAATGGCCTGTATTCTTGAGTTTTTTCTTTTCCTTATCTCCCTGTAGGAGCCAGAAATGAGAAAAAGAACAAAAAGAGGGATCTAGGCTCCTCTGAGGAAACCATCTCCAGATCTTCAAACCAAGCAGAAGGAAGCAACATCTGACCAGCCCTTCGAGGTGCCAGATCTGCTGTCCAATGCCCTGGTCATGTCTCCAGAAGGAGACTGGGGCATTGCCACCTGCTCAGACTGTGACAACATCCTGAAAACCCTCAATCATGGTACTCCACCCTTATACTCACATCCCTACCCTTGTCCTGACTGTGGGCACTGCTTCACCAATTCTGCCCAATTGATCAGCCACTGGTGAGGGCACTCTGGAGTGTGTCCTTATGCCTGTGTTGAGTGTTGACACATTTAGAGTCCTGGCAACCTGATCGCTACTGACGTCTTCTCTCTGGGAATCACCCATTTGCTTGTGCACAGAACCTCATCAGACACCGGCTGCTCCACACTGGGGAAAAACCCTACCATTGCCCTAACTGTGGGCACCACTTTCAGCAGAGTGGGTCCCTGGCTGTCCACTGGCACACCCACACCAGAAACAGCCATATCCCTGAATGTGAGAAGCGCTTTTTGGACAGTTCATCTTTAGCCAAACACCAACAGACCTATCGAACTGCCCCAAAGAATCCTGTTGGGCCTCTGTCAATGGGATTGGGGGCCAAGGTTTTTTGACCTAGATCCTCCTGTGGACTTTTAAGTGCTACCCCGATATCATCCAAGAATGTGAGTAACCTTGATTGAAAAGACAGAAAGAAAACTGTCAAGGGAGTAAGGTGCAGAGCCAAGGCACTGAGGCCTTGAAACCCATCATGTCTCTGACTAGATGTGTATGCACATATAAAAATTCAAATTGCTTAAACCTATGAAGAAATAAGTCAATTAAAAAGAAAAAATGACCTGGCTTCAGCCAAGCAGTATTTCATTTGGGAGCTTAACTTAGTGATGTTATGATGCATTACTCAGTCTAAAATTGAAATCACAATCAACAAACATTGATAGAGAATATACTAAATCTTCAAGAGTAAAGCATTATGTAAATGTAAACTATTGTTATGAATGAGTAATGCTGAAAGGTGCCATGATAGAAAGAAGTAAAAGATGTGATCGTTGATCATATGACCCATTCATGGTTCTTACCATCTAGTTAAGAAGAAGGCACAAATATGTGAAAAGTTAAAAACCAATGCAGCAACTAAATGATGCATTTCAGAAAGCCGTTCCATGATTCATTGCCTATGGAAAAATAAACCTTTAGTTCAAAAGGAGTTTGAGTGTGATGGGAAGGCACCATCCAGCTGGGATGAATTGTACCTGGAAACATGGAAAGGACAGAATAAGTAAAAAGAAAAGTGAGGAAAACACGTGAACAGATAGAAGGAAGTATATGTTGTTGAGGAGACCTTGACTGCAGGAATTCAAAGGACTTGGCTCAGATCCTGCCTCTGACACTCACTACCTCCGTGACTTGTCCTCAGTTTCCTTGTGTGAAAATGAAAGGGGTGGAGTGAATGGCCTCTGAGATCCCCTCTAACTCTGCATCTGTTACGCTGTGAATTGAGACTAGGTGGTTTGGGGATGAAGGGCTCTTTTAAGTATGGTGAGAACTAAAAATGGAAAGATAGGGGCTGAGGAATGCCCCGAGTGCCAGGCTAATTCTTTTAGACTTCCTTCCACAGACAGTGGGAAGCCATTCAGGTTTTTGAGCAGGGTGATATAAAGGGATGCTTTCAAAATGGGATTTCTGTAAGTTTATTCTGATAAGGTTAATCAAAGAAGGATTGCCACAGGAGAGATGAAAGGTCGGGCAGACCAGTTAGGGGTTAAGTCCAGACACGAGCTGATAAGACAGATAGGAGTAGAAATGGAAAAGAGCTTAAGTTTCAAAAAGGTATTGATTGGGAGTGATGCTGTCTTGCTGCTCCCCTAGACTCAAAACCTCCAGCATCTGAATCTGGATCACTTCTACCATACACACAGTATCTGGATTTTGATTGATAATGAGTTCAGCTTTCTACTGGTTTACTTAAAATTTCAGTCTCAATTTTCTCATCTTTAAAGGGAAAGGAATAAACATTTATGTAACACCTACTACATGCCGGACACTGTTAAGTGTTTCACAAATATTCTCTCATTTAATTTGTAAAATGGGAATGATACCTTGAGTAGCTGTGAGGCTCCAATGAGCTAATGTATATAAATTGCTTTATAAGCTTTAAAGGACTATATAAATATCAATTATAGAATAATTTGGTGTGACCTGAAAGGATTTCTAGCCAAGTACAACTCTAAAGGCACTCTAAAAGCTGGCACCTACAAACTCTTCTCCACTGACCCTCATCTCTTGACACTTCTGGTGCCCAAAGGGTAAGAGGGTCCCCAGAGATGGTGGTAGAAAAATGATTCCAAATATCCCCCCTGCCTATGTCAAAGTCACAAAAAGAAATGAACTGTCTCATTTAATGTCCAAGATAACGAGCTAATTGGTAGATAAAGGCTGGAGTTCTGCGAGTAAGCTGAATGGTCCCTGGAAGTGTTGAAATCACGCACTTCTCTCCCAAGAGGCTGACTGATCAGGCAAGCTCACTGTCCATGCCGTCTCTGTCATCTTTTGGAATGTTTTTTATAAAGAAGGCAGTTCTCTTTTTAATTGTCCTGCTGTGGCTGGACATTTCCTTTACCTTAAAAATCACCCCAGGCAACTATCCTTCCCAAGCCTGCAGTTTTTATTTGTAGGAAAAAAAAACTGTGCTGTTTTAAAAACAAGTTATTTTGTTTACTTTGCAGAAAGCAGCATTGCAAAATAGGGGCTGCCTCTGAATTACCACTAATATTGAGCTGAATGTCCCCATAGACTTCTCAGATTTACACATCCAAAACAGAACTCATCTTTCCCCTTAAAATTCACCCCACTTCCGAAATGTCCTGTTTTTGTTCAGGACACCATCTTTTTAGTCATCCAGGTTAGCAACCGTGGAGTCACCCTCCACTTTGCCCTCTCCCCAACCCTGCATAGCCAGTGGGTTGCCAAGTCTTGCCCATCTCACCTACAAAATCTCTTGCATCCATGCTTCTCTACACAGATCTTTATTACCTCTCACCTGAATTGCAGTAGCCTCCTAATTGGGCTCCCTGACTCCAGTCTTCCTCCTTTCTAATCCCACAGCCTCCAAAGTGATATTCCTAAATTGAAAGGCAGACAGTGCCACTTTGTTCTACTTAAGAAGCTTCAGTGTCTCCCTGCTCACTCTAGAAGAAACTCCCTTATCTGGCTGCAGCCTAACTGTCCGGACTGATTTTACATCATTTCTCCTCGAATTCTAAGGTCCAGAAAAAGTGGCTTAATTGCTATTCCTTACAGTAAATCTATCTTCCATCTCTGTGCCCTTGCACAGGTTGTACCCCATGACAGGAATAAACTTATTCCTCACCTCTGCCTTTTAAAGAATTTCAAACTTCAAAGCTCAGCTAAAGTCCCACTTCTTTCTGAAGGTCTGTCCTGCTCTCCTCCCCTCTCCCAAAGCGAATAACCCCAAAATTACCTCGTATTTACTTTGCAGGGCCCCTGGGTGGCGCAGTAAATACAGTGTCGGGCCTGGAATCGGGAGACTCATCTTCCTGAGTTCCAATCTGACGTCACTTACTAGCTGTGTAACCCTAGACAGGTCACTTCACCGTGTTTGCCTCAGTTTCCTTATCTGTAAAATGAGCCGGAGAAGGAAATGGCAAAACTGCTCCGGTATTTCTGCCAAGAAAACCCCAAATGGGGTCACGAAGGTAGAACACAGCTAAAACGACTAACAAGGCTTATTTTGTATTATGTTTTGCACGAACTTGTACAAGTAAACAATTACCTCCAAAAAACTTTAAGCCCCTTGAGGGCAGGAGCTGTTTCTTTTTGGTATTCGTAGAACCAATGCCGAGCACAGTGCCTGCACATAGTAGGAGCATAATAAATACTTGTAGCTTACAGACAAAATGCCAATTAGGGGCATTTTGCAGCCCAACAAAAACGAGCGCCATCCCGTGCTTCCTAAGGACATTAGTGTTTCTGGTGCCTCCAGTCCGGGTCTCCTTCTTGTGAGCCACCCAGACGTCTCTGCTCAGGGTTTTCACGTGGCCACTTCCGGTCCCCTCGACTTCCCCCGCTCCCGAGTGGGCCGGGCCGCTGGCAGAGCTCGAGGCGTGGACGGGGTTGCTCCCGGGAGCCCCGGCTCCAAGAAACGTCGTGGGTGCCCCGGGACGCGTAGCGGAGGCAGCGCGGGGAGTCGGGAGGAGGCGCTGCGCACGATGAGCCAGGCCGGAGCCGGGCCGGGGGCGAGGGGCCCCGTGAGCTTCGCCGATGTGGCCGTGTACTTCTCCCCGGAGGAGTGGGGGCGGCTGCGCCCCGCGCAGAGGGCCCTGTACAGGGACGTCATGCGGGAGACCTACGGCCACCTGGGCGCGCTGGGTGAGGGGCGCGGCTGCTCTCGGGCAGACCGGGGCACGGGTCGGGGGCTGCAGCGTGGGAGTCACACCCATCAGACTTCACTCCTGTTCTCTTTTCAGGTTTCCCAGGCCCCAAACCCGCCCTCATCTCCTGGATAGAACAAGAGCCAGAGGTCTGGGGTCCGGATGCCCGGGACCCGGAGGAGGAAAGGGAGACCCCGAGGGAAGAACGCCCAGGTGAGAGTGAAGGAGAGCATGCACCGCTCCCCTCCACCACCACCCCCAACTGGAAGTGGCTCAGACGCTGAGGAAGCCCCTTAGCCCGTGCTGAGCCCTCCCCTTCCCTGGCAAGGGCCCTTCGTGCAGGTCTCTGTACCCCTGCCCAGGTCCAGTTCTGTCTTCCGAACTACAGACCGGGCTGGCTCTGACATTTTTGTTTCCTTTTTACAGTTTGTTCCAGTCCTGGCCAGCAATTGGGCTGTCTCCTCTTACCCTGAGTCAACTCGGGCATCCTCCGAACAGCCACAGCATCTATTATAATAGCCCTAGCGCAGGTGGCACTGTATTGGCTGCTCATTTTAATTACCTCATACGAGTAATGGTAATAAGTTTATTATGCCTGGCCGTTATTTCATTGGTGAAATAGACTAAATCTACCAGTAGAGGTCACTACCTGCACTGCGATTCATAAAACCAGGCCATGTTAAGTTACATGCTCAGGGGCATGTAGGCAAGTTATGTGTGTGAGTTGGGTCCTGAACCCAGATCTATTTGAGTAAAGGTCAGCCCTCTATCCATAAACAGTGGTGCCTCTCTGATAATAATAACATCAGACATTTATAAATATCACTAAAGCACTTTGACACACATGATCTCATTTGAGCCTCATAACAAATCATAGGAACATAGAGATTTGGAGCTTAAGAGGCCTTGGGGACTATCTTGTTCAGCTCTCATTTCACAGATAAAGCCCAGAGAGATTTAGGTCGCACAGTTAGTGAATGGCAGGAAGCAGAGTTTGGATTTAGGTCCTCTGGCCCCAGAGTCAGTTTTTTCTCATTGTATCACACTGCCTGTAAGGGAGGTGTTACCAGCATCGTTATTCATGTTTAATTCTCGGGTTATCGGTATTAAATAAGAGACCTGTTTGCACAGGGGTAATAACCTGATTTTGCCATTCTCTCTCCGACTACAGTTCTCATGAATCTCTAGCTGAATCTTCATAAAGAAAATGCAAGTTTAAAATATCAGGACAGTCTCCAGCTTCTCTCTAAGGGTCAACTCTTCCTTCCCTTTGTCTTTTTTTACCTCCTTTGAATCTATGATAGGTAGACTCAGTGGTAGGATCTTGACCTTGATTAGAAGCAGCCACTGAAGGGTGAGGCAATTTCTTATGTCTCTGTGGACATTATCAAGCCAGAAGTGGTCCTTGCTAATGAGAATGGCCTTTGGATGTCCTAGGAATAGAGAAAAGGGTCAGCTTGGAAAATCTCCTTCAATGAAACCACAAGCTTGGGGGAACCCTGGCAGCTTCTCTGCATGTATTTATTTAGATATTCCCTTTAATTCCAGTGAGCTGAGTGGGCCATCCCCATCACAACATTAGAATAGGACAGAATGTGCCTAATTTTTAGTTAATTCTCTTCGACTCTTAGCAGCATCTGGAAAACAGAACAAGGAGAAGAGGTGGAGAGAAGGGACTGGATTCCAAGAAACTGAAGAGTCTGTAAAGGAGGTTTTGCCAACTGAGGTACCACATGCCTTCCACCAGGGTGATAGAGGCGCTCTCCACCAGTGTCTCTCCAATCTGAAGAGTCCCTACCCTTGTCCTGAATGTGGACGCCATTTTGCATTTCCTTCTCTACTGGACAGTCACCTGCGTGTGCACTCTGGGGAACGTCCTTTTGTCTGTGCACAATGTGGGGCGCAATTTTCACAACGGAAAAACCTCATCCAACACCAACTCATCCATACAAGGGAGAAGCCCTTTCTGTGCCCAGACTGTGGGCGCTGTTTCCGGCAAAGTGGGTCCCTGGCCGTCCACCAACGCACACACACAGGTGAAAAACCCTACTCCTGTCCTGACTGTGGGCGCTGCTTTGCCTATCCCTCCTTGCTCGTCAGCCATCTACGGGTGCATACAGGGGAACGACCCTATGCCTGCACTCATTGTGGAGCAAAATTTTCCCAAAGGAATAATCTTGTCCAGCACCAGCTCCTTCACACAGGTGAGAAGCCCTATCCCTGTCCTGACTGTGGGCGATGCTTCCGCCAGAGCGGATCCCTGGCGATCCACCGTCGGGCACACACAGGTGATAAGCCATACCCCTGTTCTGACTGTGGGCGCCAGTTTGCTTATCCCTCCCTTTTGGTGATCCACCAGCGAACCCACACAGGTGAGAAACCATACTCCTGCCCTGACTGTGGGCGCTGCTTTGCCTATCCCTCCCTACTAGTCAGTCACCAGCATGTGCACTCTGGCGAACGTCCTTACCCCTGTGTTCAGTGTGGGGCACGGTTTGCCCGCCGGGAGAATCTTGTCCAGCACCAACTCATCCACACGGGTGAGAAACCGTATTCCTGTCCTGACTGTGGGCGCTGCTTTCGACAGAGTGGCTCCCTAGCCATCCATCGACGTAAACACACGGGCGAGAAACCCTACCCTTGTCCTGAATGTGGGGTCTGCTTCACCTATTCCTCTCTACTGGTCAGCCACCGGCGAATTCATTCTGATGAGCGTCCCTTCCCCTGCCCTGAGTGTGGGAAGTGTTTTAAGCGGAAGTATGCTCTTGAAGCACACCAGTGGGTCCACCGGTCTGGCACTGAGAGGAGGCAGAGTGGGAGAACTGCTGTACAACCTCTTCCCCACGCTTCTGTGAATGGGGTCCAGGAGCCCCCAGTGTACTTCCGCTACTACCCAGATATATTCCAGGAGTGTGGGTGATCAAGTCTTTGGGGAAGGAAATGAGAGATCTCAAATCAGGTGGTCCCAGTCTCCATAAAGTCTAAGGCAGGGCCATGTGGTTGTTCCACTGAAGCAGGTGATAGAAAGGTAGGTGAAAATGACAAGTTGTGGAATAACTGCCAGGACTAAGGAAACCATAAGTGAAATAAAAGAATTGACCAGTCCCCATGACTGAGGTTGGAGTTCACCATTATGAATCTGAAAGTCTAGTAGTTGTGCCAGGCTAAGGATAAGACTCTACCATTCATTGGTATTGTCCCTCCATGTACCAGTTTCTAGGACTAAGGAGAGGTTTAGAGTTTACAGCATTTACAACTGTGGGCTTAATGCACATTCTGCACTGGCCAAGGAGGCAACCTAACCTACGTGTCCTAGACCCCAATTTATATCTTGTATTTATCCTCAGGTGTACCTTTACCTTATAGAAGGGTGATTTGTTTCTCAGACATAAGGGTGCCCATAAGTAAATGAGACAAGCCCTAGATGTTATGGCTACCTTACAGAAATACACACACACATCCTGAACCTCAAGGAGTTTTACTTTTTTACTGAGACTTTCTGTCTTAACTTCACAGTTATTTTCTGTTCCCCCTCTCCTCCAAATTGAACCCTCCCTCATGACAAAGAAAATGGAGCAAAAACATCTTGATCTAGAGATCACACATGACAGTGTATAGGGTGTTTCTGAGGGCACTTACATTCTGCTGGAGAAAACAATTTGTGTATGTATAAATCTATACAAAGTTCATGCAGGGTAAATAGAAAGTAACCTTGGGAGACAGCAGAGCAAGAACAGGGGAGATCAGAAGAGGCTTCCTTTGGAAGAGAGAGCCTAATATGAGCCATGAAGGGAGCTAGGGGAGTGTAAGGTGTAGATGAGGAGGAGGAGCATTAAAGGGAAGAGGGGAGAGCCTGACTAAAATCACCAGGGCAAGAAGTGAGATACCCTATGCAGGGTACAGCACAAGGTAGACCATACCAGAGGCAATGATACGAGATCAGCTCAGTTTAGCAGGCTGGAACCTGATGATGAAGGGTCTTTAACTCCAAACTAAGGGGTTCATATTTTCTCCTTGAGTCAACAGATACAAGCCATCAGGCAGAGGGACGGCATAGTCTGACCTGCATTTTGAGAACATCATTTTAGGAGCCGAGGGGAAAGATGGATTGGAGAGGGAAGAGACGAGGCAAAGAGACCAGTTAGGAGGCTGTTACAGTAGTTCAGGCAAGAGATAATGAGGGTTTAAATTAGGGTGGTGGGTGTGTAAATGGAGAGAGAGAGAGATACAAGAGACTTTGCAGAGGTAGAATGGACCAGACTTGGCAACTGATTGAATGAGAGGGGTGAGGGAGAGGGAGGATTTGATAACTCCAGGATTGCAAACCTGAGTAACTGGAATGACGGTGCTACCTTCAACAGAGATAGGAAAGAGGTAAGATTGGGTTGGGGGAAGACCCATTGAGTTTTGGACCTGTTGAGTTTGGGATAGCTATGGAACACCTGAGTGGAGATGTCCAGCAAATAATTGATAACATGGAAACTAAAGTTTTGGAACAAGATAAAGGCTAGATATGTATATTTGGGACTCATCCTCATAGAGATGACAATTGAATCCATGAGAGCATATGAAATCACCAAAAAGAGAGAATATAGAAAAAAAAAAGAATGAAGCACAGGACAGAGTCTTGGGGATATCCCCATGCAAAGGGGGTGGGACATGAACAGTTGTTCACTTGTTTTCCAGTCATGTACAATTCTTTGTGAATCCATGTGGGGTTTCTTTGGGAGATACTGGAGTGGTTTGCCTTTTTGTTCTCCAGCTCATTTTACAGATGAGGAAACTGAGGCAAACAGGGTGAAGTGGCTAGTAAGTGTCTGAGGCCAGATTTTAATTCAGGAAGATGAGTCTTCCTACATCCAGGCCCAGCACTCTATCCATTGTGCCACCTAATGATCCAGCAAAGGAGACTGAAAAGGAATGGTCAAACAGGTAGGAAGAGAACCAGGTGAGTATTATGTCACATAAACCCAGAGAAGAGAGAGGGTCTCTAGGAGGAATAAATAATCGATGATGTCAGAAGCCATAGGTAAGTCAAGAAGGATGGGAACTGGGGAGAAGAGAAGGTCAGTGCATTTATCTGTTACAAATTAGCTAGTAACCTTGGAGAGAGCAGTTTCCATTGAGGAGTGATCGTGGAAACCATATTGCAAGAGGTTAAAAAGTGAGCGGGAGGTCAGGTAAGGGAGGCAGTGAGCACAAGAATTCCAGGGCCAATAATAGCATTACGTTGAACTGTCTTAACTATAACATCAGGCTATATCAGGGAGGAAAGTGAGACCAGAGTAAGAATGAATGACATGGAAAGAACAGAGGTTTAGGCTGAGGAACAGAGACTTTGATGAGGATAAAAACAGGTTTAAGAGGTAAAAGACAGGAGAAAATGGAATGGCACATTCTCCTGAGCTTCATGTGCTTTCAAGGAACTGCTACTTCCACCAGTCTCTTCCCTATCTGCCTGAATGTCTGTCTGGAATTCTACGAATGGGAGGATATTCAGTGTCTTATATGAGGAATCTGCAATACCTCATCTGTAGGGGATAATGTATTCCTCCACGTGAGGCATTTTCTTAAAATATCAGACCGTGGATTGGACTGATGCCTAATCCCCTTTCAATTTCCTTCCCAGTGAGCCCCTTCCCGTCACTGTACCCTTTAAGTTTTGATCAAATACAAAATACAAACCTCTAAAAGCTACGGTTTGTATTTTACCCATCAGAGCACCAGCTTCGCTCCAATGACCAGAGAGGTCAGACTGGCGCTCAGGAGAGATCTAGAGATCGTTCTTATGTCTGCTAGTAACAGTTGGACTTTTGTATTATGGGGTTCTGCTATTAATTCACACCCAGGGTGTTTGCAAATCAAGGCTTCTTCTTCTCTTGATGCTATCATAATGACTATCCACAAAAACCCTAAGGCATCATTGACACCAATCCCTTATGTTCCATATGCAGTCAAAGTATTACATTGATCCTCTTGTTTCTATCCCTTCCATAGGACCTTCACTTTAATATAGGCTCTTATTATCTCCTACCTAGGTTATCCACAGTGACTCCAAACTAGTGAGCCTGCTCCAGGCTCTCTCTGCTCCAATTAAGAGTAACAGAATGTAGAAATGGTTAATAAACCTTAGTTCATAGTCCAATCTATACCAGAGAAAGGCTCCTCTCCACCAATACCCAGCAGCCATTAACCTTTGCTTGAAGGCCTCCTTCCAAAGACTGAGGGGGAAGGCAGAGGTGGTAGGTCTCTCATGGTAATTCAATCCACTCGTAGATACATCAAACTCAATGTGACCTCTTTTCAACTTCTCATCATTGCCCCACTTCTGCCCTTTGGAGTCAAACAAAATAAGTTGGAGTCCTCCCCGAGATTGCTGTTCAAATGCTTGCCAGTTTTCATGCCAATCACTGATGTGAAATCTTCACTTGACTTTGAATCTTCACTTCTTCCCACTCTTGAGTTTATTCAACCCTGGCTTCTATGGCACTCTTCAAAGTCCTTCATTAACTTAGTTGCTCCCCTCAGGATGATCTTCAGCTTGAATATCTTTCTATACTATGGCACCCACAATTGAACAGAATACTCTAGACATGGTCTTGTGTTCTATAGCAAGGCTATCAATCACTTCCCTATTCTTAGAAGCTTTGACAAGGCAACACAATATCATAATAACTTTTCTTTGGGGGAAGGAGGCATACACTCACTGAAGTTGTAGCCCACTAAAAACCACCATGACCTCTTCCATGCAAACTTTTGGCTAATCATCTTGTTCTTGTAAAATCAAATTTTTGAACCCAAGCATGAGACTTTTCACTTATCCCTATTCCTAGATTTAGCTCCAGTGTTCATGCCTGTTGAACTCTTTTTAAATTTTATTTATTTATTTATTTAGTCTTTTTGGAGGGAGAAAGGCAGCACAATTGGGATTAAGTGACTTGCCCAAGGTCACACAGCTGGTATGTCAAGTGTCTGAGGTTGGATTGGAACTCAGATCCTCCTGACTCCAGGTCTGGTGCTCTATCCACTGAGCTACCTTGCTGCCCCCAAACAACTCTCTTAACAATGTGAATTGTAGGACATGTCTGAGTTGGGCACTGGTAGAGTTCGCCATACCCATGAAATCACAGCTCTATACCAAAAAGATAAGCATTTGTTATATGCCTACCCTGAAAGTCAAGGTCAAGGTGAAGGAATTCAGGGAGTCCAGGCACCCCAATAACCAGAGTCCCTGGAAAGCAGTCTGGAATGAAGTTACGGACTCAAGCATTCTCTAAGTCAAGGTGGCAAAGATTTATTGTTAGCCTATACAGCAGGCAAGAGTTCTTAGGGAACCTGAAACCTTAGGTTGGGATTAGAGAGGAGTTAAGGAGTGGTCAGTGCTTAAAGGAACGTGCACTTTTAATATCTACTATGCAGGTGTATTGCCCAGAATTCACCAGTATATAGATAGCCCAAGGCAGGGCTGCATAGAGGTGTGGTTTTAGGCTTGAAACATCACTAAGTTAGCTAGGTGGTCAGGGCTGACCAAGCTGCCACCCATCAATGTTATGTTTGACAAGATAGATTACATTCCAAGCTAGTGAGGGATTCAAGGTGTATGTAATGAGCTAGGGAGTATACACATGATTGAGTCTAGGATACATATGATAGGTATGACCCAGTATACAGCTGCTTCAGCCAGTATACAGCTGAGTCAGCTACTAAATTCTATAGGTACAGCTAGATACTGTATCAGGAAGAGAGAGAAGTATTTTGTTAGGGCATGTTGCCCTTGAGCTAGAGAGAAACTGCCTGAGACAGTGTTTTGAGGCTAGGATATTTGAGTTTAGGGAGAAATGTGATTTTATAAACTGGAATTCAAGCACAGGCACCCAAGCACCCCATCATTCTCAACTAGCTAATATTCTACTGAAGGGAAACATTACATACCCCATGATCCATGATACAGGCTTCCTTGCTGTTACCTGAACACTTCATTCCATCTCTCAACTAGAGACATTATCACTGGCTGTCCCCCATACCTTGAACTCTCTCCTTCCTCATCTCTATTCCTGGCTTCCTTCAAGCCTCAGCTAAAGTCTCCCCTTCTGCAAGAAGCCCCATCCTCTTTAATCTTTGTTCCTTTGCTCTGAAATTATCTCCAATTTATTCTGCTTATGTATATACACACAGAGGCATATTCTGTGTGTATCTCCTATCTTCTTTCTATCTAGTTGTTTGCATGCTGTCTTCCCTGTTATGACTGTGAGCCCTGGATTGTTTCTCTCCTTTCTTTGGTTTCCCAGACTTTGCATAGCACCTGGCTAAATGCTTGTGGACTCACTGCTACACAGAGAAGTAGATACAAAGTAATCAGGGCAATAAGTGAAGAAATCAGGCAAATTTGATGGAAGGTGGCGCTTGAGCTTGATCTTATAGGCAGCTGTGAACTATACTTGTTTATCCTGTTTCTTGAGGGTTGATATTGTCTTCCTTCATAGGTCCAAGTCTTTCCCTACTTTTCTAAGCCCACTAACTCATTGTTTCCTATGCCACAACAATATTCCAGCCTTATACTGTCTAGTTATTTTAAATAGTCTACAGCAATATTAATACAGCTGACATATAGTGCAGTTTCCCTATTTTTTTATCTTCTGATTAAATTTATTTTAGCCTTAACTTTTTCTGAGATGATTACTACCCCTACTTTTTTCCCTTAATAAATTCTACTCCTGAACTTTATTTATGTTTCTGTGTATCTCCTATTTCCTGTCCCTCCTGACTTTACTTCTACCTGCTACCTTGCCCTCCTATTACTTAACCTACCCCCGCCCCCCAGGAATCCCTCCCTTATCCTCTCTCTCCCACCCTAAAATCCCTCCCTTATCATATCTTTCCTCCCTAAGCCTTTTCTTTCTGAATTTAGAAGACTTTTATGCCCTTCTGGACATCTATATATTGTTCCCTCTTTAACCCATTCCTGATGAGAGCAGGTTTCCAGAACTACCAGCCCTCCTCCTCCATCTACTTCCTCTGTATCAGTTCTTCCTCTGGTACCTCATTCATATAAAAGAATTGCTCCTTTTATTTTTTCCTAAACTATTTGCTTTTTAGTATCATATCATATTCAATTCTATTCCTATCTTTCTTTTGAACTACTCGATTACAATTAACAACCTTAGTCATACAATTTATATTTTCTCATAAAAAAGTGAGCAGTCTGTCTTTATTGAGTCCCTTGTAATTAGTCTTCAGTGTTTACCTTATATTTCAGGAGTCTGGCATTTTTTCACAGAAGTAACAAGAAACTGGTAAATCTTCTTGAGTTTGGGGAACTGAAGTGGCCAGACCTATGCTTTAGGAATGTCAGTCTCATAGTTGTTGAGAAGTTGGAAGAGAGGTTAGACCAGAGGTTCCCAAACTTATTTGGCCTACAGCCCCCTTTAAAAAAAATATTACTCAGTGCCCCCCTGGAAATCTATTTTCTTTAACCATTAACAGTTTTCCCCCCCTACCTTTGCTTCATTTAAAAAAAATAAAATATTTTTAATGACACATCTTAAGTTTAATAATTTGCTGTAAATTTAAGTTTTTCCCCTGCATTGAAATTCTGATGATGCAATATTGCATCATATAACTATATAGTATCAATATTACATCATGTAACCATATAATATCAATATCAGGTTGTGAACTATATAGTATCATATTGTAAACAAGTCATTATACACACATTTTCCTGCTGATGCATGCTGGACTTCCAAACAATGCACTACCCTCACCTGCTAACACTTGCTTGTTAAGACCTGTCAACAGACTTGACCACTGATGGGTTATAACTTGCATTTTGTGTGTTTATTTGGAAAATAATGTAATCACTACAACTTTAACTCTGTTACACAACAGATGAAACATTGTTAGTGTAAGTAAGGTAGATTTTAATGTGTATAATGTGTATTTTTGTGATTATTTCTTGGAGTTCAATTTCCCAGGATCCATAGCCATAACAATCTAAAGGTAAGAGCATCAATCACAAACATCTTACTACTTTGAACTGTGGCCCAGTTCACAGCTGTAACACCTCTTGTGCTGAGTCACATAGAGTCAATCAGATACTGAAAAGACTTTTGCATCTTCTGGCTCTGTATATATTCTGGGAAATTGATATTTTGCCTTGGGGCTTGTTCATGGGAAGGACGCTTTGCCTAGGTCTTTTTTGATTTTTCAGACTGGGACTCTAGGTTGCTGTTACCAAGGGGCCTTCCAGCTGACCAAAACCCACTTTCTCGGTTTGGTGACGTCTTTTTTCCACTTTCAGGGTAATGGCCTTTCACCTGAACAAGTAGATGATGTTAGTAAAGGCAGAACCCTTAGGGTTGAATGCACAAGCTGGAATGCTGTGTGTGCCTTGACCGGCCCCCATCAAGGCTTAGGGGAACCCATAGAGGAATCTGTGTGCCTTGACCAGCCCCCATCAAGGCTTGGGGGGATTTAGGGGAATGCACAAGCTGTGCCTGTCTCGACTGAGCCTATTGAGACATAAGGGTAGCTGCCCCCCCTTCTTGCCAGTCCTGTCAAGAAGGGTGACTAGGGAATGCTGTAGGAGTGGTGCTTCCATTATCAGCAACTCTTGTGAGAAAACTGAACTAGAATAAAGTAAGATTATTAACCCCTCTGAAGGTGTCTGCCTGTCTGACCAGATCAAGAGTGGACCTGTTAGAGAGATTGGAGTCTGGAACTCCAGCGCCTGCTGTGCGTTATCTCATTAATGATACAAACGTGTCCCAGTGGTTTTTCCAAGTTTTCTTATCTTTTCTTTCCTTTTGCTTCCACTGCCCTCTAATTTTTATTGAATAGCCCCCAATTGCTCTGGAGGCTACTACCCACCCCCATCCTACCATCTCCCCTGCGAGGGGGTGGTATCGCCCACTTTGGGAACCTATGGAGTATAGATACAAAACAAAACAAAACAAAACAAAAAAACCAGGAGATAATTGCAACAGACCAGCCAAGAGTCTGTAAGATCCTAGATTAGGATGGTAGTGTGGTGTGGGAAGGCAATGGATATGAAAAGCTGAATCTGTGTGAAACAGGGCAACTAATTGGATATGGGGGTCCAAGGAGGGTGAAGGACTGAGGATGCTTCCTAGGATGCTTCCAAATCAGAGTGAACAAAAGAATGGTGCAGAGGGCAGTAGCAGAAAGGGGGGGACGTCGGGGGAAGGATAATGAATGTCTGTTTTGGATATTTTAAGTTTGAGATGCCTAGATTGAGATGTTTGAATAGACACATGTATAGGTAATCCCAATCCTTTTTTTAAACTTGTTAATCTATTAACCCAATTATTTTTCAGGATCCTTCCGTTCTGGGGCCAGGATGTGAAGGGCTTTAAAAGCCAACAAAGGAAGTCTGCATTGATTCTAGCGGGAAGAGAGATGAACTAAAACTTCTTGAGTAGAGGAGTGACGTGGGCTTTAGGAATTCCATTTTGTCTGTGGAGAAGGAAGAGACTTGCCCTCCAGAAGCTTATGTTCTATGGGTGTGCACATATTAATATTAATAATGGTAGCTAACATTCATACAGCCACTAACCATATGCCAAGGCTCTGTACTCAGTGCTTTATGATTATCATCCCATTTGATCCTCACTTATCATCGAGGAAACTAAGGCAGTGACTTCCCAGGGTCACTACGCTAGAAAGGGTCTGAGGCTGGATTTGAACTCAGTTCTTCTAGACTCCAGGCCCGGGGCTCTACCCACCAGGCCACCTTACTGCCCCTAATTTATGCAAAACGCACAGGAAGCCTTTGGGAATCCGGGCAGACACAAGGCTAGCGCGAAAGGCAGGGTTTCGAGGAGGCATCGATTGTGAAGGGACGGGGTGCAAACACCGTAGAAGCAAGCCCTCATGCCAGCCCTGATCACAGTCAAAGTAACGCCCGTTTTTCGAGCAAGTTTAATTCCCCACTATTCGCTCTTCCCGCAGTACTCCTACCTCCCACTTTCAGACGGAAGGTGCCAATCTTATGCCAAGTAACTAACTACTGCTCCAGTGCACTAGTGGTGCTGAAGAACGTCCTGAAATGCACCCCGTGGTGCTCTACGGCCACCGTACTTGAAGGCTGGAGGAGGGAATCTCAGGGCATTGAAGCAGGCCTGTGGCGATGTTGGAAAAGGGCGCTGTTCAGAGACTTGCGAAGAACCTTAGTCCAAGTTGGGTCAGTGAAGCCAGTGCGCCGCCAAGTCTTCTGAGGGCACTAAACGACTTCCGGTGCCTCACGCCTGGGCAGTGCCCATGTGACCAACCCCGAACAGTTTCTTCGGACTCTAGGACCCGGGTCTCCAGAAGGTCGCTTCCGGTCTCTTGGGCTTCTGAGGCGGGGCGTTGGTGAAGGGAAGGGCGCGTGGGAGCTTCTCGGGGCGGACGATGAGCGGGGCCGGGCCCGGGCCGGGGGCGAGGGGCCCCGTGAGCTTCGCCGATGTGGCCGTGTACTTCTCCCCGGAGGAGTGGGGACGGCTGCGCCCCGCGCAGAGGGCCCTGTACAGGGACGTCATGCGGGAGACCTACGGCCACCTGGGCGCGCTGGGTGAGGGGCGCGGCCGCGCGGAGGCGGGCGGGGGGCGGCGTGGGAGGGGCTCCCAGCCGAGGGGCGTGTGGTGCCCTCTGTTTGTGTGCTCTCAACTTCCTGCTCGTATTACAGGTTTCCCAGGCCCCAAACCTGCCCTCATCTGCTGGGTGGATGAAGAGACAGAGATCTGGGGTCCGGATGCCCGGGACCCCGAGGAGGCGGAGCAGAGAGGAACGGAAAACTTAGGAGGTGAGATGATAACCAGCCTAGTAGTAAAGCCTATCTCCCACCCATTTTAGATCAATGTTTCTTCTCCACACTGGCTAGTTGGGGGGGGGGAGGGGGAATAGATTCCTTTTTCCTGGGTTGTGCAGAACTCGGCCTCAATCCTGTGCCCCTGAAATAATTCAAGTATCCTTGTTCAATCGTGTCCAACTCTTCGGTGACCCCATTTGGGGTTTTCTTGGCAAAGATACTGCAGTGGTTTGCCAGTTTCTTTCCAGCTCATTTTACAGATCAGGAACCGTGGCAAGCAGGGTAAAGTGGCACTGTTAGTAAGTCTTTGAGGTCAGATGTGGACTCAGGAGGATGAGTCTTTCTTCCTCTATCCAGTGAGACACCTAGCTGCCCCTTAAGGTTCCTAAGGACTGCCATCCTCAATGTCTTCCTAATTCCTGGTGATTCTTGTGTGTTGCACTAGTGGGTCAGTGAATGACTAGAGCACTGTTTGATGAGTTATTTCTGTTCCTGAATGCAGGCTCTCAATGAATCCCAAAACTCCATCACCACAGAAACTTTACAGTTAATATAAATGTTAATTAACTGTGCAATTGATGTTATAATGTTCACTCAGGTTACCTGACTCCTTGCTTTTCAAGGGAGTTTTTGACCCACAGACAATGACTGTCATCTGTGGAAGAAAGAGCTGAACCTCTATAGTCCTTCTGAACCTACATTGGCTATATGGTGATTGGGTTATTCCTAAATAATTCACAAGAACACCTGCAGACACCAAGCTAGCTACAGAGAGTTAATCCCCGTTAACTGTCCTGAGTATGTGAGTACAATGTCAGTATCAATTAAACCAGCCATTCCCCATGTCTCACTTAGGAGATTGGTTTCTTGCCATATCTGAAATAAGCTTGGACAAAGTCTGATAGACCTTTAATCTGAGTTCTAGACTCTCGTATTTTTTTCTAATAGGAGTCAGGAACAGGGCTGAGAAGTGGAAGAAAGAAAGGCCTGAAGTCCAGGAAGCTGATGAAGCACATAGGAAGAACAGTCTGTCAGTTGAGGCTCTGCCAGGCCCACACCGAGAACAAGGAGACTCTTCTTGTACTGACTGTGGCAAGACTTTGCATAAACACTCTATTGCCGCACTCCACCAATGTAATCCCAACCGAAAGCGGTCATATATGTGTCCTGATTGTGGACGACACTTTGCTTATCCCTATTTACTGGTCAGCCACCAACGAATGCATTCTGGGGAGCGTCCCTATCCTTGTGATCAGTGTGAAGCACGATTCTTCCAAAAGAAGTACCTTGTCCAACACCAGCTAATCCACACAGGTGAGAAGCCCTATACATGCCCTGAATGTGGACGCTGTTTCAGACAGAGAAGGTCTCTCGTTATCCATCAGCGGCGTACACACACAGGTGACAAGCCCTATTCCTGTCCTGACTGCAAGCGCCAGTTTGTCTATCCCTACCAGCTGGCTACCCACCGTCGTACTCACACAGGGGAGAAACCATACTCCTGTGCTGAGTGTGGTTGCCGTTTCACATATTCCTCTTTACTGATAAGCCATAGGCGTATTCACTCTGACGAAAGGCCCTTTCCCTGCCCTGAGTGTGGGAAGCGGTTCAAGCGGAAGTATGCCCTTGAAGCACACCAGTGGATCCATCGTTCTGGCACTGAGATTTGGAGAAGCATGCCATCATCAAGACAGTCTGCAGCAGAATCCTCTGACCAGGGTGCCCGGGATCCCCCTGTGCACTGCCGCTATTACCCAGATATATTCCAGGAATGTGGGTGAAGGAATCTGGGAGAGACATGAAGAATCTCACACCTGCAGGCTTGTGTCTTCTCTAGAAAGTATGAGGTCAGGCCATCTATGTGTTGGGAGGGAGTGATGAGAACTGAGGGTTTAAAGAGACAGGAGATCTGGTAGAACTGCTGTGGGGAGTGTTATGGAAATCGAACAAGATGGGTAAAAGGCCTGATTATCTCTGTTAGGAGTTTAAGTTGGACAGCTGATCATAACAGATCTAGTTCTGCTGGATTAAGGTTGAGACTTTCAGCCTTTCTTGGTACCCTGCTCACAGTGCCAAATGTTTTGGGATCAAGAAGGGAGTTAAGTGTAGATTCTACCCCTTGGGTTCTCAGTGTAGGACAAGACAAGAAGACAACACTCCCTCCCCTACAATTTTTGCCAAAACTGTACACAGGTTTGGTTTTCTTTTATAAGGCATTGCCTTATGAAAGACCCAGTAGATGGTGTCCCATTCAGATATGGTAATGCCCTGTAGCCAGTTAGTCTGTTAGATGATCCGTACACTCACCCCACAAAATAGAATGACTCTAGGCAGCTGGCTGGTACCTTGATGTTTGAACATAAAATCTCTGGTCCCTGCCTTTTCCTTGAGATGGGAGTATCCTCCTGGTATCCATGTCCCATTCCAGAAAAGATGCTCCATATATAAGCTACCAAACTTATGATATTCTAAAAGGGAGAAAGTCCATTGTTTTATGGCAGAGGCCTAAAACACAATCTCTTCTTTTTATTCTAATTCCTCTCCCTCGTTTTCCTTCAGCTGAAGACCTGAGTATTAAGGCTGGAGAGTGGGGTGCCCCACATCTAGGGTAGCTACATAGTACCCTCATCCTCGTTATAGTACATTTTCTTCCACTGGAATAAATAGAATTTTAACTGATTTCAGACCTTCCATGGAAACAGACTTCTTTATTAATAGATCTCTTTACTTCGTATATCCAGTTACAATCAACTCACAAAACAATTCTAATCTGTAATACAATTGTTCCATCATCATATTGACCTTTCTCATGGCAGGGATGAATAATTGTCATCTTTTTTTGCTCATCTTTTTTTTTTTTTTTTGCTTTTTGGAGGGCAATTGGGGTTAAGTGACTTGCCCAAAGTCACACTGGCTAGTAAGTGTGTCAAATGTCTGACTTCAGATTTGAACTTGGGTCCTCCTGACTCCTAGGCCGATGCTCTACTCACTGCGCCACCTAGCCACCCCTTGCTCATCTTTCTGACCTTTTATATGTATGTTTCTTTATCCTTGCTCAGTTTTGTAAAAATCTTTCTGGACTGTCCCTTACAAGTACCTTATTCATAGTTATCTTGACTATTAAATTATTTTGTCTGTGAGATATCAGACTTTACCTTGTTTCTTTTGCCAAAAAAACATTACCTGTTTGCAGAAAGAATTATTTTAGAATAAGTGATATGGTTTTGATTTGGGGCCCATAATTTACAGTGAAAGGGTGTCTGGCCAAATCCTGTAAAAACAAACTGGGCTTCCATGATTTTCCTTGGCGTTTTGATCTTAGGCGAAGTTTTGTCCAGCTCACGTAGTATGTTTACATACTTATTCTTAAGGCTAGTTCCCTACACAGTGGATTTGTCTGATCTCGACTCCTTTTAAATTTGTTTTCTGTGGCCATATTTCACTTGTAGGTATACAAAGGAGTTGCAATTAAGAGTTCCTGGGGTTGAATCCTCATTTAGGCAGCTAGCTGTGTGGCCTTGGACAAGTATCTTTATCTGGGCCTCAGTTTCTTCATCTGAAAAATAAGAGGCTTGGACTGAATGACCCCTAAGGTTCCTTACAGTTCTAAATGCATTGTCCGACAGGAGTACACATTTCCTCTAAGGCTAAGCCTTATTTTCCTTGGGGATACCTCCCTGACCTCCCTTCACAGATGCACTTCTGTTTCTTTTCTGCAGGATGTTAACACTGGCATATTTCTGTGAATTTCATAAATTCACAGACCGTTCACTAGCACCTTGCAGCAAATTCCAAAGCTGGGATTTTTATTTTATTCGTTTCAAGCATTTATTAGGCACCTGCTGTTGTATTTTAGAAAGATATATAATCGCACAGCACACAATTGAGGGTTGAGTGGGCAGTTCTGGTCAGGATGGTATTTTGTATTTTTTCCAGGATAGGGTTCAGAAGTTCCCATCCAAATCTCCACCGCCTTTGTAACGAACGGCTAAGGGAAAGCGCCCGGAAGCTGTGATGGCGGCCATCTTGGTAGAGGGCGATGGGGGAGTGAAGTCAGCGAGACGCCATGTGCATTAAGGGCATCATTCGGCTTCCGGTGGCTCCGGTCCCTGTGAGCATTTCTTAGGGCCTCATTCCGGCAGTAGTTCGCAGCAAACAACTGTTGGGCCCTTCTCTTTCTTCGCCTGGGAGGAGGCTCGGGGGTGTCGCACCGGGGGCGGAGGCGCGAGCTCGGGAGGAGGTGGGGGCGGAGGCGGGGCGGAAGGGCGCGCACGCGCACACGCTCGCGCGTTCCTCGGAGCCGGGAGGGAGCCGGTGCCCGCTCCCCTGGAGAATCCGGGATTGAGGAGGAGTAAAGGCTGCCCCGGGGACAATGAACGGGCCCGGGCCGGCGGCGAGGGGCCCCGTGAGCTTCGCCGATGTGGCCGTGTACTTCTCCCCGGAGGAGTGGGGACGGCTGCGCCCCGCGCAGAGGGCCCTGTACAGGGACGTCATGCGGGAGACCTACGGCCACCTGGGCGCGCTGGGTGAGTGTCCGGACGGGCTCCCCGAGCGGTCCTTGGGGCGGCCTCGCCGGCATGCGGGCCGCCCCTGCCCCTGGGCCTCCACCGACCCTGGCCCCATTCTTAGGTGCGTCCTATTTCCTCCCCCCAGGATTCCCAGGCCCCAAACCTGCCCTCATCTCCTGGATGGAACAAGAGTCCGAGGCCTGGGGTCCGGCCGCACAGGATCCGGAGGAGTCGGGGGGAGGTCTGAGGACAGCCTGCAGAGGTAAGGAAGGAGGAAATGACCGACGGCCCCAGTGGGGCACTGCTGACAATCATGTAGGACACACTGAAAGATGAGTACCTGGCGCGACAAGGAATTCGTGGGACAGATGGGAGTGGTGGGTTAAAGACAGTGGCTTTTCAAGCCTGTGTTACTCTAGCGTTGTGGTACTCTAGGCAGAAATAGGGGCAACGGAAAGAAGGGATGCCCTTCCCAAGGGTAAGAGTTCAGTTCTGGACCCGTTCCAAGACTGGTGGGTGCTGTCTCGCCCTTTGGATAGTGAAATAGCCTGTTTTAACTCCCAGGAAAGGTCTTGGGTCAGAGGCTGCAGATCTCTCCCTTACTTGTTTCTTTGGGGTTAGAGGTGTTCTGACTCAGCCCTAATGAGGCTATCCCATCTTCAGAGCAGCAGTAAACAGGCCTGAGTGTGAGTTCAGGTTCTACTTTCAACCACTGCACCCCAGGTTAGGTGAGCCCTGACTCAGGAGCAGGAGGACATTGATGCCTTTCACAGAAAAGCAGTTCTGTCCTCAGATCAGGAACAAGCCCTGAAATAGAAGCTGGGTTCTGAGCTTTGTATTCTCCTTATCCCTCAGCAGGCAACTGGAACATAAACAAGGAGAAATGGAAGAGAGAAGAGCCCCAAGCCAGGGACCCTTTGGACACCCATGTGAGAGGCCAGCTACTTCAACCTGGCATCAAACTTACAGACTCTACACACAACAGATCCTTGGAACCACCATCCAAGGCTGACTTCAACAAGACTTTGCCTCTGCCCTCTTGCCCAAAACCCAGCTCGGACACTCAGGCTGGCCAGCGGCGCCATGCCTGTCCTGATTGTGGACGCCGCTTCACCTATCCCTCTCTGCTGGTCAGTCATAGGCGAATGCACTCTGGTGAACGGCCCTTTCCTTGTCCTGAGTGTGGAATGCGCTTCAAGCGGAAGTTTGCTGTTGAAGCCCACCAATGGATCCATAGGTCTTGCTCGGGGGGACGGAGGGGTCGTCGGCCTGGGATACGGGCTGTGCCACTTGCCCCTGTCCGGGGTGACCGTGACCCTCCTGTGCTATTCCGACACTACCCAGACATCTTTGAAGAGTGTGGATGATCTACTTCACTGGGGATGGGGGAGAAGTGATTGGAGAGGAGCTGAAGGTCTAAGCATGGTCAAAGTGCTAGAGGTAGGCTTTGAAAGGCATAGATGAAAGTAACCAAGTGACACTTGGGACCTGAAACCAGTTCCTCATGCCTCCTTTGGCGCATAATTCCATATTTGTTTAAAAGGGGGGGGAAATATACCTGTAAAAAATCCAAATTAAACTTTGTAAAAAATTCATGCATATAAATAGAAGTTATGAAGTAGCTTAAATTTTAATGAAGCCATACAGTAACTAAAAGTAGTCTAGTCCAGCCTGCTGTCCATCTGCTTTTTAAGTATCCGCTATATGAACAAAGTCATTGGCAGCACTGAGAAAACATACACAATGAGATGAAGAAACATGAGGAGGAACTGGGGCTGGGAAGTCAGGTTAGGGGATAGAAACAGTAGTAAAAAGTTTCCAAGTCAAAGCCCAGAAAAGTGGTTAAGGCAAAACTAGAGGTCCAGGACTAAATGAACAGTCCAATGTTGGCATAATTCAGATAGGAAACATCAGAGTTGGCAATAGTTATGGAATCAGGGCAAAATTTTGGGAAGTGAGGATTAGTAGCCTATCAAAGGTGAGAGAAGGCTGGGTGTGGTGAAGAGTTTGGAGACTAAAACCACATATAATGGGACAACAACCTCAAGCAGGGCATCAAGAGCAAACACTTGTAAAGGTAGGTTGGGGAGAACTGTGGTCCAGTCAGATGCTTGGAGTTTAGTGATACTGGAATGATAATTTTGTTTCTGTGTGCAGGATACACTGAAAAAAGTAAAGACCAGTCATATCAAGACCAGTTAAGACACTATACTAGTGGTTCAGGTGAGTGGTAATGATGACATTGCCTGGCCTAGTGGAAGTTCAGTTATAAAGGAGCAAATGGAAAAACCACAACAGAAGAATGGGAAGCTGTGGCTTTGCTCCGGTTTGGCTGGTGTGGGATGGGACATGAAAGACAGTAGTCAGAGATGACACAGTTTCAAAACAGTTTCAAGCCTGAATGTTTATGAATGATAGTACCATCGACAGCAAAAGGAATGTCACATTGAGGACATGGTTTGGAGAACACAGTGGAGCGGAAGACTTCTGATTCAATTGTGTGGAGCATTTAAGGTGCCCACTGTACTGAGAAGATCGACTGAGGGAGTTCAAAGACAAGACTTTGGGATTTAAGATTAGGCCTAGAGACGGAGATCTGAAAGTCATCAATATAAAAGTAACAGATATAGGAATGGATATGATCATGAAGGGAGACTATGAAGGAAAAAAACCCAAGGACAAAGCTTTAGCAAATGTCTATATTTATGGGGCAGGAAGGGAAAATAATGCAAAAGAGAGAGGAAGCAAGCCTTGGAATCCATGGGAAGAGTGTCTGAAAGGAGGAGATAGTCAACAGTGTCATGTTGCATGGGCGGTAAAGAGGATGAGGACTGAGAAAAAGCCATTGATTTTCATTATTAGTGTATTTCAGAAAAGTGGGAGCAAAAACCAGATTTAAAGTGAACATAAGGCCCATAGCTGAAATACAAAGCTTGTATTGGAGAGTGATAAAGTTAACTTGTGTCAGGATTAGAAGGGATCTTAGAAATCCTCTTGTTTAAACCTATAATTTTATAACATAGAAGACTTGAGTTTTAGAGGTTATCTGATTTCCCCAAGTTAACAAAGAAGCAAAACCAAATTGGAATTCGGATCTCCGTATCTTTGGACCACTGTTCTTTCTAGAGCAGGGGCAAGTATCCAAAGCCTCGAAACCATGTTTTTAACAAAGTGGTGATACCAAAGAAGCCTATGAATCTCTTGACGTGCTCCAAAACATATTTTTATTCTGAAACTCTTACCAAGGCTAGGAACCATATAAAGTACATGAGGGACGCATTCTAGAACATAGACTTACTGTCTTATGCCTAGCTTGGTTTTTGTTAATAATCGGAGAATGACAGAGCAGTTATCTCTGTGGTCATATTTACTGGAAAACTCCATGATCTTAACGCATGACTGAATCTACTTGTTTGAGAACTTTAAGACAGAATTATCTTCTATTGAGTCAAATACCTATTTTGTAGGAGCGGGAGAAGGAATTGACTAACATAGCTAACCCTTGTATTCTCTGCAATATTCAATCATGTAACTCCAAAGATGTGGTTTGCCTTAGAGAATTGTGAAAGACTATCATCTCATTTTTTAAAAATGTTTTTGTTTTTTTTTTTGGAGGGCCAATTGGGGTTAAGTGACTTGCCCTAGGTCATAAGGCTAGTAAGTATTAAGTATCTAAGGCTAGATTTGAACTCGGGTCCTCCTGACTCCAGGACCAGTGCTCTATTAGCTGTGCTACCTAGCTGCCCCATCTTCTCATTTTCTTCAAGGGTACTCAATAGACATGTGTATCATTCTCAAAAATTTTATTAAAATGAGACTTTTTATTCCCCCTCCTCAAAACCAGAATATAGTCATATAGATTAGTAGCTTTGGCATCCTCTCAATCATGTTTTTTTTTAGGTAAAAATATCCATAATTTCCCATTTTGTACCTTCTCCTCACTTGAATTTCTTATAAAATGATTCCTGCCACCCTTCCCCCCCAATTTCAAGATTATGTTACTTTCATCATGGATTTCGGTGATGTGTGTGTGTGTATAATGTATACACACACACACACACACACACACACACACACACACACACACACACACACGCTCTCTGTCTGCCTAAACATCACATCAGTTCTCCCACATAATGATACAGTGTTAGCTCCAAAGGTGATATTTCCTCTGTCACTGAAGATAATGAAGTCGGGTGGTTAGAAGAACTTTGATTAATCTGTTCTATTCTGTTCCACTTCCATTCCAAGTGTCTAATTCCTGCCTGTTTAACCTATGAGTGCTTTTGAATTTATTTGCTTGGTCCCACATCAGGCTTCCTGTGGCATTTCCCTCCCACTGCTTTCTGCTGTTTTATGATTCTTGTAATATTCCATTTTCCTCTTCAGCGATTTACAAATGAGTTTGTATTTTAAACCATTTTTGCTCTTATTCGTCACATCTTCTCTTCTTGGCAAAGAGATCAAAGGTTTTCTGCTCAAGGCTGTTTCTGTCCTCTTTTGGCCTCCTTACTGTGGCTGTTGCTTTACATTATGTATGATTTTGCAGGAATGAGTGATATGGTCAACATCTTTGCCTTTTTCCATTTCCCATTTTTTCAGCCTTGACAAACTCATTTGAATAGATGAGGTTGAAACTGTTGCAACTGTCCTTCCAACAGAAGAATGATAAAGGGCGCAGATATTGTTGGGAAGATTAAACTGGAGATAGTATGCTGGAATCACCCTGGAAGGGATGTCAGATCCTACCAAGGAGGCTGAAAAATGATTTTGCAATCAACACACCACTGGTGACCTTGAAGAAGGAGCAGTTTCATTGAGTGGTAGGTATAGGAATCATATTTCTGGAAGCTAGGAATAGTAGAGGCATTTGAGAGGCATTATATGAGAAATGTGGCAGTGAAAGAAAGGAAGTAAGAGGGTCCACCAGGGCAACACAGAGGTCTTTTCCTATAAGAAGTGACTTATACATAGTGCTTGTTTGCAAAGTACTTTGCATATATTATCTGGTTTGAGTAGATGCTAGTTTTATTACTCTCCTGAAAAAAACTGAAGTTGAGAGTTTAAGTGACTTCATCTGTTCCAACCTACTCAGGACAGAGCTGGCATTCAAATTCTGGTCCTAAACGCCCAACCTCCATCTACTGAGTTAGGCAACCACTTTGAAGTATGGGAAAACCAGAGCATGTTCTTGAAGATAAAGGGCAGGAAAGCATTGGGTAGGGAAACTAAACGGAAGGCCCTGGAGAGAGCAAGGGTGCTGGGATGAATTAGGCATACTCTCAAAAGCCCAAGTAGAAGAATTATTAACCTTTAAAATGAGATCACTCTGCAGCTGAGCCTGAAAAGAAAGGAAGAGGTGGCAAGAAGAAACAGAAATTCTGAATTAGGTGTGTTATCAGAGATCCAGGATTGGATGTAATTTCTTTCTCAACAAGGTAGCGCAGCAGATTGGGGGATGGGAGATGGGACAAAGGGAATGGAGGGTGGATCTTTGTTCTGGAATGAAAAAACAGACTAAATGGAAAATCAACTTGAATTCTTGGTGTTTCTCACGTTTGTTCCTTTCTATTCTCACTTCCACTAATCATCCGAGTTTACCACCTTAGTTTTAAAGTAGTCTCCAACTGCTCGCTGTATCTCCAGGGTGTCCCAACTTAAAATAAGCTTGGCACTATAAGTGTGGTGATGGGGGATGGGAGGAATGGACCAGGGAGTCGGGAGATGTCAGTTTTCATTCCAGCCCTACTACTAGAGACCACTGTGCCGTTATTAAGGCACGGCTTCTCTGCTGCTTTTCCGAGGGCTGTTTCCTTCTAGCTCGGAAATGTACATCTATGATTCTACGGAGAAATGTTAAAAACGGGGGGGAAAGACTGGAAATGTTGGCGACAGAATGAGGTATTGGAGGGAGTGAGGTCCAAGGAGCGAGTGGCAAGGGACAGGATGACGAGCCAGGATGGACCGGGAATGGGGAAGGAGTATTTGTTCCCCGAGGCCGGAGGAGAGAATGGGGACGATGAGTAAACAAATTCTCAACCTAAAGAACGTGCCAGTAAATGCGAAATGGAGTCGTAAGCACTTACAAGATAGTCACAGACTTCATGGATATTGAGAGAATGGGGAGAACGACGCCAGGCTGGTGAGAATAAGCGATGTTTGGCTGAGCCCGGGCGCGAAGCAGCGGGTGGCCCGGCAGCCGGGGCCGCAGCGAGCAACGGCCGAGGAGAGGGCAGCTCCGGCCGCAGGTCCCGGGGCCAGCCCGTCCTTCCCCCTGGGGCGCGGCGGACCCTGCCCCTCGGGTCTGCCCCCTACCCCCACCTCGGTCTGCGGATCTCCCTCAGACAGGGACCAGAGACCCCGCTCACCGCAGCGGCCGCAGGGCACAGATCAGGGATCTGGGCGAGGGCAGGAGGACGCACAGGGGGCCACCGGATAAAGTCCTCCAGGCTCAAGCGCTCACATCTTCTGCAGGCATCCTCCGCTTCCGCCGGAAACCGCGGACGACCGGCGGCTTCTCCCCGCGTCCTGTTGGCGACCACTTCCTGTGCCCTCCGCCTGGCTTCTTTGAAAAGTTCGCTTTTCTTCCCGTTGGCTGAAAATTGGGGGCCCCAGGACCGTGACCTCCCGCCCTTACGTAGCATTTCGTCTTAAAGCCAGCGTTCCTCTTCGCGTGGAGGCCAGAGGGCAGTCGAGACGGGTTTCGGATTTGTCCAGCGCTTCACGTTGATCGTGAAATGGTGCCCGTGGTCAGTTTCCCTATTTTACACGGGAGGAAACCGGATATTGTGGAGACCCTCGGTTTCCCCGGTGGCAGGGCCTTCTGCACCGCAGCTGCCTTGTGGCGTGGGGCGATAGACCGATTCTGGAGTCGCTTTCACATCTAGACCTGAGCTCAAAGAAAAGTGACTTAAAATCTACTAGCCTCCGACCTTTTCCCGAGATCCTTAATGTAAGTTCCTGATGCCTCCTGCCATTTAGGCTAGAATGGCCTCCGGATCTGGTTCTTTTTTATTCAAATCAAGCTTGGAGTTCAAATGTGCTAAGAATTGCTCCTTATAAAGGATCATAATCAGGTGTTTTTATTTTCGACCCTTCTCAAAACCTGTATGAACTCCAGAACTTCACATTGCAAGTGACTTTTGCAGGCTTTTAAAGGACTTGTGGTGTCCCTGTCTCCCCTTTCTGTCCCCAGCTAGGGGGACTACCCAGGTACCCTAGATTTAAACTCTCCTCTCCACCCTGAGGCAATATTAGAAAGGTTTCCCCGATTGATATGCATTTCACTTCTAGAAATGCCAGAGTGTCCAGATTACTGTATTGCCAGATAGCTTTTGATTTCTTGGTGTATTTCAGGTGTGTGAGGCCGAGGTCCCTAAAGGCTTGGTCCCTTGCTCACACATGTGAGTGTTCATATGCGGAGAGGTCAGATTTTCATACACCTATTTAGATATGCCATTATTTTCTGATTCCTCCCTCCATTAGTCCCTAAACTCATCCTACTAGGACTTTTCAATTTACGTCCCTTAAAAGGAATTAATTACATAAATTTTTAAGTACTAACATGAAAAAGTGATCATAAGAGGGAAATAGGGCAATTAAGATGATGAGGTTTAGGGTGCTGGGGACCGGGAATAGCGGCAATTCAGGTCCTGCCCGAAATCGACCCACGCCTTCTTTCAGCCAAAGAAAAACAAAGTTTATTAAAGATTCGCCATAGACGCTTTAGGTCTTTAGGTAGACTCTTAAGAAATCTCTGCATTGACTAGATTCTTAAGGAGTCTGAGCATTTATGACTCTTCAGCAGGCTGGAATGAATATGAGCACCTTCCTAGAGTCAAGATGAATCTTATAGACAGAAAGACTGGGGGGGGGGGGGAGCTAGGGGTGGCCAAGTAGTCTGAGGCAACTGGAGGAGGGGTCCAAGGAGGATCTTGACGGGACTGGGGCCATTAGAGGTCTGAGACCCAGAACGAAGAGAATGGGATTTTGATGGGATCAAGGGAGAGAAGTAGCCAGAGTTAAGATTTGGGCATAGTGATAATGAAAAATTTATAGCCTCGGGTGAAAGCCAGATTAAGTGGGAACATTCAGTGGGGTTCCCAGAGCTTATACCCCATCAATGTTATTACTATTATTACTTTGCTAGCATATATAACATAAATCAAATGTAAATAGTTTGAAGACTCAGTTTTTTTATTCCACATGTTATTTTGTTAAGATTGTTGTTTATAATAAATAATAATAAGATAAGATAATAAATAAAAGCAGACAATTTCACACTTTTACTTTAGAGTTGTTAGCTTCTCTCTCATGAGGCTAATGATCTCATTAGCATTATTAACCCTGAGGTAGTCTTAGAGGTACCTTCTGGCTTTTTCCAGTTCTGATGTCTAATAGGAGAATCCATCTTATAGAGAGGAGCTCGCCCAATTAAAGAAGGTCTGCTTTGTCTTTCTAGCTAGCAGTGAGAATAGGTGAGGCATGGTATAAAATCTGGTGATTTTATATCCAACTATTACTGATTCTTCCTGTGAGAAGACTGGCTGTCCCATCACCAGAGCAAGAATATATATCATGGCTAGAACAGGATCTGAGTTCTGGATTCTCCCTATGCCCCAGCAGGTATCAGAATCCAGAACAAGAAAGAGGATTTAAAGATAGAGAAGTCAGAGTTTGACTCTGGGGGAATAGACAGTAGATCCTGAGATCAAGGATGTTGACAAGACCTGAGTCAAGATCTTGGATCAACCTTTATCTGAGGAAAACTGTGGCAAGACCTTCTCCTAATCCCTCAGATTAGATTAAGCATCTGGGAACTCACAAGTCTTTGGCCCTGCCCCTGTTCCTGACTGTGGACACTCTTTTCACGAATACGCCTGAATGCAGTGTGGAGCTTGATTCAGAACCAACCAACATGTCTCCCTACATCTGCTTACCCACAGTTGCCCCCAAACCTATCTTTGCTCCCAGTGTAGAAAGTTTTTGGCCAAAAGTGGGCTGTAAAAGCACACCAGTGGACTTAATCTGGTATTTCAGAACAGAGGGAATGACCAGCTAGAGTAAGAACTGCCTACCCAGAGTGACCTGAATCTCTTCCTGTCCCCCCACTCCCATCCCATGGGCTTTCAATACTACCCAGAGATCTTCCAAGAATGGAGGTAACTTTATCGGTGTGGAGTGAAGGGTGATCGATGTGGAAGATCAAAGTATGGTCAAGAGCCAGGGTACAAAGAAGACAGAAAACTCTCTTTCAAGGGCAAGAAGCCTAGAGAGAGTTGAACAACAAACAAAATTGTACTAACTCCCCGTGACCTAGTGGATGAAGAGTAGTACAGATGTAATCCAGTCAGTCTTTCCTGTCTCTATCTCAGTCATACCCACTTTTGTAGCCTCTGGCTTTTTACCAAATACTAAGGCCTTGGGCTGCCTCCTGGGGCTTCTCCCCATAACTCCAATTTCCTCTGTTCCTGGCTCCATACTCTCTTCTGTATAGTGTGGGACAGTAAAGGCTCTTTTAAAAAATGAGATCAGAGAGCCCCTATGTTGACATGAGGAACTAAGATTAACTGGATAAAAGGAAAGCCTTGGTGTCACCTATGTGATAAAACAATGTGAATGCCATGCAGAAGTTCCCTTCCCCAAAATACCAATGCCATTACCTGCCAACTGTCATTCTAGCTTCATTCCTTTGACATTTGAAAACTCATACAGCATATTTAATTTTCTTGTGCTTTGCAGATAATGTGTTTGGTTGTTTTTTTTTTTTAAGGTTTATGGCAACCCTGCATCAAGAAAATCTGTTGGCGCCATTTTTCCAATGGCATGTGCTCACGGCATGTCGTTGTGTTACATTTTGGTAATTCTCACAGTATTTCAGACTTCTTCATTATTATTATATCCATCATGGTGGTCTGTAATCAGTGATCTTTGATGTCACTATTGTAATTGTTTTGGGGCGCAATGAACTTAATGGATAATTGTGTGTTCTGGCTGCTCCACCAACTGGCCATTCCCCTGTCTCCCATCTCTCTCCCTCTTCTCAGACCTCCCAATATCCTGAGACACAGCATATTGAAGAACATTACATAAATTTAGTTAATTAAGTAGTGGCAGGGTTTGAGAGTATTTACTCCAATTTTGGAAGAAGTTCTGCTGTGAGCAAAGTGCTATCAAACATCACCACATGCGACAGAATTCTTTTATGGAAAGAAGAGTCAACTAATGCGACAAACTTCACTGTTATCTTGTTTTAAGAAATTACCGCATGTGCTAAGCATTTTGGAAGACTGCGTATCCTAGAAGATCTGAGCTTTTGGCAGACAGAACCTGACAGATGGCAACATGGTTGTCCAAGTGTTACTAAAGGCAACATATAATTGGCACAGTGTTACCACCTCTGTGGTTTCATATTCATTCTGAAAATTTTATTTCCTCTTTCAGTAATAAT
>CM053583.1:227030340-227070741 GCA_028627135.1 Pseudochirops cupreus
CCCCCCCCCCCCCCCCCCCCCCCCCGCCCATGGCGGCGTGCACTCAAGTATAGGATCTGCAAATACCTTCACATTAAACAATAGTCAGATTATAAAGAAAGATTATAACCGATGGAATGAACAATGGGGAAGAGGAAACAAAACAAAACAAAACAAGAAAAAGAAAGAGAGCAGGTAGTTTGCTTCAATCTGCATTCAAACTCTGTAGTTCTGTCTCTGGATGGGGACATCTCTTTCCATCATGAGTCTCTTGGAGTTGTCTTATAACCTTGCATTGCTGAGAAGAGCCCTGTCTATCAAAGTTGGTCATCACACATATGTTGTGTCCGTAATTGTATACAAATTTCTCCTGGTCTGCTCTTCTCACTCAACATCAATGTGTATAAGTCTTTCCAGGTTATTATGAAATCTGTCTGCTCCTCATTTCTTATAGCACAGTAGTACTCCATTACATTCATATATCATAACTTGTTTAGCCGTTTCCCCAGCTGATGGCATCCCTTGATTTCCAATTCTTTGCCACCACAAAAAGAGCTGCTATAAATATTTTTGTACATATGGGGCCTCTTCCCATTTCTATGATCTCTTTGGGATACAACCCTAGAAGTGGTATTGCTAGGTCAAAGGGTATGCACTTATTTATAGACCTTTGAGCATAGTTCCAAATTGCTCTCCAGAACGGTTGAACCAGTTCACAACTCCACCAACAATGCATTAGTGTTTCAATTAGTGTTCCAGTTTTTCCACATCCTCTCCAGCGTTTATCAAAAAAGGTATTTCTTGATTAAAATTATATTAAGAGGTATGGTAATCTAGAAAATCCTTTTCAGAACAGGAGGGGTCAAACAGAAATGATATTTGCTTTTGGCCTTGAAGGATGGGTAGTGTTTCAGAAGAGAAAGATGCAAAGGGAGTGAATGAAATGTGCAGATGTGTGGAGATCAGTTTGAGCAAAGTATATATGAGAAATGGACAGTAGTCCGGATTTGGCTACTAGAACATAGATTTACGTATGAAGTAGTGAGGGACAATGTTGAAAAAGTAGATTAGGGCCAGATTTTAGTAAGTACTAGATACCATGCTAGAGAATTTGGATTTTATCCCTTAGGTAATCAATGAAAGTTTTTGAGCAAAGGAATTGCTGCATCAGAGTAGTGCTATCATACAATGTGGGGATGGGGTTTTTGATGCAGGAGTAAAGACTGATGGCAGAGAAGCCAATGGTCCAGGTGAGGGGTGATTAGGGCCTTAACTAAGGGAGTTGCAATTAGAATGGAGAGAAGGCTACAGGTTCAAAATATAATGAAATAGGAAAAAGTGACTGGATTCATCAACTGATTGGATAGGTCAACGGTTCTCAACCTGTGGGTCGCAACCCCTTTGGGGGTCGAACGGGGTCAGGTAAGACCATCAGAAAACACATATTTCCGATGGTCTTAGGAACTGAGACACCGCTCCTCCATCCGTCTCCAGGCGGGTCTACCCACATGCAGATACACCCACATACGAGTATTAAAGGGTCATGGCATTAGGAAGGTTGAGAACCACTGGGATAGGTGGAGCTGGCATAAGGTAAGCAGAGGAGTAAAGGATGACCAGAGATGTTAAGTCTTGATGACTAGCAGAATGGTGATGCCTGTAACAGAAATAGGGAAATTAGTAAGAGCAGTTTGGGAGTGGAAAGAGTTTTGGACATTCTGGGTCTGTGGGGTCATCTTGCTTGGGATTTCCTGATTAATTGCAAATGCAGAACTAGAATAGATTTGGGAGTTAGGCTCACAGAGGTCACGGTTGAACTTGGAACAGGTATCACCATCTACAGAAAGAAAAGAACCAAGGATAAAGGGAACATTTATAGTTTGGGGGCTGGCAGAGAAAGAGAAGTCAGTGAAAAAGAGGATTGGTTTCTATGATTGATACAATTCAATCATAGAAACCAAAGGAAAAGAATGTTTCAGGGAGAAAGGGGATGGTTAAGAATATTACATGTCACACAGAGTTAAAGAATAAGGACTAAGAAAAGAACATTGGATTTAATGATTAGGAGGATGATGGTGACTTTTGAGACAGTGGGGATAAAAAGTATGTTGCAGTGGGACAGTGAGGAAACCCAATCTGGTCAAAGTGCAAAATTCAGAGATGAGAAGTATTGGTGAGGTTGTAAAAGTAGGTCATAGGCCTTGGAAAATGAGAGCTCAGAAACTTTAATGACCAGCTAGTCCAGAGGTTCTCAACCTGTAGGTTATGTTCAATTTGTAACAATGAAAATACATCCTGCATATCAGATATTTATATTACAATTCATAACAGTAGCAAAATTACAGTTATGAAGTAGCAATGAAAATAATTTTATGGTTGGGGGTCACCACAACATGAAGAACCATATTAAAGGGTTGAGGCAGTAGGAAGGTTGAGAACCACTATTCTAGTCTAACCCATCCCCCAAAATTATAAGCTTCTTGAAGGTAGGGACTGTTTCGTGTTCCTCTTTGCATCCTTAGTACCTAACTCTAATTTACACATAATAAGTCAACTTAGTGAATGTTGAATGTGTTGTTGAATGTTGTGACTGGCACACAGGTAAGCCTATCACACAGCTGTCAAATGGGAGAGCTGAACTAAGAACCCAGGTCTACAGACTCCAGAGGTGTAGTAATGAAGGCAACTCTTTCTCTTTCTCATCTCTTCTCATACTACATTCTTTTCTCTCTAAGACTTCCCTATCTCGAAATCTCTAAACATCCCCCATCTCTTTCTTTGCTCCAGTATCTTGACGTAGGGGGGGGGACTCTTCTCTTCAAAGTTAACCTCTCTTCCTGTGCCCTTGATCTCATTCCTTCCAGTCTCCTAAAGCAGGCTGTCACCAGTTATCCCCCTCCCCCTTCTCTACTGATTCCTTCCATACCAGCTTCGAATATGTTCAAGTCTTCCCCACTATTAAAAAGCCTTCCCTCGATCCTATCATCTCAAATTACTGCCATAGGATCATGGATTTATACTTGGATTGCACCTTAGAGGCCATCTAGTCCAACCACCTCAATTTACAGATAAAGAACTTATGATCCAAAGGTAAAGTAACAAGTTAGCAAGTGACACAGCCAGATTCAAATCCAGGTACCCTGACTACAAATTCAGCACCCTTTCCACTGCACCTTGAGGCCTCCCCTTTCTCAGCCTCACTCCCAAATAAAGCTATCTATTATCTACATGTAGCCCTGACTTTCTTTAATTTCCTTCATGTCTCACTCTCTGTTCCAGTCTGGTTTCTTACCTCATTACTCAACTGCTAGATTACCCATTATCTCTCTTTTTTTTTTTTGGAGGGGGGAGGGTAGGGCAATTGGGATTAAGTGACTTGCCCAAGGTCACACGGCTAGCTTGTGTGTGCGCGTGTGTGTGAGTATCCGAGGCTGGATTTGAACTCAGGTCCTCCTGACTCCAGGGCCAGTGCTGTATTCACTGCGCCACCTAGCCGCACCCCTCCTCCCACCATGATCTCTTAAATGCCAGATTCAATGACCCTCTTTCAATTCTCATCCTTCTTGACTTCTCTACAGCATTTGATATTACTGACCACTCCTTCCTGGATACTCTGTCTCCCTGAGTTTTCATGACACTTCTCTGTTGGTTCTCTTACTATGCAGATGACTAGCGCGCGCGCGAGCGCGCGCGCACACACACACACACACACACACACACACACACACACACACACACACTGTCAGATCTATATTTCCTCATCTTTCTCTTGAACCCTATGGTCTTACATCACCAACTGCCTATTGGGAATTTCATATGTATATCAATAAAAGAATTCATTACCATCCCTCTTCAAGACCTTCTGTCTTCCTAATTTGTCTTTCTCTTGAAAGCATCCTTATGCTTTCAGTTACACAGTTCACAACCATGGAATCATTCTAAATTCTGCCTTCTCACACCCTAGAACCAGTCCGAGGGCATACCTGATTGTCTCCAAATAAATCTTACGTCCATTCCGCTCTCACAGCCTTGGTCGGCAGATTTTATGGATTTTTATTTGGCGGCCACACCCAGGTCAGGGGCGTTGTGCGGGCATCGCTGCAACAGCTGTTCAGTGACCTGAACTTTTCAGGAGTAGAGCCCGAAGCGGAGCAGCGCCATCTTGGCTAAGGGCAGTAACTGAAAGCAGTGCGGGGCTCCTGCTGCCTGGAGCGGAAGACCAGTGAAGCCGGAGCGCCGCCATCTTTTCTGAGGGCACTCGGCGGTCACATTTCCCCTCCCCCTCCATACTTCACAGCCACCTCCTGCACCGCGGGAACCGGGTAAAATGCCACCGGCTTCTCCCAGCCTTGGGCACGGCGGTGGTTTGGCAAACACTTCCGGTCCTCTCGGCTCCTCCCCGTCCTGCGTGGGCAGAGCCGGGGCTGTCCGAGGGAGCCGAAGCCAAAAGGGGGCACCTTCAGCGGGTCTGCGCCGCGGAGAATGAGCGAGGCCGGAGCCAGGCCCGGGCCGGGGGCGAGGGGCCCCGTGAGCTTCGCCGATGTGGCCGTGTACTTCTCCCCGGAGGAGTGGGGACGGCTGCGCCCCGCGCAGAGGGCCCTGTACAGGGACGTCATGCGGGAGACCTACGGCCACCTGGGCGCGCTGGGTGAGCTGGCCAGGGAACCTGTGGGCTCCAGAGAGGCCGAGGGTAGTGGGGAGGGCACCGCCAGAATGACTGACGAGGGATCACGTCTTCCCTAGATCCTGGGACCCTCCACCATAATCTTCTTCCTTCCCTCTCCCCCCGCCCCCTTCCCGCCCAGGATGTCCAGGTCCCAAACCAGCGCTCATCTCCTGGATGGAGCAAGACGCCTGGGACTCCGCCGAGGGTGAATGGGAGAAGGCAGTGACCAGTGGAGGTGAGGCGTGGGTGCAGAGTGCTGCTCTGGGAGTCCCTAGACTCACGTTCGGTCACGCTTATTTGGGTCACAGTGGGAAAATTATCAGCTTTGACTTGGAAACTAGTTAGTTCTGTGCCCTGGCTGGTGGAGGGGGTTGTTTCCCCAAAAAGCTTCTGTCACACATTGGGCAGTAGGGTTCAAAAATAAAACAGTTCTTTGTTATAAGGGATGATGGAAGGGCGGGTTAAGATCGAGGGGGAGATAAAGGTGATATAAAAGCCAAAATAGCACTAGTAAGAATTTTTAAGAATAAGCAAAATCTTTTCTGGGGGCAAAGAATAGAAACTGGGGAATGGTATGTGATTATGATGGAATACCGTTGGGCTATAAAAAATGATAAGCAGGATGCTCCCAGAAAAACCTGGAAAGACCTGCATGGGCTGATGCAAAGTGAAAGGTATTGTGTACAAAGTAACAGCAATATTGTAAGATAATCAGCTGTCAATAACTTAGCTGTTCTCAGCAATACAGCTCAGCAATGCAATCCAAGACAGCTCTGAAGGACTTGTGATGAAAAATGTTCTCCATCCCCAGGGAACTGATGGTGTCTGAATACAGACTGAAATATACTTTTTTTTTTACTGTATTTTTCTTGAGGTTTTTTTGGTCTGTTTTCTTTCACAACATGATTATTATGGAAATATTTTGCATGACTACACATGTATAACCTATATGGGATTGCTTGCCTTCTCAATGAGGATGGGGCGGGGAAGAAGGGAGGGAGAGAATTTGGAAGTCATAGTTTTAAAAACAAATGTTAAACATTGTTTTTACATGTAACTGGGAAAAAAATAAAATAATAAATTTTTAAAAGATAAAAATAAGCAAAATAAGTTGGAGTCTGAATTATTCTTTTTCCAGCAGGAGCTAAGAACAAGCACAAGGAGAACAGCAAGATATCTGGAGCTGAGGAAGGGCCTGTGATCATGACACTGGAAGATGCTGGACAGCCCAGAACTGGGACTGGGGATCACAAGGATCAGCCAGTAAAGTTTCACTCTGCTCCCCGTCGGGGCCGCCCTCCCACAAGCCCCAGCCTGTGTGTCAACCTTTCAGCTCCAAGAACTGACAAACGCCATGGCTGCAACATATGTGGGAAGCACTTTGCCTGGCGCTCCACTCTAGTGGAGCACATTTACACCCATACAGGTGAGAAGCCCTTTTGTTGTCCTGACTGTGGCAAAGGCTTCAGCCAGGCCTCTTCACTTAGCAAGCACCGAGCCATCCATCGGGGAGAACGACCTCATTGTTGCCCTGACTGTGGTCGGGCCTTTACTCAGCGCTCAGCCCTTACCACTCACCTCCGTGTCCACACTGGGGAGAAGCCCTACCAGTGTGCCGACTGTGGCCGACGCTTCAGCCAGAGTTCAGCCCTGTCACAGCATCGTCGTGTCCACAGTGGTGAGACACCCTTTCCCTGTGCTGACTGTGGTCGAGCCTTTGCCCATGCCTCAGACCTACGGCGCCACCAGCGTACACACACAGGTGAAAAGCCATTTCCCTGTCCCGACTGTGGACGCTGCTTCCGGCAGAGTTCAGAAATGGTTGCTCACAGACGAACCCACAGTGGTGAGCGGCCCTATTCCTGCCCTGAGTGTGGGAGGCGATTCAGCCAGAAGTCAGCGGTAGCCAAACATCAGTGGATCCATCGACCTGGGGCTGGGGGCAGGAGGGGCAGGTTGGCTGAGGTGCTGCCTATGCAGCTTGTCTCTGTCCAGGGAGACTTAGATCCTCCAGTGGGGTTCCAGCACTATCCAGAGATCTTCCAGGAATGTGGATGACTAAGGACAGTGGAATGGGAGAAACCAAACTTCTAAGGATGGCCCAGGATTAGCCCAAGAGTCTGAAAGGGAGAGCCTAGGGATGGACATAAAACCTATTGCTATTGCCTCCTCTGATGGTTTGAGAAAGCCAAAGAGCTACACAGTGGACAGAGGTGCTGCACCAGCTGCCTGAGGGCCTGATGAGTGAGGAAGGTTGTCTTCCCCTTTCCCTTTTGGAGTTTGTTGTTCAAATGGTGTCTGACTCTTTGTGAACTCACAGACCACAGGACACCAGTATTGTTCATAGGGTTTTTTTGGCAAGGATACTAGAGTGGTTTGCTGTTTTCTTCTCTGGTGGATTAAGGCAAACAGAGGTTAAGTGACTGGCCCAGGGTCACACAATTATATTTTAAGTCTTCCTGTGCTCTATCCACTGAGTCATTTAGCTGCCTCTTCTGGAGTTTACCATCCTATGAAGCCACGTCTCTGTCTACTGCCCCTCTGCCAAAGCTCCAGCCTGGGACGGCTCCCTAGTATCCCTGATCTCCGTTCTGAGCCTGACCCTATCCTTGGTCTTTCCTCAATGGATTCCCAGCAGGGAACTTCTCTTCTACAGCAGGAAGGAGTATATATGTAGCTCCTGGCTGTGTGAGGGCCAGGACCTCCCTCCTTTGTACAGTGTAGGACAGTGAAGGAGTTTTCCTAAGAACTGCCTCTGTGTCTTGATAGTATAGCTGGGGATCTGAGTCTCTTCCCTCTTCCACTCATCCCTTTCAATCCTCGTTTTGTTTTATATATTTTTCCTCCTTATTGCAGCAGGAGTGGGAGAATGTTCAAAAGGGTAACATTTTAAGGTAGAGATGGAAACAAGAAAAAGTTTTCCCAACTTCTCTTGTATCATTCCTAACTGAATACTTAATGATTTGCAAAGAGAAATGGAGGAGACTGAGGTTTGGGCTAACACCTGAAAATTTTAAAAGTTCACCTGAACTTTAGAACAGAAAATTGGGAGTTTAGGCAGTAGAAGGACCAGGATAAGGAGAGAAGTAGCTTGTCTTTCCACCAGGCTCTAGGAACCTGCTCTCTACGACACTTGATGCTACCCCAAGTGCTTGAGGCCCTCAGTGTTAGACTCTGAGAACCAACCTAGAATGCAGCCCAAACTTAAACCAGTCCAGACTCATGGTAGAGAGAACACAGGGCCCACATTCAGACTGGCTGCTTACCTGGTAGGTAAATCATTTCCCTTCCTGAACACAAACATTTGTACCCACAACCCGGTCACATCACGCTCTTTATCCTATGATGCTACTTCCCAATGTTGAGTCCCTAGTTAGTCAGTGAGCACCTGTGAGCACCTGTGAGTGCAGAATACTCTCGGTCTCTCCCACCTGCTCCCCCTGTAACTCTCACCCTTTAATGATTGGGACTAAATCAGCACTCCAGCATGAGACACTTCAACCCAAGGAATAGGCAGCACCTCCTTTACACTGACAGAAATGTCCCATGACATTGGCTTTGAAGCATGAGAATTTGAGGGATTTTCTGTGGGGGCCATTGCATTAAATTGTGGAATGATGAGGGTCTTATCCACCAAACCCAGCAGATATCTCACCAGCATGAATTTAGGCATTCAGCCAACTGGCACCTGGCAGTCATTGTTCATGCATGAATTTCCAGAGCCCCTTTAAAAAGCCATACACAGTCCGTCTTCTGACATCTCAGAGCTGTACAAAGAAGGTAGGAAGCTGGGGGTCCCAAAGCCAATTCCCATCATACCAGGGAAGTCGATGTACGTAGAGAGCCTCATTTCCTTTATTTTCCCACAAAGCTCTCCATTCCCCCAGAGCTTCAAATTATACATAATGCTCCAATGGTTAGACCCCTACACTTGACTATTTTCCCTGAGTGGAGCCTCTTGCCATTTCTTCTCCTCCAGGTACGTCCTATAATGCAAAAAGCAAACAGTGCTCATTATACTCAGGACATGTGAGATTTCTACCTAGTATAGACACATTTTTAAAGAACAAGGGCCAAGGTGACCAAAAACCCATTCACACATCCCACTGCTACATCCTCAGTATAGACTAGTGACTGGGCCTGAAGCTGAGGTTCTTCAACTAAGGCCAATTAAGTTCCCAGACTTAGTGCTTTGCTAAGACTTCTTGCCACTATGAACATACCTGTCGTGGAGGAGGGTTGAGCTTTCCCCCAAAATCCTTCCCACAGTTGAGACATTTATAGACTCTTCTGCCTCTGACTACAGTGGCACTGGCATTGACAAGAGTGATTAGAGAGGGTGGCTAGGTGGCACAGTGAACAGAGCAACTGCTCTGGAGTCAGGAGGACCTAAGTTTAGATCTGACTTCAGACCCTTAACACTTACTAGCCATGTGACCTTGGGCAAGTCACTTAACCCCAGTTTCCCTGCCTTCACGCCTCAAAAAAAAAAAAGAATGAATGATTAGAAACTTCATATGCTGAACAAGGATGGGGAACCTGTAGCCTCCAGGCCACATGTGGCCCTCTAAGTCCTCAAGTGTGGTCCCCAAAAGAATTTGTTCTGTGAAGTTTGGATTCAGTCAAAAAGCCACACTTGAGGACATAGAGGGCTATGTGTGGCCTCAAGGCCAAAGGTTCCCCAGTCCTGCTATCGATTAGGGAGGCTGTTCCCTCATATGGGAAAACTTGGAAGCCAGTAGGGCATTTGATCATGGTTATGGCTAAAGGTCTTGTTACAGATCTGGCCGGAATATGATCATTTCCCAGTGTGGGTTCTCTTGTGTATGATATTAATATTCTGGGAAAAGCCTTTTGGGTAATCTGACCACTACTAGAATTTCTTTTTTTTAAAGATATTTTTTATTAATTTATTTTAAATTTTCAACATTCACTTCCACAAGATTTTGAATTCCAAATTTTCTCCCCATCTTTCCCCTCCTCCTACTCCAAGACAGCATGCATTCTGATTACTCTTCCCAATCTGCCCTCCCTTCTATCACATCCCCCTCCCTTCTCTTATCCCCTTCCCTTCTATTTTCCTATAGGGCAAGGTAGATTTCTCTACCCTATTGCCTGTATATCTTATCTCCCAGGTGCATGTAAAAACAATTTTTAACATTCGTTTTTAAAACTCTGAGTTTCACATTCTCTTCCTTCCTCCCCTCCCACCCACAATCATTGAGAAGGCAAGCAATTCGATATAGGTTATACATGTGTAGTCATGCAAAACACTTCCATAACAGTCATGTTGTGAAAGGCTAACTATATTTCCCTCCATCCTAACCTGTCCCCCATTTATTCTATTCTCTCCTTTGACTCTGTCCCTCCTCAAAAGTGTTTGCTTCTGATAACCCCATCCTCCCATTTGCCCTCCCTTCTATCATGCCCCCCTCCCTTAGTGCAGTTTAAAGCTATTAAAAGTTTCAGTTAAATCATCAGTAATCTCTGTATCTCTGCCAAGTTCATCTTGTTTGAGGGCTAAACATATTGGACAGCTGGAAACACTTTGATGAAACATTGTTGTAAATTTTAATAGCTTAAAATGCAACTATGACTTTTGTAACACTCTTTGTCCCCTAACCTGGGATTTCTCTTTTGGCAAGGCAATTGGGATTAAGTGACTTACTCAGGGTCACACAGCTAGTAAGTGTCAAGTGTCTGAGGCTAGATTTGAACTCAGGTCTTCCTGACTCCAAGGTAGGTACTCTATCCACAATGCCACCTAGCTGCCCTGACCTGGGATTTTCTTTGAAAATTTCCCTATCCCCCCACCTTTCCCACTTGGGGTTCTCATTTTTACACTCAGTCCTTATGAAAAGTCTTACAAAAGGGAGAATTCAGATCCTAGCCACTTCAGAAACAATCTTCTTGCTTTTCCCTTTCCTTTTAAGCTTCTTCTAAGCCCCCAGCAAAAAAAAAAAATGATTCAAAGGTCTCTAGTAGGCAACAGCAAGCCTACTGTGTATGGTTCCTACCAAACTCATAAAGAAGAATGTAACCCACAATGTAACAATCCTTTCTTAAGAGGGCATGGTGGGCAAGTGCTAAAGAGTCTTCCTTCAGTTCTAGAGACCTACATTTCGCCTCTCAATTTCCCTGAGAACAGTGTTATAGGAGTATAAAGAAAACTAGATTTGGAGTCAGGAGACCCAGGTTTGAATCCTGATTCTGACAACTGAGTTTTACCAGTGTTCATGGACACAAATAACCCAGCACAACCTACTTTGCAGGATTGTTGTGGCAAAACACTTTCTAAATCTTTAAGCTCTACTGAAACATGAAAGTTATCATCAGGTCCTTCACCCTCATCACTTCTTACATACATAATTACAACTGCCTCTTAAATGGACTTCCTGCTTCTAATCCCTCTGTTTTCTAATCTTTTCTCCCCATGTAATCTTTCTAAAGCAAAAATCTAACCATGTCATAGGATCATAGATTTAGAGCCGGAAAAAACTTCAGGGGTCATCTAGTTCTCCACCCTACCCCCTTACTTTACAGATGATGAAATTTAGGCCCAGTAGGGAGAAATAATTTGGCCAATGTCTCATGAGTAATAAGTGGACAACTGGTGATTTGAACCCCTGTCCTCTGACTACAAATTAAAGTTTTCTTTCATTCATGATGCTGTGATTTCCTCCACTTAGGAACCTTCAGTGGTTCCCAACTGCCTCTAGCATATAATATATAAATTCCCTAGCTTGCAATTTAAAATCCTTCACAATCCGGCTCCAATGAACCTATCTAGATTTAGCAATCATTACACTCCTTCATGGACTGCCCTACTTTCAACTTTGTCCATCTCCTGCCTTCTTGCCTTTGCCCACACTGCCCCTGAGAGCACTGCTTTCTTCCTTGCACCTCTCAGAATCCCCCCAGATAGACTTTCTTATCTTCAGTGTTAGTATTCTCTTCCTCCTCCTTGAATTACCAAGCACACACTGATCTCTGGGCTCACTGTATCTACCCCATTACTCCCCTAGAACCTAAGTTCCTCCAGGGCAAAGCCTGTTTATTAGTTTCTGTACTCCCAGTGCCTTAAACACAGTGGGTGCCTAGTAACACTTGTTAGCTTGACGTGTGCCCAGTTCTTTCTGGTTGTGATTTTGACTGGACCCCAGCTACCTCCTGATAATCATTTAATATCACATTTTAGCCAGTCTGATTTAATCAAACTGCTCTGACTGACCTAAAAATTCCTTTTCTGGGTCTGCAACTTCAAAGACCAGAGGTGAGATTCCCCTTATCTTGGGACTTACTCCACATGAGAGCAAAACAGACATCCTGAGACCATAAAATGTAAACAGACCCTGCTCTTGTTGTCGATTTGCATTTACAACCCAGGAACTCTGTACAGATGATAACAAATGGAAGTCATAAAATTTTGTGACATGGTCATCCTGAATCAGGATGGTTATCAAATATATAAAAAGTCTTATGATTCCTCTGTTCATCAGTCAGGACTTTAGTCCTGCACTCCTTGTGCAAGTACTGCTAGCTTAAGGGAATAATAAGGAATAAATTCTGTAATTTTGACTACTATTAGTTTGTCTCCTTAACCAAAACCTTTTCTAGATGTAGACACTCCCCCCCTCCCATTCCCCAATCCAATTCATCTGGAGATCTGGGAAGTTCTTGGTTATGAGAAAAGGCCGAATTTTCCTCTTTCTCCGCCCCCCCCCCCCTCCATCTTTCCCCTAAACTTAGGTGTGAGGCAGCCAGGTGGGCCAGCAGTCAGAAAGATCTAAGTTCAAACCCAGGCTTGGACACTCTGGGTGCAAGTCACTTAACCCCTATTTGCCTCAGTTCCCCATCTGTAAAACGGGGTCGCGCTGGAGAAGGAAATGGCAAACCACTCCAAGTTTCTTTGCCAAGAAACCCCCTGGGAAATGGTCCATGGAGTCACGGAGAGTTGGAGGCGACTGAACGACCCACAACAACAAACCCAGGTGTCCTGCTCCCTTTTCCCCCATACACTCACCTCTCGGCGTCCCATTTTCCCCTAGGATCCTTAACCCCTGTGGCAACGAGTGTCAGAGAGGGGAAAGAGGAAGGGGGAAAAAAAGGAAACTGAGCACCTAGGAGTCCAGAAATTCAGATCAAGCTGGGGGGAGGGGGGTGGGAGGAGGGAGAGGGGAAGCGGGAGGGTCGATGGACGAGACAGGAAGCGGAAGGAAGCGCTCGGTACCCCCCCCCCCCCGTCCTCTCTAGGATTTCCTGGCTGTAGAAGGTGGGAAGCGTTAACCTCTTAGCGTCTGGAATCCGTGGGTATCCTAAGAAGGGGTCTCGAGGTTTGAGTGAGTGGGAGCGGGGAATGAGGATGGGGGACGGGACTTAGGGAGAGCAGAGGGAAGGAGTAGTTGGGAGGGTAGCTTTTCCCTTCACTTGTCAGGGAGAAAAACCGAGGTGGAAAGGGTGGGGAACCCGAAGGACCGCAGGAGGTCTGGGCTTCCCCCCAAAGCCCTTTGCCAGAGCTGGAAGACCCCGCCCCTTGAGTGCCTTCGGGCCAAACTCCGCTAGAGGCTCCTCGCGCCTGGAAGCGACAGTTAACGCCCCCACGAATAGGAAGAAAAAGGGCGGGGAGAGAAGAAATGGGAGGAGCATAAGAGCTATGACACCAATCGCTGACCCTCTTTTGATGAAGGAAGGCGGTGCCTCCAGACCATCCCGTTTGCTCCTCCCCGGCAGCGGAGCCGTCTCCTTGGCAACGATCCTAGACTAGAGGGACCGGCGGGCTGTAGGCGGGGTGGGAATTAGGGCTGAAGAAGAGGGCTGTGAGAGAGGGGATGAGCGAAAGGCGGGGTGGGGGGCCCTGGGTGAGTCAGGCGAACCTGGGCCTGAGCTGTGCTCACTTAGCGGGGGCGGCATGAAGGGGCTCTCCCCATGGCAGCCGGGGGGCTCCGCTGACTGCCACGCCGCTCCCGAGCCCCACTGGAAGGCCAGAGGAAGCGCTTCGCGGACATCCCACCGTCCCGAGTCAGAGGGCAGGGGCGGCGGCGGAGGTTGATCACTGAGCCGGAGCCAGGGCACGAGCCCGTAGGGCCAGCCGCCCCCCTCCTAGCCGTCCCCAGAGTCTGGGGGCTGCTGCTCCGGAGCCCCGAGAACGCCTGCACGGATCGAGCGACCAGCAGAGGGATAGACAGACAGGCGGCCTAGGCTCTGGGACCGAGCGTCCAGGCCACTATCCTTACCCCACGCGGTAGCTGCTGCTGTTCTTTCAGCACCAGATCAGGCTCGCACCCCGGGTCCCGGGACTCGGGGCTCGCTGGGCCCCGCACAGGGTTAATGCCACAGAGTCGCACCTCCGCGGAATCCTAGAGCGGCAGCGGCGCCAGCCTAGCGGGGAGCTGGCCGATCACGGACACTTCCTGTGCAGGGGGCGGGGGAGGGGGCTGGGCAGCCGCAGCCCAGCAAGGGGCTGGGGAGCCGGGCCACCAACACCTGGGTTCCGGGAAGGGTGTAGGGGCCAGAGGGCCGTCGATCCTCGGGTTCAGGCCGCCTAGATTCTGAAAGGGGACGGGGACGTTGGGAAGAAAGTGAGAAAGAGTGAGCTGGAGGGAGGAGGGGGAAGGGAGGGGGGCGGGGCTCCGGGGAGGGAGAACTGGAGGCCTGGGGTCAAGACATCTGGATTCTGGGAAGGGGAGCAGGGCCCCAGAGGCGCGCACACACGCACGCGCTCCCGCCTACCCCGGGGTGCGGGGCGCCCGCCGCTCAGGTGACTCTCGGTGCACTGCGGGGACACCCGGGGCCCACGCCGACAGGGAGCTCAGACTTGGAGGGCCAGGGAGGGAAAATTACTCTTGTTGTTCTCCAGAGGCTTCCCTCGGCTCCTGATTTCTAAGATGGAGCAAGAGGCCAGGCCGTGGGGCCTGGATGCCCAGAGTCCTGAGGAGCCGGAGAGCCAGAGAGGCACCCCCACAGGTGAGAGCGTCTGGAGCTGTGTCTGCTGTCTGGGCGGGGGGCACCGGGGCCTGGAGAGGACTCCTGCTGTTGGAAGGGGGGGGCTGAGACCGAGAGCACCCAGCGAGGGATTGGAGTAGAGAACGTAGGGAAGACGAGTGTCAAACTCTACTTCTCTTTCCACAGGCAGTGAGTGTGGCAGACGGAAGAGTGTGAGTGAAAATGAGGAAGAGATTCCTCAGCGAGAAGACTCTGAGAATGAAGATGTTGAAGAGATACCTTTTGGAGTTGAACCTCAGAGTCCAGGTTTTGATGAAATTCCAGAGATGCCCCTGAGCCCTGAGGAAAAGGATCCTCTGGATCTTTCCCTGGAGGATGATCCCTTGGACTCCTACACCGAAGGGTATGAGGATCAGCCCCCTCGGGACCTGCCACTGGGGACCACCTTTGAGATGCCCTCAGGGACCCTGCTTACTGACTCCCGATTTGAGATACTTCAGGAGAACCCCCTCAACCTCACCGAGACCATCCACAGCCAACCTCGTCGTGGTGGGGGCCCTCAAGGTCAAGGTAGGCAGCCCCCTCGTCCTAATATTTGTGGTATCTGTGGAAAGAGCTTTGGGCGGGGCTCCACACTGATTCAACACCAGCGCATCCACACGGGAGAGAAACCTTACAAGTGTGAAGTATGTGGCAAAGCCTTCTCACAAAGCTCGGATCTCATCAAGCATCAGCGCACGCATACTGGTGAACGGCCATATAAGTGCCCCCGTTGTGGCAAGGCCTTTGCTGACAGCTCCTACCTGCTCCGCCACCAGCGGACCCACACAGGCCAGAAGCCCTATAAGTGCCCATACTGTGGCAAGGCCTTTGGCGACAGCTCCTACCTCCTGCGCCACCAGCGCACCCATAGCCATGAGCGACCCTACAGTTGCCCGGATTGTGGCAAGTGCTACAGCCAGAACTCATCCCTTCGAAGCCACCAGCGTGTCCACACAGGCCAGAGGCCCTACAGCTGTGGCATATGTGGCAAGTCCTTCTCACAACGCTCAGCCCTCACCCCTCATGCTCGAAGCCACACCCGAGAAAAACCCTTCAAGTGCCCTGAGTGCGGGAAACGCTTTGGCCAGAGCTCTGTGCTTGCCATTCATGCCCGCACCCACCTACCTGGCCGAACCTACAGCTGTCCTGACTGTGGGAAAACCTTTAATCGCTCATCCACCCTGATTCAGCACCAGCGCTCCCATACAGGTGAACGACCCTATAAGTGTGCTATCTGTGGAAAGGGTTTTTGCCGCTCCTCCACCCTCCTTCAGCACCACCGAGTTCACAGTGGTGAACGGCCCTACAAGTGTGACGACTGTGGCAAGGCCTTCTCACAGAGCTCCGACCTCATTCGCCATCAACGGACGCATGCAGCTGGGCGTCGCTGACCATGGAATCCCAGGAAGCAGGAAGAGGGTCACATTGGGAGGGGGTGGGGATAAGCAGCCTAGAGACATAGGTAGAGTTTTTTGGGGGGGGAGGGGGAAGGGAGAAGGTTTAGGGTCAGATATTTGGTTTCAGAAAAGGAAATTGAACACAAAACCTCCCTTAGAAGCTGGGGTAAAAAAAAAAAACCTATATGCTCTAGGAGAGGGAGCTAGGAAAGAAGAATTGAGTATTCTATCTTTTTCTGGGCAACTTTCCCCGAAAAAGTTTTAAAATAAGGGGCAGGAGCCAACAGCCAAGAGCAGGCCTTCCCTGTGCCCTCTGAAAGTCTTTCGGAGAATCAGATAATAGGCAGAGAGCTGACTGCCTACACACCAGTGCCATCTGCTGGACTCCTGGAGATGGCGAATTGCTAGATGTAGGGAAATAGCTGGCTAGGTGGTTAGAGTGGGAATTAGCTTAGTTGGGGAGCTCCCAGACCTATTCGGAGTCGGGGAGAGGGTGGGACCGAGGATTGGGGTGGGGATCCGAGTATCTGGATTGGGTCTGGCCCCAGCATTCAGTCTGGGGTCTCCTCTGCCCCATCCTGCTGCATCATCACTGATTCAATAAAAACCTCAATATGGAAATTGAGTGCCTCAGCTTCATACATCCACCTTGGGTTGGGGTTTTTGTTATTTAGCCATTTCAGTCACGTTGGACCCTTCATGACCTCATGTGGGTTTTTTGTGGCAAAGATACTGGAGTGGTTTGTCATTTCCTTCTCATTTTTCAGATGAGGAACTGAGGCAAAGATGGTTAAGTGCATATCTGAGGTCAGATTTTAACTCAGGTTTTCCTGACTCCTGACTAGGCCCTCTTATCCACTAGATGCCCTGGATTAGGGCTAAGCTATCACTGTCTCTTTCCCATCCTAATTGGCTCATTCTAGGTTAGACCCAACTGCTTGGAGACCAGATAGACTTAGAGTAAGGATAGAGGTCAGAGAAGAGACAGTAATGGGTATTTGTTCCGCCCTAGCCAAACTGGTAACAGCCATGTAGCACAACTACTTAGGGAAGAACTGTCTAGTCTAATGGCTCGTCTTTCCAGCCCCAATCTCATCAAAGTCCCTGATGGCTGGGGCCTGCCGAAGAGGGCTAGGTGAAGATCCGATTGCCTGAGGCCTTTGGGCTAGGGAAGGATTGGCTTTGTTTTGTTTTCAAAGCGTGGGGGAAAGTGGGCCTGAGCATTAGAAACACTTGGTAGAGTCTTCTGGTTGACTGTAGGTCAAGATTTGAACATGTATGGCTTCCTCAGGTTCTGGGACCCTAACTTCCTTCCCACTGTCCCCTCCTTGTCTGCCCTGGCTCCTCTCACACATTTCTACTTTCTCCTCTCTAGCATTTTGGCCTCTAGTTTTCCAAAACCGAGCCACTGTCTGCAACATGGCCTTTGTTGTTGAGTTGTTTCAATCACGTCCAACTCTCCAAGACTCTATTTGGGATTTGCTTGGCAAAGACACTGGAATGGTTTGCCCTTTCCTTCTCCAGCTTATTTTACAGACGAAGAAACAGGTACATAGGGTGAAGTGACTCCCCCAGGATCACACAGCTATTATGTGTCTCAGGTCAGATTTGAACTCAGATTCTCCCAACTCCAGCTCTCGAATGAGCTACTTTGCCACCTAGCTGCCTCTGCAACATGGCCTAAGGGAATGACGAAAAGTTGATGAGGAGAAGGGAGCTACCATAACATTGCCCAGGAGAACAGGACCAAGGAGAGAGCTCTAACAGGAAGTCATGCACTGTGTGTGACTTGTCTCTGGATCCAAAAGTGAAGGTAGGGTAGGGAACTTCAAGGTGGTATTTTCTGATTCACATGCAGTCACTTTTTTTTTTCTCATGTTGGGCCTCTTGTCTGGTGAGAGAGCATTGGGGCCCAAGTTCTGTTAGTGTGGGCCTGCCCAACCCAATTCCTTTTCCTTAATCCTTTAGTGTCTTAGACCATTGGTTTCCCAGCTCCGAGTTGGGAAATCCTTGCTCTCAGGTGTCATTTGCTCTCCAAATTAAGTGTCTCCCTAAATGAATGGAAGGATGGGAAAACGTTCACTGGCTTCCCCTGAGTTAACTCAAGTGATAGCCTCACACTTTTAGCTCCAAGAGGTTAAGCAGACACACACCCTTCCACTATTAGCTTAAATCTCCATCTCCAACTCATTCAGTTCCTTTTTCTTTTGGTAGAAAAAATTATTTCCTAGCCAATAAGATGTTCCTGGAGGTAGGAAAGGAGGTCAGCCATGGGTAGAACCCTACGCTGTAGAGAAACCCCTGCTGTCACCTTATGTGATAATAGGAAGTTGTAGAACCCTATAATGGTAACTATTAATCCTTAATTTTCAGAGAAGACCAATGACATCATGGGTGTTAACTTGCTTGTTTACCCCACTCTCTCTTCCAGAGTCATCAAAGGCCAGTGGAAGGACAAGAGTCCAGATGACTGGCAATGGCCCAGGATCCAGTGGATGACCTTGGTGCCTTCTATGCCTGACCAAGTGCCTTCATGGCCATTGGAACAAATTGTTCTTATCTGCTTATTCTGCCAGGGAAAGTCTTCACATGCTTGGGGTAGACATCTCCCTAACTCTCCAAAAGGTTTGAGGCTACATCCATTCTCCTCAACACCTGGTTTAGCCCATCTGCCCAGAAGGTTTACCAGATGTGGCTGCTATACGTGCCATAGCTGCTTGGAGTCACAGCTGAGAGTTGGATGAGCGGCCCTCACCCCAAAGGTACTAGTCCTCCCTGAACACTCCATACACCTACATAGAGAACTCTCTAGTATTTGTTGAATGAAGGAATGAATAAATGTCCCAAGCTCTGTACCCACTTTAACCAGTGGAGGGAGCCCAGAGCCAACTCTTCCCCCAACAACCATCCCTGCTTGCTTAAAGAGTTGACCTCTGACAAGATGACTGAGGCTGATAAGGAATTTCAGGCTATTGTCCTCATACCTTTTCCCTTCTCTTTCTGTCTCTGTCCTATTCCCTCAGATGTAATAGGCAGACCTTAACCCCAGACTACCTGGTTAAATCACAAGTCTCTGAGGCAATGGCCTCACGTTTGTTCAAAATGTGTTCAGAGATGCCTCCTCCAAGCAGGAAAGGATGCTCCCCAAACTAGACGGGAGCCTTTGTGCCATCATTCTGATCCCCAAACTCCTTTTAAATGCCTCACTTTATAAAATCATAGAATCTCTGAGCTACAAGGGACCCCAAAGGTCATCTCGTCCAAATGGTAGCTACATAAGAATTTCTACGACAGTATGTTCCGAGTTCTGCTCTATGGGTAGATCCCAAACAAAGCAAGTTTAATCCCCATCTTCCATATGACAAAGACAGTTATCAAGATACCCTAAGTTTACTCTCATTCAAGCTAAATATTCCTAGTGTGAGTTGGCCCAGAAACATGAGAGCAGGCTACATGTATTTCCAGCTGTGCGTATTTCCCAGCAAAATTTTTTCTAGTCACTACATGTGTTCCCTGTCTTGCTGGTAGTATGGCAACCTGCGTGTCAAGCTCTCAGGCAGTATGTTGTGCAGGCCTGCTTTATACAAACTGCTGAACAAAACTATGTGAAGTCCCCTGCACAACACACCTCCCGAGGGCTGCCTTGGTAGGCCTCAAGTGGTCTGCCAGCTGTGTGATGTTCAGGCCCCATCTATGTTCATAGGGAAATCTTTTTTTTAATTATCTTCTAATGCTATTTAATTATCTTTTTCTGTGTCCTCTAATCAGCTCATAAAAGAAACACATCAGTGTGAGGTTTGTCAAATAAGACTGACCTATACCCCAAAATGTACCTTAAACCTGGTGTAGGGTTCAACAGGGTCAAGTACAGCAAAGGGTGGTCTTTTTTTTTTTTTTTTTGCTTCTGTACAACAGTATTTACTCATCCTAGATTTGTAGTAACATTTGTTTGAATTGTATCTCATTAAAATCCCAGATCTCTTTCACAGAAATGGTTTGTCCAGCTCTTGTATCTGTATAGTTCCTAGTTAACAAAGTAACAACATCTACTATCTTTACTTGAAACCAGTCCCTTGAGAGGAGGTATCATGATGTCCCTTTCGGATGAGAACCAGGAGGCCCTGAGACACTCCAGACAGGAATTCAGTGGCAGAGCAAGAAATATGTGACATGTCCCTTCATTTCCAGCCCGGGATTTCTCACCCTCTGCCACACTCACTTCCTTTCTTAAGGATCACGCACAAGGGGATGTGTCGCTCTGAGACTTGGGGGCCACTGACAGACTGGGAATATCCTTCCCACCCTCTGCCCCTCCCACGAGGGGCATCCTCTGAGGCCTGGGTGGAGACAAGATGAAGATGAGAGAAGAAAAGCCTTGTCCCTTGCTATCTCTGGACCTCTGTGAAATGAGAGGATTGTAGATAAACTCTAGTTTCATTCTCGATTTCACAGATGATCTTTCAGGTCACTCTGACGTATGATTCCAAGTACAAACGTCTCAGTCTGACATTGAAGCTCGCCGTGATCTGTTCCCAACCTTTCCAGCCTCATCTCCTGTGGCTGCCTTATGGACACCCTATGTTCCCACTATTGCAGGCAGAGCCTTTGCTCACGCTGATCACACCCATTGCCGTTTTTCTGTCTGAATCCTCAGCTTTTACAGGCCAACTCAAACACAACATCCCTGATCATCCTAAAACACAGACCTCCTGCAATTCTTGCATCTGCCCCTTCTCGCTTACCTCTGTGGCCTGGTCCCATTCTCTGACTCTCTCCTTAGAGGCCATCTGTCTTCTCTTCACAGCTAATTCAGAGCTGAGAAGCTCACAAAAGATCCAGGGACAGGTGAAGGGGGAAGATAATTTACAAAATTTGACTTAGAGACACAGAATTTTAACCAACTTCCCTCAAAGGAAAAGAAAAAGAAGACAAAGGGGTTTTGAAGAAAGATGGGGAGGCAGGGTGAGGAGGGAGAGGAATGAGATGGAACAGGAAAGGGATTCATGGTGTACTGAATTCAGGGCTTTCAGGGCTGGGGGTCAGGAGCCCTATTTTTTAGGATTCTTTCACCAAATCCAAGAGATGTATGAGTGTTTGCTTCCCACCGCCCTTTCTGGTCATCACAACTGAAAGGGACAAACTGCAGTATGAGTAACAACAGCTCCTTGAAGGCAGGGACATTTATTTGGGGGTCTCCCTCTGTACCTCAGATATCACAGGTTCTGTGTTTGTTGAATGAATTTGAATGACTTTCCAAAGTTTTTTATATATATTACCACTTCAGATCCTCACAACCTCCCTATGAAGTAGGATAGATATTATTTGTCTCCATTTCACAGATTGAAAAACTAAAGCTCAGGGAGGGGAAGGCCACACAACAAGTTGATGGTCATGGTAATACTAGATCTCAGGATTCCTGACTACCAGCCCTGAGCTTTTTCTGACTTTGGAGCCCCAGGACCCTCAGGATATTCCCTGAGAGCTCAGGCTTCAGTCTGCACATCCTTCTCTTCCTCCTTCCTCTGGGTGAAGGGGCTCTGTGCAGCCTGGCTCAGCACAACCTTCACCTTTCCCTTCCTCTGGGTGAAGGGGCTCTGTGCAGCTTGGCTCAGCACAACCTTCACCTTTCCCTTCCTCTGGGTGAAGGGGCTCTGTGCAGCCTGGGTCACCAGCTGCAGAGGGACTGGAGACTTCATCCTGTACCGCACCATTAGCTTCCATCTTCTCTTTAAGGTTCCTTTTGAAGAAGCCAACCTGCCCACAGGAAGAGAGAAGAGTGAGATGTTCCCCAACACCAAGACTGATCCTTCCACTCCTGTGCTCATGCCCTTCTCCTACATCCAGAGAGCCCTCAATAGTTTTCTGTGCCAATCCTTGTTTACCCTTCAGAGCAGAAACCTCCTTCCTTTTATATTTGTATCCCCAGCATTTAGCACTTTGCTTTGTGCCTAGAAGGATTTAATACATGCTTTTCCAGTACTTCCATTACTTTTTCATTCACTATCTTCATAATTTTGCTTAAAATTCACCTCCTCCAGGAAGCCTTCACTGATACACTCCATTCAAATCACTCACTTGGGATTGCAGAATCTTTGCTTATCTTCTATATACAATACAATCTTGCCCCCAAATGAACAGGGCCACTTCTTTCCAGTTTCCCCACTGTGGCTAGTACTGGAGCTGTATAGTCATACAGTATAGGAAGATCACAGAACTTGGAATCAGTAGATCTATGTTCAAATCTTAGCTTGGCCATTTATTTACTGGCTGTATAAGTTTAAGCAAGTCACTTTGCTTCTCTGAACCACCGTATCCTCATCTACAAAATGGGCAGGACTACCCTTGCTCTGCCTCCCTTACGGAATGAAGTGAAGAAGAAATGGGGATGAACCCCCTTTGTAAACTGTAAAAGATGAAATAAATGCAGGATCCATCACTATCGTCAGGGAGGACGCAAAGCCTGAGTAATAGTTACTTAATGTTAACTTCACTGATCCCAGAACATGTGGATAGAAGCATTTCAGGGACTGAATTTGGGGACCAGGGCCACAGTTCTGTGGTGATAGCCTAGTGCTGAAAGAGTGTGGTTCTGAAAGGAAGCCAGTATTGCATTTGGGGATAATAATACAATCCACTGAGAAAATGCATAGTTAGGAAAGGAGATTGGCACCTTCCAGAAATATTTAATTTCCAAGGGGATCAGTAATAGCAACAGCTTGATTGGACACTGTGTTTCTCTGGGACTCTACAGTTTAAGGAGGAATATTGATAAGCTGGAGAAGGTTTAGAGATTAGGGAAAGTTCTTAAGTCCAAGTCATATGAGGATAGATGAAAAGAGCTGGAGATGTTTAGCCTAGAGGAGATTCAGGGAGGATGTGATAGCTGTCCTCCAGGACTGGACTTGGTCTGCTTGGCTCCATAGGGCTGAATTAGGATTCAGTGGGTAGAAGTTACAGAGAGACAAATTTAAGCTTGATAGTAACTAACAAATTTAAGCTTGATGCTAACAGAGAGCTTGTCCTAAGTGGAATGGGTGCCTGAGAAAGTAGTGGGCTCTACTTTATTGAGGTCTTTAAACAGAGACTAGAGAATTATTGGGGGGTATTATATTGTAGTAAGGAGTCCTTGTTGGATAGGGGTTGAACTAGAAGGCCCTTTCCAACTCTGAAAATTTGTGCAATTGCGTCCTCTGCAGGTAATTAGATTGAAAGGTGAAAAGTAATCAGCAAAGGACCATCTGACAAGGTGTGTGGTAGGCAGAAGACTGGCCTAGTCCTGGGCCTTGAGGATGGGAGTCAGTGCACGTGCTGAACATGAGCATCAGGGAGTTTATAGCGCCAGCTGATTGGAGCCAACTACATCTCCCCACCTTCTGCTTCCCTGAGTCACACTACCTGGTGCCAGGCGCTCACTCACCTTGTGCCAAACGCAGGCTTGCCTGAATGTACTGTCCGAGGGGTCGTATCTTCTAATTTTGAGAAGCTCAGGAAATTTGTAATTGTAGGTGATAGTTTTATTTTTCCCTATTCCCTTCTCACAGCAGTTTTAAAAGGATGAAGGATGTCATTTTAATTGAGTGAATGACTATGAAAGGATCCTACTCACCTCCCTAACTTTGCCCCAGACACGGACCCTAACAAGGGGTTTCCTGACTGGCCGAGAGAGAAGTCAGAGATTTCAGAATACAATAATGAGTTCCATCTAGAGTAGAAGTGTCAAACAGTAACTCTTCCCCATAGTTCAGAACAAGATTAAAATGTAATTGGAAAAGAAATACTTAACAAAATAAGTAAAAATGCAATAAAATGTAGATAACATTACGCTTTAAAACTAAGTCAGTGTGTGACTAGCAGAGATCCCTTTGTGTGAGGTTCAACAGCCCCTGACATCACCGGTCTAAAGTACCCAGTTAGGAGAATCGCTGATCACCTGGTCATTTTCTCCCTTAGGAGACAATATTCTCCTTTATTATATTTTTTTGGGGGGGCACACTGGAGAACTAGAAGAGCAGGAATAACAATTAACACTGGTAGAGTATAAAGCAGGCAGCTAGGTGGCACAGTACATGGGCCTGGAGTCAGGAAGACTCATCTTCATGAGTTCAAATCCAGCCTTGGACACTTGCTAGCAGTGTGACCCTGAATAAGTCACTTCACCCTGTTTGCCTCAGTTTCCTCATCTGTCAAATGAGCTGGAGCAGGAAATGGTAAACCACTGCAGTGTCTTTGCCAACAAAACCCCAAATGGGGTCATCAGAGTCAGGCACAGCTGAAACCGCTAAACAACAAAAAGAGCATGAAGCCCTTTCTTCACACGAGTCACAAGCATTACTCTGTCCCATTTCATAGATGAGGATATTAAAGCTGAAGTTGATTGGCTTATCCAAGATGACATGGCTTGTGTCAGTCAGACTTGATTCCAAGTCTCGCTTCCCACTACATTCGGTGGGGACAAAATACTCAGAAAGTCAGGCTGGTTTAGGAGTCATAAAGGCCAAGGGGGGTAGTGTTTAAAGTGGGCTTCCTTGATCAGTAAAGCAGTGAAATGTAAAATCCCTTGGAGTAAAAGTAAAGCAAATTTCTTAGATCAGCTCCAACGAGGAGCTGGCACCACCCCAAGAAACTAAGATCATCAAGGCTTAAGGATCACGGTCAGTTCCTTTACTCACCCAGCTTACCATGGGAGGTAAGGAAACATGGTATGATAGAAGGTATGTGAAATAGGAGTCAGAGTACACAGGTTCAAATCCAGGCCTAACTACTTACTACCTATGTGAGCCTAGGCAAGTCATTTAACCTCAATGGGACTCTATTTCCTTTTCTGTAAAAATAAACAGGCTGGACTAAATTGCCTCTAAGTCTCCTTCCAGTTCTGAATCTATGATGCCATGATCCTAGGAACGGCTCAACCTACCATGGGACCTTCCAGAATCCTAGACTAGCAGAAAAGAAAGAGATCTTAGAGCTCATCTTGTCCAATCCCCTCATTTTTATGCAGGAGGCCCAGAGAGAAGTGATCTACCCAAGACTGCATGGAAAGCCAATGGCAGACATGGGCCTAGAACATAGGTTTCCTGCCTCCCCCCACCCCCCAACACCATCCAGCCTTAGTACCGCTGTGTCATTTGGCCCCTTAGTCCAAGGGGTGGATCCTATCATCTCTTTCCCTGAGGAAAGTCCTCAGTGACCCAAGAACTTCTCAAATCTGAAGGATCCTCACCTTGTAGAGCACTCCAAAAATCAGTAGGAAGAGGAGCAAGCCACCAATTCCACTAAGCACATAGAGGTAGAGAAGATTCTTCTCATATATGATGTCCACCTTTGTAACAACCTAAGGGAGAAGAGAGGGATTTTATAGAGAAGGCTTTTCTACCATCTAGGAAGAGTTTCTAGGAGCCAGGAGAAAGAGGGATGATTCTTGAATGCTGCATAATACCTGGGATTGGGCAGACACCTTGTCATAGAGGTGGTAGTATTTGCTGGAGTTGAAGATCACAGAGATGTTGCTGCTCAGGCTGGACATGGAAGAAGCCTGAGAGAGGGAGAATTTAGTGGCTGCCTTAACCTCAGTCCCTACCCCACAGGCCCACCCCCATCCCCATCCATCAGACCAACCCCAGGGGTCTCAGCCACCTCACAGGCTGCCTACCTGGATCTCTTCAGTGATCTCCACCACCCCACTCACTTGAACCAAGATCTTTGTCCTGAAATCAACTACACACCGGAAGACAGGCCGTATGACATGGGCCTTGGGAAAAGGGGAGAAAGGAATTAAGTCAATTTTATGTTACCGGGATCCCCTGCTGAGGTTGGAGATAGACTTGATGAATGAGTCTGCTGAGGCTGCCTTTACTCCTCATCCTTCTAGCACCTAAATGTTTACCTGGGTGAGGTGGGACAATTCATCCGGGTCCTCAAGATAGCAGGGTACTGGGGGTTCCTAGAGGCATGACGGGGGTTGGGTCAAGGAAGGAAGAATTCTCCATTACCTCAGAACATGGAAAAAGTATTGCGCTAGGTTACTCTGAATACAAACCAGCTGTTTCTGCCCCCTCCCGGCTCAGATCCTGACAAACACGGATTTCCTCACCCCTAAGCTACCCGCCTTAGCTACTTAGTCCTTCCCAGCTCAGATCCAAGCACCTTGTATTCTCTCCCAACTTTTAATGCCTGCTCGGGCTCATTAAGCCTAGAGCATGCATGATATGGCTCCTTGTAAATAGGAGCATTTGAAAGACTGAGGCTGCCACTCAGATCCAGGCCTCCCTTTTACCCATCAGATCCAGATATGTCTACTCTCTAAAGCTCAGACATAGGCATATAATCCTCCTAGCTCTGGCCCAGAAATTCCCATCCTTAGACCCAAGTATTCCCAAACCTCCAGGTTTTTCCATTGCTCCTTCTGATACCAACCACTTGAACAGTCCAGTTCTTTGTGGAGAATTCCCTCATCTGTCTTTTTGGTACAAAGACAAGGACTTCTAGAGTAGGTGGGGCATCAACAAAGACCTGAGTCATCACCTGGGAACAGAGAAGAGACAAAGTGTAGTCACATGCTCCAGGTCAATGGCTTCCTGGAACTTACACATTCTGGGCCTTGTATTTCCAGGTTCTACTCCTGTCCCCTTCTACCTCTCAGATAACTCATTCCCTACCCTTCAAAGCTAACCTGAAAGGGGTGGCCAGGTGGTGCAGTGAATAGAGTGCCGGCCTTGGAGTAGTGAGGACCTGAGTCCAAATGTGTCCTCAGACACTTGATCTTGGGCAAGTCACTTAACCCCAGTTGCCCTACCTTCCCCCCTCCAAAAAGCAAAAAAAAAAAAAAGTTAACCTGAAGCTAAGTCTTTATCAACAACCATAAGGCTCTGCCTTCAGCCCTATGTTGACCAATATATTTTTAAAATTATTGCTAGTTTTTGCTTTTATATTCCCTAAATTTCCAGATATATTCCTCTCTCCTCTCCCCAGAGAGCCATCACTTCTAACAAATAATGGAAAAAATGTTCAGTGAAACTAACCCACATCTTAACCACATCTAACATTGTAGCCAATACTCCACATGCAGAGGGCAATGAAGGGAGGAACATATTTTCTTGTCACTTCTTTGGCTGGCCAACATTTTTAGGAATCAGTGACTCAGAGGAAGATATAGAAGGAAGCAGTCTGGTAGAGTCGAAATAGGACTGAGCTAAGAGTCAGTACACCTGGGCTCTGACCTTCCTATGTTTGTGATCTTGGGCAGATCTCTTCCCCTTTCTGAGCTTCAGTTTCCTACTCTGAGGAGGAGGGTAAAATGAGTGTGTTGAACTCGATCATCACTAAGGTCTCTTCCAGTTCTAAATTCTGAGAGTCTATGAGTCTTCTCAGGTTTGGATCCTAAGACCATAGCTTTAAAGCTGAAAGGGAGCTAAGTTATCAAGTTCAACCCTTTCATTTTACAGATGGCGAAAATGAGGTACATACAAGTGAAGTGACTTGCTTAAGGTCACACACAACTAGTAAGTATCTGAGGTAGAAATTCAACCCAATTGGTTAACACCAACCATCACAGTAACTGGGTTTAACATTATCTGGAGCAATAAGCCAAAATCACTATGAAATCCAACAGGAATAAATGCATATGAAGGCTTGTTGTTGTTGGAGGTAATCAGGATTTAGTGACTGGCCCAGGGTCACCTAGCTAGTAAGTGTCTGTGGCAGGATTTGACCTCAGGTCCTCCTGACTTCAGGGTCAGTCCTCTATCCACTGTGCTACCTAGCTGCCCCTGCATATAAGTTTTTAAAATCAAGTGTACAAGTAAAGGATATAGAATCAATTAAAAAAAAAACATTTACTATGTTCCAGAGGGCAGCTAGGGGGCAAAGTGGATAGGGTGCTGGATTCATCTTTCTGACTTCAAAATCTGGCCTCACTTACTAGCTGTGTGATCCTGGGCAAGTCACTTGACCTCATTTGCCTCAGTTTCCTTATCTATCAACTGATCTCAAGAAGAAAATAGCAAATCTATCCAGAATCTTTGCCAAGAAAACCCCCACTGGGGTCACAAGGAGTCAGAGATTACTAAAAAACAACTGAACATGCACACACGTGTGCCAGGCATTGTGCTAAACATTGGACACAAATTTAACAGGAGCCAACATCATGATGGTGCTCCTTAAAAAAATTAACACCACCTTGGTTTGCACCAATGGAACTGTAGCATCCAATGTTCCCATTGTACTACTTTGAGTTTGTGTCAGACTACATATGGAACGAAGCGTGTCTAGCTCAGGTTTGGGGCACCACATTATAACAAATTAGGAGGAAGACCTAAAAAGCATCTCATAAACCAAACCACATACCTGCTTCAAGTAACAGGATGTTTAGCCTAGAAAAGAAAAGCCTGGGTGGCAGAGGGATCACGACGGCTCTCTAAAAGTATCTGAAAGGCTATGGGGTGGAAGAGTGATGGGATTAGTTTTGCTTAGACCCAGAAATCAGAACCTGGGCCAGTAGGAGGAAAGTGACAGGAGCCACATTTTTTACTTATTATAAGGAACCTCTAACCATTAGAGCTGTTCAACAATGAAACCAGTGTCTAATCTTGGGTATGTTCAAGCATTAGGCCCAATGATCATTGGCCAAGGTTGCTATGGGGCGGTGAATCCCACCTCTGGGATGAAATGACCCCTGAAGTCTCTCTCAGTTCGAAGATTTTAAGATATATGCTTAAGAGTCTATGATGCCTACCTCATAAATATGCTGCACCTTGTGGGTCTTGGGACCTTTGGAGGTGAAATTGAGGTACAGAGTGGAGTTATCCTGGCTGTGAAGACAGAGAAAATTGAAATGGTAGCTACGGACAGATAGAGGAGGGAACATTGGGTGCCATATCCTACAGAGCAACAGGTACTATGTGAGGAGAGAGGGTGCCATCTTTAGCTCAGTGGCTGCCTTCCAAAACAGAATAAATGTAAAGTCTTGCATTTAGATTTAAAAAATTAATTGCACAAGTAAAGAATAGGGAAAACATGGCTTGAAAATCAATCAGTAAGCATTTGTTAAGTGCTTATTACGTGTCAGGCACTGGACCCATGTGGCAATTACAAACATGAAAAATATCTAAGTGGGTTTTTTTTTGCCTTTTTTTTTTGGAGGGCAATTGAGGTTATGTGACTTGCCTAAGGTCACACAACTAGTTTTGTGTAAAGTGTGTGAGGTCACATTTGAACTCAGGTCCTCCTGACTCCAGGGCCAGTGCTCTATTCAATGCGCCACCCCAAGTCACAAGTTTAATATAAGCCAATAGTGTGGCATGCTTCCTTAAAAAAAAAAAAGCTAATCTTGCCTTAATTGCACAAAACAAAATCTAGTGCCCAGATATACTTGCACATCCTCACCAGCTCGTAGGGGAGCAAGAACATGGTGAAATACAAAGCTGGCTGTAGATCGAGAGAACCCAGAGCTCAGTACTGGTTCTGCCCCCTACAACTGACATGGTCTGGACCAAGTCCCTTCCCCTCTCTGGGCCTTAGTTCTCTAAACTGTGTTATGCAGAGATCCCTTCCAGCACTAAATCTATGCTCTAATGATTCCCACTCCTGCCTACCCCAGAGATTCGAGACAGAGACCCACGGCAGCCACAAGGCAAAGATACGGCACAAATGAGGATGCAACACGGCCCGCCGAAGAAGAGGACAACACTTCCAGGTGTGGCCGGAACCAGATCAGAACGTGCTTAGGAAATATTGGACAAAACAAATAAAAATACAGCAAAACGCAGATGATAATTACATTTTTCAAACTAAGTCAGCGTGCAGGCCACGGGGATCCTTGTGTGTAGATCAGCGGTCCAATTTCTGTCTGGCTTTGACATCACTGCCCTGATGGGTCTCTTGGTCCTCTCCCAGCCCTCATGTTTTGTGTTTACAGCCTCTCCTAACTCTAAAGTTTTGTGTTCAAATGTCTGTTCCAGCTCCAACGCCCTACGCTTCATGCCCCATGTCCATCCAGCTCTGGAATTCTGTGTTCCAAGGTTCCTTCCAACTCTCACACCCATTTTTAATTAAGAGTGGAGTTAGAGTGTGCTTTTGTGTATGTGCCCTTTTGCCCTTTGCACTCCCTTCCTTAGAGAAAAACCATCACATCCTCTGGGTTTTCTTGGTTCAGCATCTCAAACAATTGACCACGCAATTCTCTAGGTCAGAGCCCAAAGGAATCTGAGGCAGAATAGAGCAAAAAGTCTAATGAGCCTGGTTAACTAGGGATGCTTAATTGAGTTTCTTATCTCATCTTGGCTTTTTGGCTATACCTACTGAGTTCATAGCTCTCTTCCTTCAGATCTTTTGATTCTGCCACACAAAGCTTCCTAATAGCCACTATGACACTTTCCTGCTCAAGGACTTTCGATGGCTCCCTGTTGCCTACCACATAACTTTTTTTTGTAGATATTTTTTTCAATGTTCATTTTTTATGAGATTTTGAGTTCAAAAATTTTTCCCTCCATTCTCCCCAAGATGGCAATATAGCGTGGCTCCAACTAGAAGTATAGGCAAATCCCTTCATCTCCCTGAGCCATAGGATTCTCGTATAAAGAATGGAGTTAATAATAATCATATGCCTTTACAAGGTAGCTCTCAGGGAAAAGCCATTTTTAAGCCACATAGTACACCAGAAATGTAAACAGTTCTTAAAGACCTTAGAGATTATGGGTACCTTAGACGTCAGGCAAGGAGTTTGACCTTTATCTGTTTGGTAAGTAATAGGGAGCCATTTAGGATTTCTTCTTTTTTAAAGAGGAAGTATATGCCTAGATTTCTTCATAAGAAACAGTAGTCTGGTAGGGATATGAAAGATGGGTTGGAAAGTAGGAGAGAGTCTTAAAGCAGCAAGATCTGTGAAGAGGCAATAGCAATAATCTGAAACAAGTTGGCAAGTCCCGGGGTTGAGATTTGGGGCAAGTCCCACCTGGGAGGTTAGGAAGAGCAGGTATTTAGAGGGAAGGTCACAGGGGAGGGAGCTTAGGAAGGCAGGAGGGTTGAATGCTTGGATCACGGGTAGGAGGGGCTGAGGAAAACATACTCTTCAATTATCACGTTGACAGGGAACAGGACGGGGATCCTCTTGGTGGCCAAATTGTCTTTCAGTAGTGTGGAGTTCTCATTGTCACTGCAGACACAGATCAGTTGGTCAGTCAACAAGCATTTATCAGGCCCTTGGTATGCACCAAGGACTGAAGACACAAGCTAAGGCAAAAACAATCCCTATCCTTGGAGAGCTTATAATCTAATAGGGAAAAATAAAAATGTATGTATCAGATAGCTAAAGGGAAAATGGATGGCGGTTGTAGAAGGAAGCAGCTGGTAAAGACCAGAAGAAGACTCTTCCTGAAGATGGTGGGAATCTGAGTTGAGTCCTGAAGGAAGCCAGGGGAGCCAGGAGGGATGGGTGAACAGGGAGAGGCAGTAAAAGTGTGAGTCATCTGTGAGGAACTGCATAAGGGCAAACTTGGGAGGAAGCTGGGAAAGGAGAGATGGTGTCCCTAGGCCTGGAGAATGGAAGAAGACGAGAAAGGGGCTTTGAGAGAAGGTGCGCCTAGATTTCATTTACCTGCTCACGCTTGCTTTCATATCCAAGAAGTCCTCCCAGGAGCTGTTCCATAAGGTATCAAACATTGTCTGGACCAATACCTGGGTTCAGGGAGGCACCAGGAAGGATCAGATGCCTCCCCAAAACTCAAGCATCATACCATCCCTACCTCCCTCATTCCTCCTTCCTTCTTGGGGCACAGACACATTCCTTATCCTAAGCCCCAGTTTAACCTCCCCTTCCATTCCATTTACAATCCCTTCCCCAGATGCATGTGTCCTATCCTTTCCCAGACCTTGGGGAGTGATCCCTGCTTCTCCTCCTACGTCTCATCCCGGACCTTTGGGGTCCATGATTCAAGAGGATCTCACCATACTGCCTCCTTTCAAGATGGGGGAGCTCACGTTGCAAGACAGAGTCCAGGCGGAGAGGCTGGCCTCATGATTTTCTTCCTTACAGATCACAGGGATCTGACTCTGAGGTTATAGACAGTGAAGGAGAAAACTGAAGTCGTTTAGGGGTGCCAATTGGGTCCCTAAATGGCAGAGTTATCCTCCCAGCCATCAGTCTCAAAGAGGTTAGAAATGTCCCTCAAACAGGACAATTGGACTTAATGGAAAAAGCCTTGGATGAGGATCATAGTTTGTGATACATATAATGTCAAAGCTGGAAGGGACTTCAGGGGTCGACTAGTTTCATGCTTACAGTTTCACAGATGAGGAAACTGAGGCCCAGAGGGGTTAAATCATTTGCCCAAGGTCACACAGGTAGAAAGTGGCAGAGCTGGGATTCAAATCTGGGTCTTTCTGATTCCAAATTCAGCTGTCTTTTCTCTATGCCATCCTGCATCCCAAGTCCCAACTTACTGTGTGACCTTGGGCAAGTCACTCCCCACTCTGGAGCTCAGCTTCCTTCTCTGTAAGATGAGGCCATTGGTCCAGATGATGCCTAAAGCCCTGTCCAGCTCTGACATGATTCCCCTTTACTAACTTCTGATGTTTCTTTTCTCTAGGAACTTTAGGGCTTAAAGACTCCCCTTTCCTTGACCCTGTTTGTATCTTCAGCCTACTAGTCTTTTCAGGTTGGGAGAAGGGAGCAGAGAGAGAGGGAAGAGAGCCAAGACTTTGGGACCAGGGCGCTAGCTACCTTCTTCTTTACCTGGAGTGCAGACACCTTTCTGAAGGAGAGGCCCTGGGGAATGGTCAAGCCCAAGTGAACCCGGTAGGCATCTTCCCCGACATTACTCAGCTTCAAAACGACAGAGAGGCTGGATGAAGGGGCCAGGTGCAATGCCTGAGATCTGGGGAAGAGGTCAAGGAACAGGCCCCAGGCCCCACCAGTCAATCAGTAAGCATTAATGATTACGATGGACGTGTTAGGTACTGTTCTAATCAGAATCAGGGAAGTGGGCTTGGTTTGAGGAAAGGATCAGAGGCCAGGTTCAGGATCAATACTGAGGTCAAGGGGCAAAGGTTAGAGCATCACACAGACAAACCCTTTGGGATGAAAGTTCAGCTTCAGATTGGCTTCACACTTGTTGTCATCTCCACAGTTCTTCTCAAAAGGAATCTAGAGAAAAAAGTACCAACGGGAGCTCCTTCCACCCACCCCTAAAAACTCTTTCTTTTCTCTCTGTCCATCTCCCACCTCCCCTCTTACCTCCTTGGTCTCTGAATGTGGAACAGGTCTCATTGTAGGCTGTATTTTCTTTCCAGGTGAAGAGCCATGGGGGAAACCAGGAGAGGGGATGGGGAGAGGGAAGGAGAGGTCATTTGGATGAGAATTATCAGAGAAGGGTTAGCCCAGGGGTGAGGAACTTATGGCCTTCAGGTCACATGATTTGTTCTGTAAAATTTGGATTCAGTCAAAAGGCCACACTTAAGAACCTAGAAGGCCACGTGGGGTCTCAAGGCCCCAGGTTCTCCACCACTGGGTCAGACTCTGGGTAATATCCAGCTATGGTCTTTGCCCCTTTCCCAGACTTCTCTCCCCAGTCTGCTGTTGCCCTTAAAAGTAGAGGATAAAGTGTATTACTACTCATCTCCTAATAAGAGAGGCGGCAGACTCAGGAAGCATTTTTAGACATGGCCAATGTGAGAGTTTGTTTTGTTCTACTATACATACTGTTAAGAGGGCTTGGGTTTTCTTTTTCTTTTCTTTTTTTTTCAGTTGGAGGAGGAAGGGGGGAGCAAGAGAAAATAAATGCTTGTGGATTAAAAAAAAAAGTGGAGGATGCCATCAGATTGAAGGCCTGCCTGCTGGGTTCCTAAGATTCTTTCCAGAACTGACTTTCTAGGTTCCTAAGACCCCTTCCAGATCTGACTTTCTAGGTTCCTAAGATCCTTTCCAGAGCTGACTTTCTAGGTTCCTAAGGTCCCTTCCAGAAATAAGGTGGGGATTCTAAAATTATATAGAATTGAATTTCTATTCCCAACCAATACCCCATCCCTGAAATTCCTTCTTACATTGTTATCACCCTCAAAAAGAGAAAATCTCAGGGAGACATTGATGGGGGAGATGTAGTCCTCGATGCATACCTAGAGGGAACAAGTATATCAGTATTATAACTGTCTGTTGAACCTCTCCTGCCTCAAGCTAGTAACACTTCAGGATTATATATAGCTTCTGTATTTCCCCTCCCCAGAGCCAAACCCCCTAATTTGCTCACAGGAAAATTAAACCAGTGTTGGGTGCAGGACTCTTTTGGGGTGACAGTCATGTTCCCTCCAGTCTCCTGTTTCTCTCCAGGGAAATAACCCCGACTTCTCATCCTGTGTCCATCCAATTGTAGGATATATGTGAGATTAGCCACCAGAGGCCCTGGACAGAGTAAAAAGGTTCGGAAGGTTGGGATGGAGACCTGAACTCTGAGCAGGAAAATGGTACAATGGAAGGAACAATAGATTCGGAGCTGACAAATTGGGATTGTAATACTGGCTCTGCTACTAGCAACAGATGTATGAGTTTGGGGAGGTCTCCTAGCTTCTCTGGGCCTCATTTTCCTCATCTGTAAAATAAAGAGATTGGCCAGGATCAGCAGTTCATCCCCTTTGGATGATCTGGTGAAGCCTGTGGACTCTTTCTTAGAATAGTGTTTTTAAATGCATAAAATAAAGCACATAGGATTACAAGGGAAACCCAATAATCTTGAAATGCCATTATCAAAATTAAAAAAAAAAAACAACCCAAGTTCATGGACCCTTGGTTAGGGCCCCCAGCCTGGATGATCTCCAAGGTCCTTTCTAAATCTATGAGACAATGAGATCCAATGGAACTAAATCGTAGGTAGAGAGAACTGTTTTGTGGAGGAGAGGTGACTACAACACACTGACCTAGGAATTTGGGTGTGAGGTTCTTGACCCAAAAGCATACAGTGATGTTGACCCCAGACTTCTTGGTACTGGCCTGGTAGGAGCACTCCACTTCCTGCACTGGGATTTCCACTGGGGAGAAGTCCCACGAAGAGATGATGTCCAAGACTGGACGAGAGCTGGGTGAGGGGAGGTCAAGAGGAGAGGTAAATTCAAAGTGAGAATTCACAAAGGAAGGTAGGGCTTCGTACTATATTCTTCTGTGGCCTTTCCCCCTTCCCAAAGTCCTTTCAGACTTCATGTTTCTTTCTCTATATCACTACCCTTATTCTAGCTTCTATTTTTTAAAAAGTATATAGGGTTGTCCCAGGCTGAGATATGTCTGATTATGAGTGCGGGGACCTTCACCCCTTTTCCCTCAGACACTCCCCCCAACAATTATACCTAGGCATCAGACCTCCTGCCTCTTAAGTCCCCAAAGTTGGTGTCTTTTCTAGATAGAATTCAAAGGATCCCACATCATCTCACCTCAACATAACCGCTTGGCCCTCAGTCCCCACAAGCACATCTACCAGTCCATCTCCTCCAAGGTCCATAACGCCATGGATGGATCGTCCAAAATACTGGAGTCCTGGGGATACCTGAATGCCCTCTATGCGCTAAGACCAAAAAAAGAGACCCCCACTAAGTCAGTTGTTCTGATATCAAACAACTGGCTAAGGCCAGGCTATGGGTAAAGGATTAGGTTTAGGTTCTTGGACCCCAGTCTTGGGAAGATCCTCACCTGGCTAGGCCGGGAACTGAGTCCATCAGGCTTCCCATTGTAGATGTAGATAGCCCCCCCCTCCTCCATTGGGGCTCCCACAGCCACATCTGTCAAATCATCCCCATCGATGTCAGTCAGAGCAGAGATGGCTGCTCCAAAACGACCCAGGGGATAGCCAGTGTCCCCTTGAAGTTCCATCATCATCTGGAATGCCAGCTGGGAGCAAGGAGAAAGCGTTACACATTCATTCATTCCTTTATTCATCCATTGATTACCTCCAAAAGTGTTTGTTGAGTACATACCATGTACAAGACACTATTATCAGACACCAAGAGTATAAAAGAAATACAGCAGATGGGTAATTTCTGGAACCTTAGTGCTAGAAAGTACATTAGATCTGGAAGGGACCTCAGCTGACCAAGTCATGTTTGAGACAAGGAAACTGAAACCCAGAGAAGAGAAGCCTTTCACCAAAAGTCAAATACTGATTGAGTGGCAAGGCTTAGAATAAAACTGGGGTCTCCTAAATTTCAGCTCAGTGTTCTTTCTCCTTTGTACCCCATCTTCAAAAATCCTACATTCTAGATAAGAAAAGATTCACACTCTCTAAAAAGTTAAGCTGACGTATAAGCTGGTGAAATAGAGACACTAAGTGACATGCCTCCTTTGAGCTGCTGGATTAGAGCTCGTGCTGTAGTCCTTCCTGATAGGCCCATGCTTAGGAATAGGCCAGAATGATGGACAGTCATAGGAAGGGCAGTAGAAAAGTAGAGAACAGCAATGTTAACTCAGGTTGGGTTGATCATGAAGGAGGCAAGACTTGGGCTGGTCCTTAGAAGAAACAGGCTCTCCTTTTTCTCCTTTTCCATACTCTCTCTGGTGCCCCTCAGCATCCCCTGAACGTGTGTGCGCGCACACACACACACACACACACACACAATGCCATGACTTTCTACCTCTTTCCTATGGTAGACAAAAACACGGCCTCCTCTCCACTCCCCATAGAACAGGGGAGCTCCAACCAACAGCAGCTCCATCTCCCCATTTTGGTCCACATCAATGCCACACAACTCCCCTCCAAAGTAAGAGCCAATCTATAGAGCAAGAAAGAAAGAAGAGGTGGTATAATGAGGATCACATACATTTATACAGTACTTTACGGAACATGCTCCTCACAGTAATTTGGTGAAGCTGGATAGCATTAATAACTTGACTTCCACTTTACAGAAGAGGAAACAGGTTAAGACACTTGTCCAAGATTACATGGCTAAGTAAATATCAGAGCTCAGATAATTACAAGTGAATTTAAGCAGCACTTTAAGGTTTATAAAACATTTTACAGACACTATTTCATTTAATTCTCAAAACAACCCAGCGAAGTAGGTACTAGAATATTACTTATTTCCATTTTACAGATGAGGAAACTGAGTCTCAGAGAGGTTAAGTGATTTACTCAAGTTCACACAACTAGCAAATATCAGAGGCAGGATGTCAAGCCACTGAGTTGTGACTAAGGTAGGACAACTCAAAGCTTTGTTCCAGGGTGCTGAAATTTAGCACAGAAAAATAGCACTTTCAGTCTTTCAGGAGTAGAGAAATAGCTAAGCTTAGCAGTTAGATTTCAAGAATAACTAGTTAAACTTGGAAGTTACCACATAGAGTACTCCCCTTACCCTTATCCCCCATGACACAGGACAGTTAAGTTCCTCTTCCTCTTATGAAGTAGCCTTCCCTGAAGGCTTCCCACAACTGAAGAGGGTGAAGGGAAGGCTAGTTTCATGTTTCTTATCCTGTACAAATTTTGTGTCACTTGCTTTAGGCACAAAAATTGCTAGTAATAGTGGTGACAGACTAGGTTCCTGCCTCCAAGTAGAGTGTTCTTTCCATTTCACTAGGGATTTGGTCCCCATCTTGTTCAACTCCTTCAGTCTCAGGTTTGCTCTCCCCATCACACACCTTCAGCTCCACCTGTGGCCACATACTCTGCTCACCTGGGTCCCTTCAAACTTCTGTACTTGGCTCCAGTTTCCTCCTTTGCTTTCTGGTTCTTGGAAGAGTAGTACCCGACCTACATGCTGATATCGAGGAGCACCAGCTGCCAAGAGTTTCCTATTTCCCTTGGAGAGTAGCCAAGTCACCGTATAGCCTATGGAGGGAGCCAGAGACTTGGAGACAAGAGCCGGTAGGGCTGGATAGAGGGCCCAGGGTCTCTGGAGCAAGGAACATTATCTTTTGATCAGGGAATTAGGGGGAAGGTAACAAGACAACCTTACCCAAGTACCCATCTTCTGCCACCTGGTTCATGGGTTGGTTACCCACAAATGTTTCATCCTTCAGATCTTGTTCCAGATCTATAAACCCCCCAGCCCAGTCCAGAGCCCCAGCAGCTCCCACCACAGCGTGGCCCTGCAAAAAATGAAAGACACTAGGGGCAGGTCAGCTGTTTTTGTGCCCCTCCTCAGGAATAACTGCATCTCTGGGTTTTACTCAGCTACTTCTAGTCCTCAGACCACTATATGGGGCAATGTTCATCCTCCACACAGATGCTAAGGTCATTTCCCTAAAGTGCAGGTCTGACAGTGTCATTCTCCTTACTCCGTAAACTCCAGTGTTTCCCGACCACCTTTCTTCAGCCTTCAAACCTACCTTAGTGAGGTCAGCACTGATCCCACTGGAAGACAGCTCCATCCTGAAAGCTATGTTATCTTTCTGCTTACTAGTGCCTGTGAGGAGTCACAGAAGGCATGTGGTACAGTCAGAAGAATACTGGATCTTGAATCAGATGATATGGGTTCAGATTTTGACTCTGCTACTTACTACCTATACACCTTGAGCAAAGTTCTTAACCTCTAGGGACCTCAGAGATTATCTAATTCAGTAGCTCCTAACTCTTTTTGAGGATAATAACTCTTTTTAATATAAAAAAATTTGAGGACCACTCCCCCAAATAATAGTAGTTGTCCTCTTTGTGATCGTTAATTGAGAAATAATAATGATGATGACAGTTAACATTTACAGAGGGACACTGGCCCTCTGGCTATTCCTCAAACAAGATTCTCTGTCTCCAGACTCTGGGTACCCTCACTGGCTGTTGCCCAGGCCTGGAATGCTCTCCCTCCTCATCTCCCTGCTTCCTTCAGTTGCCAGCTCCAATCCTGTCTTTTACAAGAAACCTTCCCCCGAATTCCCATGCCTTCTCTTTATTGATTCTCTCTCATGTGTCCTTTTATATTTGCATGTTTGGTAGCATGTTTTCTGCCCCATTAGACTTGAGAGCAGAGACTACCTTTTGCCTTTTTTTTGTACCTCTGGTGCCTGATATATAATACGCACTTAATAAATGCTTTTTGACTGACTAATGCTTTAAGGTTTGCCACAAATACTATCTTATTTTATCCTCACAAAAACACTGAGATAAATGCTATTATTATCCCCATTTTACAGATGGGGAAACTGAGACAGATAGAGGCCAAGTGCTTTATCTAAAGTCACATAGCCAGTAAATATATAAGGGTAGACTTGAACTCAGGTCTTCCTGACTCAGCTCTAGCATTCAATTCATTATACCACCTAGCTGCTTCAAATAAACAATGATGAAAAGTTACCATGAATTCAGTTGCCTTTTTATGAGTTCATATTTTATGAATCATAACAGCTACATATATTTGAAAAATAATAATACTTATGTGAATTGATTTTATTCAAGTTTATAGAGTGTACGTATATTTGTCATCCTGAGTGATATAATGAAGTGGGGCCTTTACAACAGCACATAGATGGAGAACCATTGAATCTAATCCAGCCCCTTCATTTTGTTATTCAAAAATTAATTTTATTGATATCTATCATCTTTGTATTTTAATTATTTTCCATCTCCTGCTACTAGAGTGAACTGACAAAAAAAACCTAATTAAGCAAAAACTTGCTGATACAGAAAACTTGTCTGATAATTAGAGTGTGAGCTCTTCGGTTCCTTTCTTTGTATCCCCAGGGCTTAGCACAGTGTCTGGCATGTAGCAGGCTCTTCACAAAGGCTTGTTGACTGATACATAGGGTGAGTGGAAGTAAGGATGACACCGAGGTGGTAGGGAAGGTAACTGGAAGGATGGTTGTGTCCTCTAGAGAAACAGGAACGTTCAGAAGAAGAGTGGGTTTGGGGAGAAAAAACAGCGAGTTCTGTTTTGTGCATGTTGAATTTGAGATGCCTGTAGAACATCCATTCTGAGATGTCCAAAGCAATGAGAGCTGCTCAGAAGACAAACTAGGGCTGGATATACAGATCTGGAAGTCATTTGCATAGAGAGGATAATTAAATTCACAGAAAGTGAAGAGTCACCAAATGAGAGAGTGAGCATAGAGAGTACATATTATCAGTCAGTCAACAAGCCTTTGTGAAGAGCCTGCTACATGCTAGACACGTAGGGACAGGGAAGGCATTATGGGGGAAAACCCACCTCCTATCTTCCCCGCCTCCATCCCCAAATAATTAAAATTGTTAAGGACTAAGAAACACTAACCTCATACAGATAAATATTAAATTGCGATGCCTCCAAGTGCCTTATGACAAAGTTTAGCCCCCTGATGATCATTCATTCATTTAAAAAAATAAATAGATAGGCAGAGAGAGACAGACAGACACAGATAGATAGGCAGATGGCAGAGAGCTAAACAGAGAGACAGACAGTAGATAAAGAGACAAACATGCAGACAAGAAGATAGACAGCTAGAGA
>CM053583.1:227071241-227120227 GCA_028627135.1 Pseudochirops cupreus
TGGCTTTCAGGTAGTCCAATAATTTTTAAATTGTCTCTCCTGGATCTGTTTTCCAGGTCAGTGGTTTTTTCAAGGAGATATTTCACATTGCCTTCCATTTTTTCATTTGTTTGGATCTGTTTAATAGTATCTTGATTTCTCATAAAGTCATTTGCTTCCATTTGCTCCACTCTAATTCTGAAGGAATTATTCTCTTCAGTGAGCTTTTGAGATTCTTTTTCCATCTGGCAAATTCGACTTTTGAAGGTATTCTTCTCCTCATTGGCTTTTTTGGCTTCTTTTGCCATTTGAGTTAATCTATTTTTTAAGGTGTTATTTTCTTCAGTCAGGTTGTTGACTCTCTTTTCATGATTTTCTTGCATCATTCTCATTTCTTTTCCCAATTTTTTCTCCATTTCTCTTATTTGGTTTTCAAAATCCTTCTTAAGCTCCTCCATGGCCTGTAACCAGTTTGTATTTTTCTTGGAAGCTTTTGGTGCAGGAGTTCTGACTGTGTTGTCTTCCTCCTGTTCCATGCTTTGATCCTTTTTGTCCCCCAAAAAGGAATCTAAAGTTCGTTTGCTGGGCTGGCTTTGCTTCCTTTTTCTGCTCATGTTGCCAGTCGATTACTTGATTTTGGGTTCAGTAGCACTCTGCTTTCAGAGGGGAGAGCTGTCCCAGATCACTGAGGTTTTTGTAGCTGCCGGAGCTATTAGGAGATACAGTCTCTGCAGCCCCCACCAGCTTTGGCTCACTGGTCATGCACCTCAGGACCACCATCCCCATCCAGGCAGCTCAAGGCAAGAGCACTTAGCCTCTGAATGGTCACTTGGCCCCTCTGCAATCTGCAGGCTGGGAGCTTCTGAAGCAGCCATGTGGAGGCGGCTGCAGGGCCACCACTTTTTCTGCTTTCTTACCCTGGGGCAGTTGGCCAGACCCTCTGCCCCGAATTTAGCCGAGTTCCACTGACCTTTCAATTTGTCCTTATTTCTTATGGGTTGGTAATTCTGGAAAATGCCACAGCTGCCAGTGATTCGCTCTCTTGGAAGCTCCAGCCACGCGCAGCTTGTTCTGGCTAGCCCGGAGCCAAGCCACGGGTTTATGCGGTGCTGGTCTGGGCTCCCAGCATGCTACAATGAACCCCTTCACATCTGCCTGCTGGGCTGCCTTCAGTCGGAGATGTGTTTTCTGTAAATTTTGTGGGTTCTGGAGCTCTAAAATTTATTTAATCATATTTTATAGGTATTTGAGGTGGTTATGGGGGGAGCTGTGGAGTTTTGCTGCTTCTACACAGCCTACAAAGCATTTTCTATACTACCTGGGGAAGCAAAGCACAGCAACTAGAATCCCCAGGTTTTATAGCAGCCCAGAGGTAAAGCAATTTGCCTGCTTATTGAGCTGAAAACAATTGGGGCTTCAAATCCAAGTGTGCTGATTATAAACTGTTCTTTCACATAAACATTTACTAAGTACCTATGTGCCAGGTGATGGGAAATATAAGAAAAAAAATGCAAGTTCCTGCCCTCAAGAGCTTATATTGTATCAGGGAGGTAACACTTATAAATGTACAAAGTAAACACATCATAGTGTCATTCTTTTAAGCTTTCAGACTGCTGGAAAAATTTAGGGGCCACACAGCTGTCAGCAGAAACAATCCATTTAGAGAAGTTGATTTAGCCTACAAGCCTCACCTCTCCCTAGTATGCTCTGCCATCAGCAAAGGACCCAGATGGGTCTTGGGGCTCTTAGGAGATAGCGACACTCCCACCACTATGAACTGATCAATCAACATTTATTTATTACGTACATTGTGCTAAACACTGGGGATACAAAAAACGGCAAAAGGCTGTCCCTGCCCTTCAAAGAGTTCATAATCTAATGAGGGGACAGCATGCAAGCAAAATAGATACAAAGAAAGTTATAGGACAAATGGGAGATAATGAGCAGTGGGAAGGCACTGGCATTGAGAAGGCTTCCACAAGGTGGGATTTTAGTTGGGACATTAAGAAGCCAGGGAGGTGAGTAGTTGGGAGTGGAGGGAGAGCATTCCAGGCATAGGGAACAACCAGAGCTCAGAGGAGTGTCTTGTTTCTAGAACAGCCAGGAGGCCAGCTTCACTGGATTAGAGTCCTTGTCGGGAAGCAAGGTGTAAGAAAACTGGAAAGATGGGAGGAGGCTCCAGGTTATGAAGAGCTTTGAATGCCAAACAAAGCATTTTGCACTTGCTCACAAAAGGGAGTCATTTATTTATGCTTATTGAGTAAGAGGGATGACACTACTACTCAGTTATCTTTCAAGCTCTAGGGACAATGGGATTCAGAGGACCAGCGCTCCCCAAGGAGCCCTTGTATTCTTAGACAGACTCTGCCAAGAATTAGGCTGTGTGACCTTGGACAAGTCACTCTCTGAGCCTTTATGCAGATGAGGCCTTTCCCCATCTGTCGAATGAAAAAGGAACCTATCCTACCTCCCTCACAAGTATTTTTTTAAAACTTTTGTTTATTTTTAGTTTACATCACTCATTTCCATGACATTTTGAGTTACAAATTCTCTCCTTGTCTTTCCCCTACCCACCCCCCCAAAACAGTGATCCCACTGTATACCCCCTCCCCAAATGTGCTCTCTCCTATATCCTCCCCCATCACCCCTCTGACTTTCAGGTTGGGAGAGATGCCTCACAAGTATTTTAAGAGGCAAATTTGACCAAGAGACCATCTGGTCCAATTCTTTCCTTTTAGAGGTAACGAAACTCTAGAACAGTGACCTATCCAAGGTGAGGAAGCTTAGAAAGCACATTAGAGAAAGCAAGGAGTATCCTACAGACCTAAAGCTCCCTCAGGGGGTCTTAAAAATAGCCCTTCCCCTCACTATGTAAAAAAAGTTGCTTCTCTCCCTCAGTCATGCCTCTCTCCCCCTCCCCATCCAAGTAACAAGGAATCGCTTCATCCCAAACCATTTTATTAAAGGAAAAATGACAACCTGAGAAGGCCCTCCTCCATGCATGTATCTCACCCCTACCTCTTCTAGTAGGATTTAGGAGGGTGGAGGAACCTTGAGTTTCTAGCATCTAGTAACACGTAAAGGAGGATTTGGGAAGGCTTTTGTGTCCCTGTTTTCCCAGTGGGATCCCGAGTCCCAGGTTATCCAGTCTGGAGTCAGTCCCATGAGTTTCAGCTCCATCCAGGCCCACACTCCCATCTCTGTTCCACAGGTTCTTTAGTTAGGCCCCTCTGCTTCCCTAGAGACAGGTGCATATTCTGTGGCTCCTGGGGCAGGGCCAACGTTCTCGGCCTTCTGGATGTCTTTATGGGGCAATTCTGTGTACTTGCAGGAAGAGCCACGAGCAAGGTGGACGGGGTAGTGGCGCCGGTTGGTCTCTATCTTGGCCAGCACAGCCTGTGGCAGGTCAATATGGCATCGTGATGCCAAGGCTACCAGGTAGATAAGGACATCACTGAGCTCTTCCCCTAACGCCCCTCGTTCTGCTTCCGACCAGGACAGGGGTCCAGGTCCACCATCGGGCCTCCACTGACTAAAGGGAAGATGAGACAGACAGACATAGAGACGACAATGTTAGTACTGGGCCTTGGCTAGATGCCTGAGTCCAAGCACTCTGCAATCACAGCCTCACCCTCTGCCTCTTTGGACGGCTCCTAACCTTCAGTGCCAGGCCCTGCTCTCTGTGTTTAGTGAGTCTGATACTCAGGCAGTCCCACTTCAAACTGAGTTTTTCCTTCTCCCAAACCAGCCCTTTGACCCAGGCTTGAAACCATAGTCTTTTTAATTCAGTTTTTTAAAATTTTATTTTCAAATGAAAATACAATCCCTCACATCCTCCCACCCCACTGAGAAAGTGCGCGCGCACACACACGCGCACACACATACACACTCTGTTATAAATGTGTGTAGTCAAGCAAAAGAAGTTCTTGCATCGACCTTGTCCAAAAATGTATCATTCTCCACTTGGGAATGCATCATCTCTCTATGAGGATGTGGGCGGCATGTTTCATTAGGAGTCTTCCAAAAGAATAGAGTCAAACTCAAGTAGAAACAAGTCTGACAAACCGCACAAAAGGATCCCTGTACATTACACACCGACTTAGAAATTATCATATTCCCTACTATACACATTAATATTACCCATGTTCTGTGGTGGTTTTCATTTGTTAAATATTTCCCAATTACATTGTGGGAATCTGGTTCAGACTGCCACAATTGCCTCCTCCGCTCTAGAAGTGTAGCTGGTCACAATTCCCAAGTCTCTGAAAACTCTTTGTCCTCCTTCATCTTTTAACACCTCCCTCTACCTCACCCTCCACAAGGAGTCTCTGAGCTCCCTCCATTCTGTTTCTGAAATGTGTTTAGCATCCATCCATTCTCTCCCAGCCTAGGCCACCTCCCTCTAAGGCTCAGTCACACCTCTTGCCTAGACTCCTTAACACTGTAGCTGGTTTCCCTTCCTCCAGGCTCTCCCTCTTTCTAAATGCATCCTTTCCATTACTGATTTCCTAATGCACAGGTCTAATGACCATCAGACCTCTTTTGCTCAGAGCCTTTAGTTGGCTCTCCCGCTCTTTAGAATAAAATCCCAAATCCTTAGCCTGGCAAGCAAGACTCTCTCTCTCTCTCAGATTTGGCCCTCTCCTCCTTTTCAAGCATTATTTTCTATTAATTGCCTTTACTTTCTCTTCAATCACACTGGACCACTGTTCTTCCTATTACACACCTCCTTATTTCCTGCCTTTACTTACACTCTTAGAATTTGGGGTCCTACCCACCCCAATCGTTTCCACACAGCAAAATCCTACCCATCCATCTTCTTAGGCTCAGGTCAAATGCCACTTAGGAAGCCAGGAATGCTCTTTCCTTCCTCAAAATCTTCCTGTCTCTAACCCCTGGATCCCAGGACTTTCTACATCTCCTATGCTCTTTATCAAATTCTGCCTTAAATTTTGTTTTTTTTTCCTTTCATATATTTTACTTATTTCATTAAATATTTCTCAATTAAATACAAAAAAAGTAACGTTCATTTTTAAAAAGTTTGAGTTCCAAATTCTCTCTCCCACCCCTCCCCCTTTTTGAGAAGGCAAGCAATTTGATAGCAATTCTACATGTGAGGTCATGCAAAACATACTTCCATATTAGCCAAGCTGCAAAAGAAGACACGCATCCAAAAACGGGAGAAAAACGAAGTAAAAAAAAGTATGCTTCATTTTGCATTCAGAGTTCATCCGTTCTCTCTGAACACAGACAGCATTTTATTATATATATTTTATTCATTCTCCCTACTAGGTTGTAAACCCTTCAAGGGCAGGGCCTATACCTTGTAAGTCTATACATACCCCACTACCCCACTGTGCAAAGATAAAAACCCCTTAGATTAATCCAATACTAGCGTCCCAACTGAGCAGGTGCTGCCAAAGTGGGAAGGGAAGATAGGAAGGCCCCAATGCATCCACCCTTCCCCACCTGTGCAATCCCTATTGCCTTCCAGCTACTCACAAGAGCTCTGCCAGCTCCCCCACTTCCCCAACAAGGGCCAGGAGGAGATTCCGAGGTTTATGGAACTGGTCCCAGTCTCTTTCTGCTGCAAACTCTGTCTGGAGGCGACGGCTAGGTCAGAGAAGGGGAAGGGGTGGGGGAGGCAAAGGCTAGGTCAGAAAAGGAGTCAGCACAGCAGCAAGGCATGGGGCAAAGAATTAACTGTCAGAACTAGAAGGGATTTTAAGAGAGAATTTATTACAAACCCCTCATTTTACAGAGGGGTAAACTGAAGACCAGGCCTGGAGTCAGAAAGGTTCATCTTCCTGAGTTCAAATTCAGTCTCAGACACTTACTAGTTGTGGGACCCTGGGCAAGTCACTTAACTCTGGCTGCCTCAGTTTCCTCGTCTGTAAAATGAGCTAGAGAAGGAAATAACAAAACATTCCAGTATCTTTGCCGACAAAACCCCAAACGGGGTCAGGGAGAGTGTCAGAAATGAGCGAACAAACCTCTCACACCAAATCCTACGTGCTTTCCAGCGCTGACTCCCCTGCTGGGAGTATTATTACCACCGCACTTTACAGATGAGGAAAGGGAGGCGCTAGGGCCGGCGGTTCGGTAAAACGGACTTAATTTCACAAAGCTACGGTCGGCCAACGTCGTCATCATCCCAGCTAACACACGGAGCTCTGCACACATCTCATTTAATCCTCCCAACAGCCCTGGGGGGCAGGAGCCGTTACTCTCATCCACCTGATTACAGGTCCTGCACTCTGTACTCACACCCCTTAATGAATCGGAGGACCTTGGGCAAATAGCAGTCTTTCTGTGTGTCTGAGTCTTTTCACCTGTATGTTTTTTATGTATGCGAAGCAGCACGGTAGAGAGAGGACTTGAGACCTAGGTTCAAGTCTCGGCTGTGTGACCCTGGGCAAGTCACACAACTACTGGGTTCCGGGCACTGAAGCTATCGATTACAGGAGGTGCTAACCTATATTAGGGGAGAGTGTTTCCTCAAGTGGGAGTCGCTAATACTAATAGCGAAATAATAGAAATCTAGGCTTTCTCCAGGCTGCATTCGAGCGTAGCATTACTGGTGGCAGGAAGCCTCGGGTTCATCAGGGACCTCCCCTCCCCCGCCATCTTCCCCCACGGGGTGGGCAGCATCCCTGAGGAAGGGGAGGAGGAGTGGGGCGTGCATCTCACATGTCCTCCAGCGTGGGCTCCGGGCTGAAGGTAAATGGGGCATCATGCCCCGCCGCCGCTGCTCCCGCCGCCGCTGCGCCCTCGGGGTTGCTGCCCCCTGGCATGATGCTGCAGAGGAGCCACTAACTCCGGAGCCACGTGAAGGTGCCCAGCCCAGCCCCTCCCCCTCTCCCTCTCCCGGCCTGGCTTTCCCGGGCTCCAGCCCCCCAGCGCGTTCTCCCCTTACGCAGGCGCAGGGGAGAAGCCAGGTGGTAGAGAGCGGGGAGGAGGTGGGACAGGGCCAGAGAAGGAGCCAATAACGTACCTTAGTTTTCTCCCGGGTCCACACACGGACCAATCAGAGAGCCTCGTGCTCTGCCGCTTGAGGGGGTGGGCCTAAGGCCCTGTAGATGGGCCAGGCGTGGGGTGAGCGGTTCCCTAGAGCTAGAGCTCTTAAAGGGCCCGCTGTTAATCCTTAGGATACTATCAACGAGATGATAAACAAGGAAGGGCAGGGAAACGGGAACTAGAGCGCAAGCGCAGAAGGCCGTATCTGGAAAACTGGGCCGGGGTGGCCACTCCTCCATTGGCCACCAGATGGCGCCAAGAAATAAGCACACTAGACGTGTTCTGATGTCAGTCAACAAACATTTATTAAGCTCGTGCTGAGTACCATGCCGTACCTGTGTAGCAGGGGCTGAGCCAGTTTAGGCATCCTGCCCTGCCTGTCTCGCACTTCCTCTCTTGCTCAGACAACAATAATCAGGCAGCCTTAACCGCTCCTACAGAGGTCATGACAATCTATTCTCTACGGGTCTCAGTGACTACCTGGGTTAAACTGCGTCCTCTGGTCGCCCTTCCCCATTACGCTACGTGAAAGTAAACTCTTCGAGATGCGGGACTGAAGTTATATTCCTAGACTGTAGCGTGGTTTATGGCACATAGTAGGCACCTTAATAAAGGCTTGTTGATCATGTAAAAAAATATGTCAAGATGCACGGTAAACACGAAGTGATTGTGGAGCGGGAGAGCATTACTAAGCAGGAGGATCAGAAAAGCCCATAAACACTCGAAGTGCTCCGTGAAAGCCTCTGTGTATGTCTAATTGTGCATAATCCCAAACCGCTTTCCAGATATTCTGGATCAATTCGTGGTTTAGTGTGCCTTTTTCCCCCTCGATATTTGTCATTTGCTATTTTGTCACTGTTATCAAAGTTGTTTATGAGGCAGCAACTCAAAATTGCTTTTATTTTAATATTTCTTTAATCAATTATCTTTAACACTTCATTCTTCCTTATCCCTATGTCTAATCAGTTGCCAGATCTTGCCATTTCTACCTCTACAACATCTCTCAAGTGTGACTGCTTCTCTCTGCCTCAGTGAACTGCCACTTTGCTTGAGTCCCTCCTCACCTCTGCTTCACATCTCCCCACTTGAATCTATACTCCGTCCTACTCCCAGTGATTTTGCGTAAGTACAAATCTGGCCTTGGCAGGCCGGGGGCTTCTTTTTGGCTCAAAGGTAAAATACAGATGCTTCTGTTTAGCTTTTAAAGCCATTGAAGACCTGAAACTCTTTCCAGTGTCATTTTACCTTACTCCTTTCCTGGAATATATGATCCAGTCATCTGACCTTCTCTTTGTTCCCCTCCTGGTAAAATAGATAAGACCTTCCACATCCACCTTGTACCTTGGGTAAATCAGAAAATATTCCAAGCTTGGATTCTCACCTCCTTCAACCAATTACTATCCTCAGAAATCCTAAAGGATAAGTCTGGAAGCAGAGATAGCAGATAACATCATGCTCCCCTCCGATTACCCTCCAGGGATCTGGAGGGTAAAAGGAGGAGATGTCTCCAACACATCAATTTTCCTATACAAAAAGACTGGTAAATCATTTCTCCAGTTGCCAGACCACCCTGTCTGGATAATTTCAAAACCATTGCTCTTGGGAGCCACTAGGTGGCTCAGTGAATAGAGCACCAGCCCTGTAATCCGGAGGATCTGAGTTCAAATTCGCCCTCAGACACTAAACACTTAATAGCTGTGTGATCTTGGCAACTCACTTAACCCCAATTACCCTGCCTTCCCCCCTTCAAAAAGAAAAAAAACAAAACAAACAAAAAAACCCCATCATTGCTCCAGTCTGGACACAGATTTGGAAATCCATCCTTCCCATTCCCCACGGGCTATAAATAATTGTCTCCAGTAAATCTTTTAGACATGTACATCTTATGTGTGGGCTTCCTTTTCCCCTTCCTAGAGCAGATACTTCAGTTCCACATAATCACTCATTTAGAGAAGCATTTGCTGCCTAATTGAGAAATTGTAATGGGTAAGAGAAACAAATCAAATCTCTTACTTTTTAAAAAATTCACTGAATTCAGAAAGTCTTCATGCCACTTGCTGTAGTGAATGGCCCTAATTAAGAGAAGTAACATGAATTCAATCTAGAAAGATGACTTAGGGCAGCTAGGTGGTGCAGTGAATAGAGCACTGGCCCTGGAGTCAGGAGGACCTGGGTTCAAATGCAGCCTCAGACATTTGAAACACTTACTAGTCGTGTGACTTGGGGCAAGTCACTTAACCCCAACTGCCCTGCAAAAAAAAAAAAAAGTGACGATGCTAGACCATATAAATCTTTGAATGCCTGATGAGTATGTATTTTATTGAGGAGGCAAGAGAAAGCAATTGGGGCTTCTTGAGTAGGGGAATAACATGGTCAGAATTGTGCTTTAGGAATATCATTTAGGCAATTGGATGGAGGCTAGGCTAGAGAAAGAAGATTCCTGGAGCAGGCTGACTAATTAGGATGCTAGTCAGTAGGACAGCTTAGAGATGATGAGGGCTGGAACTGAAGAGTGGCTGGGAGAGTTTAGAGAAAGGGACAGATTTGAAAGATGCTTTTGGAAGTAGAATTGACCAGACTGACTAGCCACAGGGGTGGGTCAGGGATGAGGGAGAGGGAAGAGTCAAAAGTAACTCTAAGATAATTACTAGGCAGTCATGTAAGTCTAGATACCTTGTGCTAGTAACCCAGAATATTAACCCAGGAAGGGATGCCCAACAACTTTATTTTACAGAAAAGGACCCTCAGACCTTCCTAGAGGAAGAAGTCAGCACCAGTCTCATGGGTTCCTGAGTCTCACCCTGTTGTTCATTATCTTGCATTATCTTTCCTTAAAATCTGTTCTAGCTTCTCTGGACTTTTGGTTTCCAAGAAAGTTTGGTAGTGAGACTCCCTGCAGAGTCTGGGGAAATGGAAAGCCTGTGAGTCCAGCCCTCTCATTTTACAGATGAGGAAACTGAAACAGGGGAGATTAAGTGATTCCCCCAGGGCCACAGAGGTAGCAAGCATCTGAGGTAGGAGTTGAACCCAGGTTTTTCTGCCTCCAAGTTCAGCCCTATCCATTATTGGTGCTTCTCACAAAGCTGATATGTACCAAAGATGAAATTTGAACACAGATTTTCCTGATTCGAGGGTTCTATATCTACTAAACCATGTTAATATTCCAAAGCATTTACAAAGGTAAGTAAGTACAAGGTAATTTGAAGGATAGAGAATTAACAGCTAGGGGGTTCAGAGAAGGCTTTGAGGAATAGATAGGACCCAAGCTGAACCTTGCAAGAAGATTAAAAAAAGAAAACCTCAGAAACTAAGATGAAAAAGAAGTGCATTCCAATTGATGGGGTGGTTGGGCGCCTGTGCTTGAACCCCAGTTTGTAGAATCACATTTCTCCCTAGCCTCAAATCTCTCTAGCCTCAAAACACTATCTCAGGCAGTTTCTCCTTAGCTCAAGGGCAGCATGCCCTAAAGAAATACTTATTTCTCTTCCTGTTACAGTGGTCAGCTGCACTTAGAGAATTTAGTAGTTTGACCCAACTGTTTACTGGCTGAAGCAGCTGTATTTGGGTATCTATCTATCTCATATATCCTAGACTCAGTCATATGTATACTCCCTGGCTCATACACGTCTTGAATCCCTTGTTACCTTGGGACATATGTATACTCCCAACATCCATCTTGTCAAATATGACATTGATGAGTGGCAGCTTGGTCAGCTAACTTAGTGATGTTTCAAGCCTAAAACTACACCTCTGTGCAGCCCCACCTTGGGCTATTTCCCAGTGGGCAATATGTCTGCAAGGTAGATATTAAAAGTACATGTTCCTTTAAGAATTGATCACTCCTTAACTCTTCCCTAATCTCACCCTGACTCACCTAGTTAGCATAATTGCCACAGGTTATATTTTGGATTATCCTATAAAAACCTGAACTTTACTCCTTTAAGGTTGCAAGTTCCCTAAGACTTCCTGCCTGCTGTAAAGCGTAAAAATAAACTTGTGTCAACATGACTCAGAGAATGCTTGAGCCTGTGAATTCATTCCAGACTGCCCACCAAGGGACTCTGGTTATTGGGGTTCCTGAAACACATACACACCTGCATCACAGTCACGGGAAATGTAGATTTAGGAGAGGAAATGTCAAGTTCAGGGACCAAGCAATGATCTTATCTGGTTGGAGCAAAGAGTCCATGCAGGGGAATAATATGAAATAAAGTTGGAAGGATAGGTTTAATCAAAAAATCAAAAAATATTTATTAAGCATCTATGCCACATCAGGTTGTAGAAGGCGTTAATTACTGTGCTAAGGGATTGTTAATTATCATATGGCAATAGGGAGCCATTGAAGGTCTGGGAGTAAGAGCTGCCTGGGTCAAATTTGTGTATTAGGAAGATTGTCTTGGCATCTATGTGGAGGGTGGATTGGAGAAGAGAGACTGTGAGTAGGGAGACTAGTTAGGAGGTTATAACAATAGTCTAGACAGGAGGCGATTGGCCTAAAGTAGGATGAATGAAGAAAAGGGGATAGATAGACTGTCATAGAGAACAATGGAGGACAATAGAAGGGATGTGGCAACTGATTAGCTATGGGAATGAGGAAGAGGGAAGACTCTGAGGTTATAAACCTAAGTGTCAGGGAGGATAGTGGTCTCCTCAACCGAAATAAAGAAATGTATAAGAAGGAAGATGCTAAGTTTGGGTAGCCAACAGGAAATCCAGGTAGAGAAGTTGTGTGTGTGTGTGAAATCAGAACCACAATCATTTTGCAGTGTTTTGGTAGACTAACAATATAAGGATCTCCCTCTCTAACCACCTGATGGCCTAGTAATAGAAAATCCCCAGCCTCTATTGAAGAAGGGTAGAATATAATAAATGGTGCAAGGACACAGTAAAATGGGATGGCCTGATTCACTATTAGAACAATTGCTTGTTGTTCTTGGATAAGAGACACCTGCAGTCTGGTCTAAATGCTTACCTCAAATCTTCAGTTTCGTTTAAAGGGCCCTATTTCCCAATTGTAAAAGTAATTGGTCACCTCCCCTTGAACAGGGAATGTCCTCTCTCTCCCCTTTTTTTTTTTGGAGGAGGGAAGGCAAGGCATTTGAGATTAAGCGAGTTATCCAAGGTCGCACAGCTACTAAATGTTAAGTGTCTGAGGTTAGATTTGAACTCAGGTCCTCCTGACTCCAGGGTTGGTGCTCTATTCACTGCACCACCTAGCTGCCCCTTGTACTCTTATTCTGATAACAAACTCTGCCAGCTGCACTGTAAATATTCCTCTAGAAATCCTTTTCTCCCTTGAATGATTTCCCCTTTCTCTCCCCTTCCTTCTCCACTAAAAGGTGTTCCTTATCTAGCCTGAGGTGCTGTACAATACTGCTGATTGGTTGTATACTTTAAACCAGATTGAAAGGTATACAAACTCTATCTGTAACCCTGGGAACATGAAGCTTCTAACAGCAGTGTTCTTAGCATGCTCCTACACTGCCTTGCTTTCAGTTCAGCCTCCTATCTGACCCACGGTTTTCAGACTTCTGCTCAGGGGCATGACCTTCCCAAGAGATCACATTCCTCTCCTCAATGTCCAGCAGGTAAACGAAGTGGGACTAAATTTCAGAAGAGAGATTTGGGTTGAGTGTGTACATTTGGGAGTGATTCACCTAAGACTGAACCCATGGAAACTTATCAGATCACCAATGAGTGTAGAAAGAAAATAGAAGTGAACAAATGGGACGGGCAGGGGGCAGCGGAAAAAAACAAAGGAGACTTTAGTCAGACAGGTCTGACAGGCAGGAATAGGTCCAGAAGAAAGAAGGATTACAGAAGCCAAGAAAGGGCTTTATTAAATGTTTTCTGAATGAATGAATGGCTAGATCTGAGCCTGCCTGAAGCTCCCTCTAGTCCTACATGACTCTATGTTCTTTGTATTTCCTGAGTCTTTTCTCTTAGTTCACCTTATCAATGGCTGAGGGCTTATGGGATCTTGAGTCTTCCATCCTTCCTACCTTGCTCCTTCCACCAATATAAAGGAGATAAAGCTCCAGACACTTTTTCTCAAGGCTGGTCAGCAGAACCACTATCTTCAGTTCTTTCTATCAAAGAATTTGTCTATCATTCAGTCCCTTAAGTTCTGGGTTTGCCACATTTTAGGGAAAACTGGTGAAGAGAGAGCGTAGAATAATAATTGGGAGATTTCCTAGAGGTTATCTGATCCCAGTCCCTCATTTGACAGATGAGGAAACTGAGATCCAGAGACATTAAGTGACCAAGGCCACACAGTAGTAAGTGGTGGAATCAGGATTTGAACTCAGTTTCCAGGATTCTACATTTGGCATTCTGGGGGACACAGAATGGTGGGGAAAGCTACATATTTGGAGTCTGGGCCTCAGAGTTAAAATTCCAGTTCTTCTACTCTTTAGGATAGATGATTTTGGGAAATCACAACCTCTTTGGGGCTCTGTTTCCTTACCTGTAAATGAGAAAGTTGGGTTAGATAATCTCAGAGGTCTCCTTTAGATCTAAATCTATGCTCCTATCATACTGGTTTTCTCAGTCTTTAAAAGAAAGTGTAGTGGGGGATATACAAGCTTTCCTCTGCCACTGTTTTTTTTTTTAATGCAGGACAGAAGCCTGGGTCAAGAGTCAGAAAATTCGACTTTCAGTTCTCACTAGTACTTACTGTCTTGTGCCTGTGACAGTAGGCGAATCACAGCAGTTCTCCTAGTTTTAGTTTCTTTATGTGTAAACTAGACATAAATAGTATTTGCACTTCACAGGCTTGTAAGATACAAATGAAAATTTATATATATATATGTGTATATGTACATACATATGTGTACATGTACATATACATACATACATACACACACATACATATATAGCTTTGTAATCAGTTGAAGCTATCAGTGTTATCTTTCTAATGCTGTTTCCAGTTCTTTCAGGGTTTCAGGCTTTGTCAGTCAATTATGTTCTCACGCCTCCTTTTTTCTTCTCAATTCACACCTATAAGGCAGGAAGTCTGGTATAAATGTGAGAAACAAGAATGGTAAGAAACAAGACATCTCAGATGAGTCACTTCTTCCCCCTGGTATCTTGAAGTGGTGCCTAGGTAAAGGGGGGAGGGAAAGAAAGGGAGGAAGAAGGAGCAAAAGCAATAAATAGAAGGAAGCAGAGATAATGAGAGGGAGAGTGATGGGGAAAGGAGTAAAATGGAGAGAGAGAGGCAGAGAGACAGAGACACAGAGAGAAAGACAGAGACAGAGATGGGAAAGTAAGGACTAAATAGATTAGGAAGAGACTGAGAGAGGAAGAAAGAATGAAAGGGGAAATAGATGAACAAGAGGGAGGGTGAGAAAGAGGGTGGCAAGAAGAGAGATGGAGCTAGAGATATGGAGGGAGAGAGAAATTGAAAAAGGAGAAAGATAAGAGAAGACAAATGGAGAGAAATGTGGGAGAAATTTATAAAAGGTGGAAAAACAGAAATATAAAAATAGGGTGGGAAAGAGAAAAGCTGGACTGGTCAGATAGAAGCAGATGAAGAGACAGAGAAACAGGAAGTAGAAAGTCAGAAAAAGGTAGAAAACAAGAGATGGGGAGAAATAGAGATGAATGAAAAGTGAAAACTGTGGGGTGGGGAAAGACAGTAGGAGTCCAACCGTGAGTAATGGGAAGAAAGGGAGGGAGAAAAACAGAGACAGGGAGAAGGAATGAGGGATGGAAAGCTGGGGGAGGGGAGAGGAAGATAGAAAGAAAGATAAAGAAGAAATAGATATGTCAAGTACAGTACCAGCATTCAGAAAATGCCTTTCATCTGGCTATGAGAGACAGGACAACCCTAGATGGAAAGTTAGCAAGTATTAGAAAGTGCCTCAGAGTTTCCAGGGAGAACCCATCATGACACCATGAGTCTCAGAAAGATTTGAGAATAGCAAGCCCCACATTCCTTATTCATCATTTCCTCTGTCTGGCATCATTCAGGACCCTCTTTGAGGTTCATTCCACTCCTCAGTGTTAAAGATTCTAGATACTTCCAGCTCCTACCATTCCCCACATTGACCTCTCTTCTTTCTTAAGGAGTTTTTGTAGCTTCCTTTCTGCCCTGATCCCTACTTTCATATTTGGTGACTTCAATCTACACACGGATGTCTCTTTCCTACTCATCAGCCTGGAATCTTCCATGGCCCACATTTTCACTTTACCTCAGGCACCCACAGAGGTAATCATTCTTTATATAATGATACTTGGGGTGACCACCCACACTCTAGCACTTCATATCTCTCATCGAGGAAGTATGGACACCAACTCACTCTTTAGGCTTACTTGATCATTCTAACCTGCTCACACACTACTAGCTAGTCTAGGTTCCCAGAGAAGGAACAACATGTTGTTTGGTTATATTAAAATTCTTTTGGGGATGTTAGGGTTAACTCTGTTGTGAGAGAATGCATGTTCCTCAGTTACTACAGTAGCTCTCAAGCCCCAGCAAATGTGTTTCTATTTACTCAAATCAGACACTTACAACAATGATACTTTTAGATCTTAAATAATATCATTTCCTATCACTTAGTAAAATAAAAAAGAAGTGATAACATTGTAGTAGGATTATCTCTCCCATGCAGCATACATGTAACAGAGTTTCTATGGTAAGATAACAGATAGAAAGAGTTTAGAGAGGGAGACTTCCAACATGTAACATAAAATGCCCAAGAGAGCCCATGCAGCCCAAGGAGAGCCTCCTGTCTCCCTTCATCCTGGGTTTCTGGCTGGCTAATAACAATAGTCAAATACAAAGATATGGTTTCAGATTATGATAATCATTTAACATCATTTGAATCTCAACGAGGGCCAGAGCTTGAAGTGATCAACCGGAAGAAGAGCCTCAACCTAACACAGTGGTTCTCAACCTTCCTAATGCCACGACCCTTTAATTTAGTTCCTCATGTTGTGCTGACCCACAACCATAAAATTATTTTTGTTGCTACTTCATAACTGTAATTTTGCTACTGTCAGGAATCATAATGTAAATGTCTGATATGCAGAATGTATTTTCATTGTTACAAACTGAACATAACCCACAGGTTGAGAACCGCTGACCTAACAGTCATCCATTCGTAGAATATCTCCTCCTGTGTCAACAATACCAGATGGGGCTGACTTAAGAGTATTTTTTCCTGTTTATGGCCATTAAGGATGAGACCCTTAAGCAGATACTACTTTGAATAATGAGACTTTTTCTTATCTTAATATTTTTTGAACATATATTGTGTTATGGCATGTTGATGATAAAGAAAACACAGATATATATCCTGGGTCATAGTTTCAATGAACACTTTGTCAACTCTTATCTTATTATGTTTATCACCTATTCAATTAAGAAAATTCCTTTCTCATAATATGGTTAAACATATATAAAGATTATAAATTTGAGTGACATAGAGACCCTGAGTTGGGATTGTTCTAACACATAAAAAGGCTTGTCATTCTTTTATTAGTCAGTCAGAATTCCCCTTGTATGTACACATTTGCTAGCTTTGGCTTCCTTTAAGGAAATAAACAATATGAGTTTACTTATCACCTAGCTTGTTTGCCTCCTTTATCTAAATTTTCAGGTTGACAGTTATAAATGTCAAATTATATATTACAAATTTCTCTCACTGCTATTTATTTCTCCTATATGTCATCTTGGACTGGCTTAGAAACCTTCACAGGCAACTCTATCAAGATTGGGAGTTCTCAATCTCCCATGGGGAGTCTATTGTTCAACTACTTCCCCATTCAGTGCGTGGCTCTAAAATGGGCATTGGACCTCTCCACCAAATTATTCCAAAGTTCCATTTATATTTCCAAAATAATATAATAAAATCAAAGGTTAGCAAACTGATTTTTAAAAATCTAATCATAGAATAAATCATCGCACAAAGGGCAGTCAGAAAGCATAGGGGAAAAGGGAAGCACAAAGGGCTGACCAGAACAGTCCACTGGAACTATAGTACATACACAGTGCTAAGCTTATGATTGCATGAGCAGGAAATGGCTTTCCTACTTAGATGCTAAAAAGCAGGCACAGTTAATGTAGTAGATTTGTCTACTTTGGCCACCTTATCTCCCAACCTAGTCACTATGTGGCCACAAACACATGCAACCTCACTTCTACCCTTTTAAAAAAAATATTATTTCCTAATTTTATGTGAGTAAATATTTGGGATGAATCAGACCAGGTTAAGACTTTCTGAACTTCTAAAAATCAGAGGAGTGATCAAAGGTCCTGCAAATGGAATCAGTGACTCCTCATGGCTGGCTTGCTCTTCACCAGACTTAGCTACTGTAGCTACTGTTAGATTCTATCAAAGTTTTACTGTACTTTTGATGGTTCATGTGGTCTTCTGAAGTTCACAAAGTTGCAATATGCTCATATTGCTTCCAATATTCATTCACCTAAAAGCAGAAAAGAATAAACACAGTAGGAACATGAGAGACAGCAAGATGGGGAGATAAGACAGAAGTAGTAAACTTCTTTATGGTGCCCTCCCCCTCTGCTGTCTGGGAGGCAGAGGGACAAAGTTTGCCAGTTCAAATCTTTTGTATGCATGTTCTGTTCTAGTTCTGTAGCCAATTAAAAGGATTTTCATAACCAAAAAGTGATGTAGCGGAAATGAGAGCATACCATACCTCTGAAGCAGGAAAGGGAAGGCTTGGTGAGCCTCAATTTCCTAAAGTAGACCTTTAGGAAAGGTTAAGGACTCTTTGGTCAGTCCCCCCTTTATACCTAAAAGTTAATGATATTATATGTGAGACTTAATTGGACCAAGGAACAATGGCTCAAAGTGTTGGCATAATCTCCTGGTCATCTAAGTAGAAAAGTACACAGCAGAAAGAGACAGGCAGTCCTCCTGCTTGATAGACCCTCCTTGGCAGGTTCCACCACTGCAAATGCAAAGGACTGGGAAACTGCCCCCAACAGAACCAATGTTGCACTCTTGTCCAACTGACTTTTCTTTCACACTGCTGTAAATTAAACCTTTTGTTGTTATTGTTGCTGTTAAATGTTAGATGGTCTCTGGGTGTCTCATTTTGTTCCATTTCCAAAACTGATGCACCAAACCTAGAGTTAAGTCAGGCATGACCCAGAATGCTAGCAGCCAGACATCCTATTTTCTATCAAACTGGATTTTTAGCAGCTCGCTGACTTAGCATTTAATCTGTCTCCATGCCTTTGCACAAGCTATGTCCTATGCCTAGAATGAACACACTTGTCTCATCTCCATCTCTTAGAATCCTAAATTTTGTTCCAGCCCAGATCCAAGGCTACTTCTTATGTTTAGTTCTTCCTTGATCTTCCCCATTGTTTGGCTAACTTGGAGTGTAGAGCAGAGGCAGCAGACTTGGGTAGCAAGCAGCTGACTACACTCTCAAGTGCAGCCTGTATCAAATTAAAATATACTTGGGAAATATTAAATAAAATAAATAAAATGCAATAAAACACAGATAATATAACATTTTAAAACTAAGTCAATATGTAGCTGGCGGGAATCCTTATGTACAGATAGTAGCTCTGTTTCCATTTGAGCATGACATCACTAGTGTAGAGTAAGGGAGTAATGGGAGATAAGAATGGAAAAATGGACTTGGACCAAAGACTTATTCTCAGTGGCATGGAAGATGCAAATATGAACGAACATGATAGTTTAATATCTTGTGTGGGAAGCAAGTTGATAGTAAGCACTGATTACTGGTTGCTATGTACAATTTTATCTGAAAGTTTAGGAGCAAGATAAAAATTTTCTGTTCATGTCTGACTCTACAGAAAGTAAATTATCTCTGGTGTAAAACATATAGTAGTTACTAGGTCCACATATCAAAGAGATCAAAGAAAGAGGAAAAGGTTCCCTATGTACAAAAATATTTATAACAACTTTTCCATGGAGGCAAAGAATTGGAAACTGAAGGGGCATCCATTAACTTGGAATGGCTGGTCAAGTTGTGGTGTCCTGAAAAGCTCTAATGTTGTAAGAAATGGTGAAGGGAACAATGTTGGAAAAACCTCGGAAGAAATATATGAATTGATGCAGAGTGAAGTGAATAGAACCAAGAAAAGAATTTATAAAATAACAACAATATTAGAAACACAAATAACTTTAAAAGAATGAAGAACTCTGATGAATGCAGTGAACAGCCGCAATTCCCGAGGACTCAGGAAACTCGCTACCTACCTTCTGATTGACTTAGAATGGAGACAGAAACTTCTTTTGGGCACTGCAAAGGTGAGATTTTTTTTCTTGACTCTCCATATTTGTCACGAGGACTTTGTTTTTCTTTCTTTTTCAGCTGAAGATAGGGAGAAGATGTGGGAGAGAGTAAAGACAGATTTTGGTTAACTGGAAAAATACGGTTAAAAATAAAATGGCACATTTATAGACACACGGGGAAATGATCTACCATGTCATTCAGGAAAAATTATTATACTGTTTGAATCCAACCTTGTGATTAAAGGTGGGCCACACCCAGAATGGCACCCGAACCCATTAACTCTTTAAGAATATTAGAGATGGCTAAAAAGGATTTTGTGTTCCCTGCAGGTCCTGGACCCACCCAAAGGATTCTTATTCTGGGTCTCCATGGTCAGGGTTTGTTTGGGGTCCACCCAACCTTATGCTTTGGATTTGCCAAATTTTATTGAATGTTTACAGTTACTCATCTCTCTCCATCTACTTCACTTTCAAGTTGTCCTCTCAGCAAAATTGCTTGACCGTGTATGTGTGTTTCATGTGCCAGCACCCCTGTCTAAATCCAATATAATATAAACCTTCCACATGAGAGGGAACCACAACTCCTTCACAACTCATTCTCTTCTACCAAACACTCTAATAAATTTCTTTCTAAAAGGATTTCAGATATTGGGGTTTGTTCTCAAGAAGAACAGATACAAGGAACCTATGTCAGGAACAGGAAGCAAATGACTTTGTGGGGTCAGGAGTAGAGAGAAGGGAGGGAGTCTCAAGGACACATTTGGAAACTGCCCTGGCTGTTCATAGTGCAGGGAATTGACATTGGCAGGAGAGGAGTCTGGGACAAAATTATACAATTCAGTTTCCCAGATAAGGGCCGTATGTGACAGTATGAAAAGGAATGAATGGAGAAGAGGAGGAAAACAGTCACAGCTGAACTACAGGGTCTCAAGCTCTTGAAAGACAACATTTAAGAGACCCCAAGAGAATTGGGTAGCTAAAAAAAATAGTTCTACCAACTTTGCAGTTTTTAATACAATAATAGATTTCTCTTTGTTCAATTCCTTCTTGTTCCTAAGGTAATATAAGAGGGTTGTCCTATACTCCTCACACTCAATTAATGTAACTAACACTATAACCTGTATTAGGTGAGAAAGTCTAGGCATTAACTAAGGTTGAGGGTTGTAATCCTAGAGGGTGCCAAAAACAGAACAATAGCAGCTTTGAATTTTAAGTTAGATTATAATCATTTATAACATAAAACAATAAAATAAATGAGAAAGCAGGGAAGACAAATTTTAAAGGTCTCTCTAAGTGCCATCACAGGTGTTTGTATTTGGTCTTACAGGTAATAGAAAACTTCTAAGTAGAAGGGTGACATGGTTAGAACTGTGCTTTAGGAATAACATTTTAGTGGCTATATGTAGAATGGATTAGAGAGGGGGAGATGCTTAGAGGAAAGAAATGCTTGGAGTAGGGAGATCAATTAGAAGGCTATTGCAATAGTCCAGGAGAAAGGTGACGATCACCTGAAGTTTTTGGCCATGTGAATTGGGAGAAGGGCACTAACTAATTTAAGAGGATTCTAAGTGATGGAGATGAGACAAGTGTGTTTGTTCTAGGCATAAAACACAGCTTGTGCAAAGACATAAGACAGATTAAATGCTAATTCAGCAAATGGCTAAGTGGAGGTAAAATTGATCAAGATATGACAGCTGATTGAATATGTGGGATGAGGGAGAGTTCGGAGTAGAGGCTAATTCCAAGGCAACACATTTGTGATGGCTGGAAGATTCTTCTGCTCTCCACATGCGTGTGAAAGTTTAGAATTGGTGTGGGTTCTGGGGGAAGGATAATGATTTCTGTTTTGGCTATGTTGAATGTAAGATGCCTTTTTAACACAGTGCAAATAGCCAATAGGTGGTTGGTGATATGGGATGCTGGCTGAGGAAAGATCCTTGGATCTTGGAGTTAGTTATCTGTAAAATGATAATAACTGAATCCACGACAAGTTCACTGAGAGAGAACATAGAAGCAAAAAAAAAAGTATGAAGTTCTGGGGGCAACAGAAAGTAATTGTTTGTTTGGAAGACAGTCTAAATATAATAAAGGGAGATAGAGCTAGGAAGGTAGGATGGAACCAGAACGTAGAGACCATTTAATGTCAGCCTCAGAAGTTTGCTCTTTATATTGTGAGCAAATTTAAGATTTTGATCTGGACCATGACAGAGAAATACAACTGGGAAAACAGAGTTCCAAATTCTCTCTTTTCCTCCCTTCCCTCCCCACTCCATGAGACAGTAAGCAATTTGATTTTTCAGAAATGTGCAAAACATATTTCCATACTAGACATGTTGTAAAAGAAAAGACAGACCACAACCTTAGAAATCGTCTAGCTGACCAATACACCCTACTTGCCCACCTACCCTCCAAATGGAAGCAAGGAGATCAGTTAGTAAGGTTTAGGTTAGGTTAGTAAGTAGGCAATTAGTTGAATCTTACCCTGCCCACAAACATTTTGGTTTTTCTCTCCTCTCTTCCAAGCCCACACACATCCTGTGGAAGGGGGATGACTTCTTCCTCTCTCCTCAGCCTATGAACACTACTTCGGGCTTTGCACCTGATGGAAGGTGCCAGGCGTGGCACCCCTAGGGTTCTTGTGAGGATAGGGCTTTCTAGAGAAAGAAGTTGTGGCAATGGTTACTAGTTGCAATGACAAGGCTTCCCCAATCTTTGATTTTGTGAGTGCGGGTCTTCCCTGAAGTAACAGGCCACCCTGTATAAACTGGTGGTTTGCTCTCCTGGGCCTGATCTAATGCCTGGCACAGAGTAAGCAGACAGCTGTCTCTGTCTCTCTGTCTCTGTCTCTCTCATAATATTTTATTTTTTTCCCAATTACATGTGAAAACAATTTTTAATGTCTGTTTTTAAAATTTTTGAGTTCCAAATTCTCTTCCTCACTTCCTTTCCCCTTCTCTGAGATGGTAAGCAAATTGATTTTTTTAGAGATGTGCAATTATGCAAAACATATTTCTATATTAGTCATGGTGTAAAAGAAAAAGACTAAGAAAAAAACAAAGTGAAAAAGAGATGCTTCGATCTACATTCAGACTTCTTCAGTTCTTCCTCTGGCAGTAGACAATATTTTTCAAGAGTCCTTTGGAATTGTCTCGGATCATTGTATTTTTGAGAATAGCAAAGTCATTCACAGTTGCTCATTTTACAATATTGCTGTTAATGTATACAATCTTCTGGTTCTGCTCATTTCACTTTGCATTAGTTCATATAAACCTTTCCAAGTTTTCCTGAAATCATCCAAGCAGACAGTTCTTAAAGAATGTTCTTTCCTTCAAGAATTAGATGGGACTTCTGCTCTCAAACTTAGTCCCCAGGGAAAAGAGCAGGAAATTTAGAGGATGCCCATTGATTGGAGAGTGACTGAACAAGTTGTGGTGTATGATTGTGATGAACTACAATTGTGCTATAAGAAATGATTGGCAGGATGGTTTCAGAAAAACCCCAGGGAAGACTTAAATGAACTGATGCAAAATGAAGTGAGTGGAACCTGGAGAACATTGTACAGAGTAATAGCAATGTTGTATGAAGACCAACTGCTAGTCTCAGCAATCCATTGATCCAAGACAATTCCAAAGGACTCAAGATGAAAAATGCTATCCACCTCCAGAGAACTGATGAATTCTGACTGCAGATTGAAGCATACTTTCAAAAACTTATGTTTCTTGCCTTTTTTTTTGCAACATGACTAATATGTAAACAGGTGTTGCATGACTTCACATGTATAAGTGATACTATATTGCTTGCCTTCTCAAAAGATGGGGGAGGGGAGGATGGGAGGGAGAGAATTTATAACTTAAAATTTTTATGAAATGAATGTTAAAACAAATAAATGAATAAACAAACAGGGAAAAAACTTGGTCACCAAGTGCTTCCCCCAAACCTGCATATAATGTAAATGGACTCAGCAAACTCCTAATGCTATACCCCTCCCCCAGCGATTGGCAAGGAGCCAAGTACTTTTTAGAGACAAAAGAAGATCAGCCAGAAAAGTGGGTGCTGCAAAATAATAATACCCTAAGGCCCTAACATTGCTAGAGACTTTTTTCCAAAGCCCTCAGTACAAAGATTAGGGAAGGTCCCACCAAGGCAAGGGGAGCTCAGTGGTGTGTTGCCAGGTGAAAGCAAGGGTCAGGGTCAAATCTCAAACTTGCTGGAGGACTTCCATGACCCTGAGCTCTGTTTGCTGTCCTGTGTATGCAATACTTTTCCTTCTATTGCTTGCTTTACCTATAGACATTCTACTCATCCTTCAGGGCCTGCTTCAATTCACTACACATTTATTAAGCACCTACTATATGCTGTCAATGCATGTGTCAACCTCTTTATCAACGTGTACATCCCTGGAAAATACACTACCAAGGTGAGTGACCTTCTCCATAGCATTCAAAACTTCTCCATTTGCTATAAGGTATGCATATGAGTGTGGTGGCAGCTGATGGAGGACCTGTGTTTCCTTGGTGTTAATTGTTAGGCCAAAATTAGCACAAACATCAGAGAATGAATTCATACTTTGATGCATCTCAGCTTCAGAGTCTGAATTAAGTGCAAAATTATCTGCAAACAGAAAATCATGCACCAACACTCCCTCCACTTGGGTCTTGGCTTGTAGCCTTTTCAAGTCGAAGAATTTATCATCAGTTCAGTAGCTGACTTTGATGCTGTATTCTTCCTCGTTAAAAGCATTTGGCAGCATGGCTGAAAACATAATGCTAAGAAGCATGGGAGCAAGCACACAGCCTTGTTTCCCTCCAATGGTGACTGGGAAGGCATGAGAGCATTGTCCATTATCTAGAGCCTGGGCAAGCATGCCATCATGAAATTGAAATACAATGCTGATGAACCAAATTTTGTCATAATTTTCCATAAGCTGTCATGACTGACAATATCAAAGGCCTTGGTCAGATCTACAAATGGTGTGTACAGACCTCTGTTCTGCTCCTTGCATTTCTCCTGGAGTTGTTGGGCAGTAAACACCATAGCAACTGTTCCAGACATACCCAGAACTAGCTCAGTGTTTGGGAGGCTCCAAAAGAAAGTATGGGAGAGAAGAGGTATCAGACTGATTGCCAAACTGAAGGTCTGTGGAGACATAGTGTTGATCTCATTGTTGTGTGCCTGTGAAACCTGGACAGTATACCAGCACTATTCAAGGAAACTGAATCACTTATATTTGAATTGTCTTAGGAAGATTCTGAACATCCCCTGGTGGGATAAGGTACAAGACACTGAGGTCCTTACTCAAACTATACTGCCAAGTATTCAAACTCTGCTTCAGGGGGCACAACTCTGATGGGTTGGTGTAATGGGAATGGGAATTTGAAGATCTTCCCTGCCCCTTAATAGACTTGGGGGGAGTTTGAAGACCTTCCCTGCTTTGCAACTCTGCCTCCTAATAGGCTGAATGTAATTGCATGGAACCTGTGATGGAGGAAATTTGCATAAGGATGCAGCAGAATCCACAGGAAGCTTCCCTGCTGTGAAGATAAACTCTATCCCCTAATAGGCTAAATACAGTCACATGGAACCTGTGGTGGGAGGAGTTTGCTGAAGGAAAACAACACCCACAGGAAGGTGGGAGCCAGAGCTAGTGAGACAGTGGGGGAGAGAGGATGCTCAGGCAAGGAGTCAGATAGGTTCGTGAATAGATATTGATCTTGTATTGGTTTGTGGGAAGGCTGAAGGATGGCATGGCTCTTAGTGTTATTATGGCTTCTGAATATCTTTGGTACTATGATGGAATTGGCTTACTGGTTTGGGTTTTCTGGTGTCTAAATAAATGCTTCAGTTCTGTCTTCTACCTGGAGAATCTGGTATATTTTGCGATTGACCATCATGCGATATTTATAGTCACGGTCTTTATCATGATAGTGGGAGCTGTAAATATTGCATTGGTGCTACAGTTGGCCACACTGTTCAAATGCAAAACTTAATGCTTGTCAAGAAGACTATTTTATGGAGAACTCACATGGGGCAAGTGTGCACATGGTGATCAGAAGAAGCAACACAAGGACACTCTCAAGGTCTCTCAAGAACTTTGGAATTGATTGTGTGAAATGGGATTGATTGTGTGAAATGGCACAAGACCTGTCAACATGGCATGCCCACATCAGAGAAGTTGCTGTGTTCTATGAGCAAAGCAGAATTGAGACAGCTCAAAGGAAACTCAGGAAGTGCACATTTAGAGAATCCACCCCAAATGTTCACACGAACTATTTGTGCCTGACTTGTAGTAGAGCATTCTGAGCTCATATTGATCTGACCAGCCACAGTTAGAAACATTGAAACGACTCTAGCATGTTGATGTCATTTTGCTCCTCTTTGAGAACGAAGGATGACAACCAACCAACAATGTACCAAGCAGTGTCTCTTCTGGGAAGACGTTTCCTCTTTCTTCCTACCTAGAAATGCTCTGTCTCTCTTTCATGCCACCATGATACTTGTTACTACATTAACAAGATTTCCCAATTCTCCTTTCTATGCTGTCCTGGTATGGATACTGGTAGAGTCAGAGAAAACCCTCTAGATTTGAGTAGCTATATGACAAGTCACTTCTCTATTTCGTGATTTGCAAAACTGGGATAATAATAGCTCACAAGGCTGATATAAAGATGGGCACTTGTAAGTCTTGGAGCCTGGTATAAATACGAATTATTAATATTTCCATTATCATTCACATTTATTTGTTCATGTTTTATTTCCCCTCCCCAATTGTGAGCCCTTTGAAGGCCAGAAGCAAGTCATCTTTTGCATCACCCAGTATATCAATTTGCACTTCTTTACTAATAACAATAGCTAATATCTTTGTAGCCCTTATGTTCCAGGCACTGTACTAAGCCCTTTACAATTATTATCCCATTTGATCCACACAACAACCCTAAGAGGGTAGGTGCTATTATTATCCCCGTTTGACAGATGAGGAAACTGAGCCAAACAGGGTAAAGTGACTTGCCAACGGTCATATAGCTAGTAAATATCAGAGTCCAAATTTGAACTCAAGACTTCCTGACTCTATCTTTCTAAGTCAGCTCTATCCACTTCAGCCCCTACTGGCTACTATTTATAGATATTTGTTGAAGAAGGAATTTATTAACTGTCCCAGTTACTGTCCCAATACATATGGAACTGCATATTAAACACATTTGTCTGTATGTAGTTACACAAGGGGCTACTGGACAATGACTATTAGTGAACACATCAGAACTTTTCAGTTCAAGTGAGAATTTAAAGTCCTTAATTAGGATGGTTGTACTGAGAGTAGAAAGAAAGGGAAAAAATGACATATTGGCAACTTATGGGATGTGGAAGGTTAAGGAAAGAGAACAGACAAAGATAATAGGAGATTACATACCTGGGTGCCATTCAATCCAACCAACATTTATTAAATGTTTACTGTGTGTAAGGGCTCGGACTAACCTTTAGGAAATACCAAGATTAAAAACAAAAACATTTACTTGAGGAAGCTTACAGCCTACTGTGAGGATAAGGTATCAACATCAACAGAAAATAAAGACATGATGGAGAGTTTCAGGCTTGGAGGCAGGGGAATGAATTCTACTTGAAATGCATTGAGGTGAGATCTTGATGAGTTGATTTCCAGATTGTAGGGGAGCCCAGTTTTACCACATATACCCCAAACAAATATCTTAAAAGAATACTGGATAGACCAATCACCAAGAAAATCAAAGAGAGACAGCAATAAACTTCTCCACTTGATCCAGGAATGTACATGAGGATGGCCAGAAGGCCACTGAGATTAGAAGAGAAGAAGCCAAAGTCACCTGCAGGATGGAAGGTCAGAAAAGTTTGGCTCCTTTGGGTGCTGAGAGTGGGCTCTAGTGGAGAAAGAGGAACTGGAGCCTATAATCCTCTTTTTTAACCTCATAAAAGGAATTTGGCAGAGTATTTCCTTCCTCAATTTGTGAAATAATTTATATAACAAAAGCATTAATTATTCTTTAAAAGTTTGACAGAATTCTCCTATAAATTCTCCTTGGTCCCTCTGGACCAAGAGGTTTTTTTCTTTGTTAATTCTTATTACTGCTAATTCAATTTCCTTTTCTGAAACTAGGTTTTTTAAGAGCTCTATTTGGGAGCTTGTTAATTCAACAATTTTTTATATTTTTGTAGGCAATCCTCTATTTTTTTTTAATTCTAAGTTTTGTTGGCATATAGCTGTGTATGGTAGACTTTGATAATTTTTAAAAATTCCTTCTTGTTTTGCTAGAATTGCATCCTGTTCACTTATTTCCTTGGTTAATTTGTTTTTCCACCCTTTCTTTTTTTATCTATGTTGATTAAAGTTTTATCAATTTTGTTATTCTTTTAAAAGAATCAGTATTTAGTTTTGTTTATGAGTTCTGTAATATTTTGGAGTTCTGATTTACCTATTTCTCCTCTAATTCTTAAGGTTTCATCTTTTGTATTTATTTTAAATTTATTTGTTAACTTTCTAATTTTTAAAAAATGCACATTTAGTTCACTAATTATCTCTACTTTATTAATGTATGCTTCTAGGGATATAATTTTTCTTCTGAAGACTGTCCAAGGTGCTTCCTGGAAATTATGCTATGTTGTCTCATTATTTTCATTACCTTTCACATTAATTGTTTCTATGATTCATTCTTCAACACACTCATTATATAGGATTTCATTATTAAACCCCAGTTAGGCCTCTGTTTTTTACTTGTGCTATCTGAGGTGCTTATTATTTTTTTGTTGGATTATGGTTTATAAAGACTATGCTTAATATTTCTGCTTCTTTAAATTTCTTTGGGCCTGAATACATCTGTTTTTGTCAGAGTGTTACGTGGTGCTAAGATATATGCATGTTCCTTAGTCATCCCATTCAGAAGGCACTGAAAATTTTTGTTCTCTTCTTTATTTTTCCATTTATCTTTCTATTAGATTTTGTAAAACTCTGAAAGAATATTAATGTCTCCTAGTTACTATCCATGTCTTTTTGCAACTTAGTTAATTTTTCTTTTATTAACTTAGATGTATATAAGTTTAGTATTGATATTGTTTTGTTGTCAGTGGTTTCCTTTAAACATAATATAATTTCCTCAATAATCTCTACTGATCCCGTGAATTTTTATTTTTGCTTTGCCTGAAATCATGATTGCAAGTCCTGCTGTTTTGAAGTTGCCTAATGCATAGTAAACTTTGTGTCCACTTCTCATTTTCATTCTATGTACTTTTTTGCTTTTTAAATATGTTTCTCATAAGCAAGAAAGGAGATTTTGTTTTCCTATCCATTCTGCTATGCTTTTTTGTTTTATTAGATTGTTTAGTCATTCACATTTAATGTAATGAGAATAAGGTTTATGTTTAACTCACTTTGTATTTTTAGTGCTGACTTTTTAAAGTAGGTTTTTTTTAAGTTCCTCTTCTTGTTTTAAATCAGTACTTTGTCCCTGTGATTTGTTTTCTTTAAACAATTTTGATGCAATCGTGTTCCTACAGACAGTTTTCTCTGACCTCGTTTCATCTCTCACTCCTATTTGTCAATCCTTTCCCAAGTTTGGGGAGTTTTACTTAAGTGAGTTCCTTTTTTTCCGTTACTACTTCAGTATTTAGAAGACATATTACTGTATCTCCTCATCTTTTCCCATTCTTTTCTACTTCTTAGTTAAGAGATTAGTTTTAAAAATCTCTCCTCCTCTTCTCCCCTCTTCCTTTGTGTATTAGAAAGTTTCTTCCCCCTGAGTTGATAGAATATTTGCCAATTATTTATATAATATTGTAATTGATTGTTTTTTGAATCTTGGGTAGAATTCACCTGTAAGTTTATCTGGCCCCAGGTTTTTTTCTTCTTTTGAGAGTTCCTATCTTTAAAGAAAAAAGTTTTTATCAATATCTTTTGGTTTGTTTGTTTAACATCACTATACTTTCCCCTGTTTTCTCTCCCTTTGCCTTCCCAGAGAGCAATACTGTATAAAAATAGCATTTTTAAAGAAAAGAAAAAGAAGAGAAAAATCACCATCAATATATTGAATCAACAGGTTGAAAAAAGTCTGAAAATATGTGCAACATACATAACGAACATTTGCGAACTTTCCCCTTCTACAAAGTGATGGGTTGTGAGGGTCTTTTCATGTCTTTCTAACCATGATTGTTCTTTATAATTTTGCAACATTCACTCTGGGGGTTTTTTCGTGGTTGTTCTTTCTGTTTACACTGTTATAGTCATTGTGTATATTTTGGGGGTCTCTGCTTACTTGACTCTTTTTCAGTTTATGTAAATATTTCCATACTTCTCTGTACTCAGCACATACATAATTTCTTGTGGTACAATAGTATTCCATTACATTCACGTGCCCCCAATTTTTAGCCATTCTTTGGGAGCTGACGCTTTGTTCAGTTTCTTTTTCCTGACATTGTTACTTAAATTCTCTATTACTTATACTGTCAATCTGAGTATTTTATGTTTTAATAAATATTCATTCATTTCATTTAAGTCATCAATTTTCTTGGAATTTAGCTGGGAAAAAATTTGCTAATAATTCCTTTTATTTCCTCTTCATTTTTTGCGTACTTTCCTTTTTTGTTTTTTACATTAATAATTTTTTATTAGATTAGTTAATAATTTGTCTATTTTATTAGTTTTTTTAAATGTCCTAGTTTTATTTGTCAATTCAGTGGGTTTTTGTATTCAATTTATTAATTAAACATTTCAGAATTTCTCCTTTTGTGCTTAGGGTTTTTCTTCTTTTGGAGGGTTGCTTTTCTAGGTTTTTTTTTTAAAGTGGTATGTACAACTCATTGATCTGTTCTCTGTTCTTATTCTCTTTTGTTGATAAACATGTTTAGAAATATAAATTTTCCCCTCAGGATTGCTTTGGCTACATCCCCAAAATGTTGGTATGTTGTCTCATTGTCATCAACTTGATTGACACAGCTCTTTATTGTTTCTAATGATTTAGCAATTCTTTAAGATTATTTAGTCTTTATTTAAACTTGAATCTTTTCTCTAAAGTTCCTTTACTGATCATAATAATGATCTAATTGTGGTCAGTAAAGAATTTGCTTAACGTGTCCTCTTTTCTGCATTTGCGTATGAGGGTTTTATATACTAATTTTGTTGTTGTTCAGTCTTTTTTTAGGTCATGTTCCACTCTTTGTGACTCCATTTGGGGTTTTTTGGCAAAGATACTGGAGTGGTTTGTCATGTCCTTCTGCAGTCCATTTTACAAATGAGGAAACTGATGCAAACAGGTTCAGGTGACTTGCCCAGGGTCACACAGAAAGTCAATGTCTGAGGCTGAATTTGAATACAGGTAGAGGAGTCTTCCTCACTCCAGGCCTGGTACTCTGTCTACTACTGTCTAGTCGCTCCCTTTATACACTAATAAATACACGGTTAATTTTTGTAAAGTTTCCATGTGTACCTGAGAAAAACATAAACCCTTCTTAATGACCATTCAGTAATCACTAGACATCAAATGTGAACCCTTCCCCAAGCCATTTTGAACCCCCAAGGCCTGAGAAAGGCCTAAAAACCTGGATTGGCCAATCAGGAGAGATATTTTGGCCCACTCTGAGCTTAACCTACCATAATGCTTTGCATGCTCTGGCATAACAGACATGCTTTGCTTTGCTCTTTGAGTGAACCCAAAATGCTCCTTCCTGTGTCAGCAACTACAAGGCCAGATGAAACAGACCAGGAGCAGTCTTCTGTTTGTGACTATTCAGGGCAGGATACCTTGAACTGGACGCTGTCTTGAATAATGAGACTTTTTCCTGTCTTGGTATTTTATGGACACATGTTATGCTATGTTATTATATACACATAAATATATGCATATATATGTATGTATATATATGTGTGTGTGTGTGTGTGTGTGTGTGCAGACATAATGATAAAAGAAATACAGACATCCTGGATCTATAGTTTCAATCGACCCCCTGACATTCTCTTATCTTATTATAGTTACAATCTATCCAATTAAGAAATTCTTTCTCATTTTATGGCTAACACATATGGAGACTATAATTTTGGCTAACGCAGACATTCCGAGCAAGGAAGGAAGGGAGGAGCGAGCGGGAATTGCTCCGAAGGTGTAAGATCCCCTTTGTCTATCTGGTCTTGGGCTCATTTTCCATCATGAGCTCCCATGCATACATCTGTACGCGTGCTCCACAAACTGTGAGAGAGATAAACGTGCGCACGCAGCCTAATTTGTTTGTCTTTCTTGGAATGAACTCAGCAATGGTTAACGCTATCAGATCAATCTTTCCAAAATTTCTATTCATGTGCTTAACTTTTTTTGTCTTTACATTTTTGTTAGGTTTATCTCTGTGTGAAAAGGTGATGTCCCCAAATTATTGCATTTTAATTGTCTTTCTGCAATCTGATTAACTTTTCCTTAAAATGTTTAGATGTTGTACCATTTGGTACATGTATTGTGTTGATATTATTTTGTTGTACGTGGGGACTTTAAGGATAATATAAGGTCACTGTTTATCTCTTTTGATCATGTGTATTTTTATTGTTGACCTGTCTGAGATCACAATTGTTACCCCTACTTTTTCTTTTTCTTTTTTTTTGCCTTTTGGAGGGGGGAATGCAGGACAATTGGGGTTAAGTGACTTGCCCAAGTTAACAGGGCTAGTAAGTGTTAAGTGTCTGAGGCCACATTTGAACTCAGGTCCTCCTGACTCCAGGGCTGGTGCTTTATTCACTGCCCCACCTAGCTGTCCCACCCCTACTTTTTCAAATTCATATGAAACTTAATAAATTCTTCTCTAACCTCTTTATTTAATTCTTTCTGAGTCTTTATGCTTCATATGTGTTTCTTGTAAACATCATATCATTGGATTCTGCTTTTTAATCCATTCTGCTGCCTTTTTTCATTTTATGCTTGTGTTCGTCCCATTAATGAAAATGGTTATGATTGCTAAATGTGTACTTCCTTCCATCATATCCTCCTTTGGTTCTGCTTTTTAGTGAAGAATGTGGTGGGGAAAATTATTTCATAGATACTAATGAACCATAATTATTATTGAATCTCTCAATTAGTCAGAGACTTTAGACTAGGTGTAAAGTCTAGTTGGTTTAGGGGTCCTTGAAAGCCATTGGATGAAATGGAATGATGCTGCATAGGAAGTACGTTTGGATTGGTTGAGGAGATTGGATCAAACTCTGTGGGGCTTGTAGAAAAGCAATAAGCCAGTTTGGAATCAAGCATTTAAGGGTCTGGAAGCTTAGTAGTGGAAGCTTCTAGCCAAACCTCTGAGAAAGAATCACTTGGTAGGTGGAGAGGAGAGCACTTTGACTTCTTTCCGTCCCCTTGACCAGAGGAGGCCCTTGTGAACTTCAGAAGGTTTCATCAGCATTGTAACATCTTCCTCAAAACAGCAGCAGCTGATACAGTGTCTACATCCAGAGTCAAGGTTAATAGACATACTGAGGAAAGGCAGGGAAAAAGATGCTATGGGGAGCCCAATAGAAACCTGTGAGGTTCACATTGCAAGTGGTTGTGTCATGCCACAGGGAAGTGTTTGAGGCCCGGGAATTAGTTGGGTCACATGGAGGTCAGGGCATATTGCACTGTCCCCGGCCAGGGGATTCTGCACTGCTTAAGACTCTCTTGCGTGGGGTTACTGCTGTTCCTGATTGGCGTCTCCACACCTTGGGGCCTTCATACCCTTGTAATTGCACTCCCCCTCTCACAATTCAGCTGGGCTCTATCACGTGTGGTATGTGGATCTGGGGTCTATTTAAGACCTAGGGCTGGGAGGTATCTTGGAAGCCTGCCTTAGTATATGGCTTTAAGGCTTCCCCATGGAGAATAATAATAAACTTTTCTGTTTGGACCTCAGAGCTGTGACTCTTCTGTCCTAAAAGGTAAGCTAGCGTCGTTGAGTTTGAGTGTGAAACCGGTTGCCTCTGCTGGTAAGTTAGGGCACTCTAAGAGAGAACCCTGACAGAAACCCACCTACATGGGAGAGGGGGAGGGAAAAAGGACTTCTAGGAACTGTGAGTTGACACCTGTACCCTCCAAGTTGGAGCACTTTGCCCTGGACTTTTTATGTTTTAGTGGGAGAAGGTATCACAGATTTTTGTAGTGAAGCTTTGTACCAATTGTTTTTACTATGCTAACTTAATAAGATAATCCTATCTAAAAGCTGATTAAGTCAATATGATCAAGTTATATTGACTGCTAGTCATGGGTGGTGGTGGTAGAGTACATTGGTAGGGGATGTGTGAGCTACAGTACTAGAAAACCAACCCCAAGCCCTCAACTAAAACCTTGACAATGAATGTAGAAGTTGCCTTCTGGCTTCTCGCCTTACCAGTGAAACCTGGAAGAATAGTTCTAAAGCACGCTTGCGTCACACCTTCCTTCATGATCTTCCTTCTAAAACTGGAGTTCATTTTGGTTGTGCCTACTCCCTACTTGACTCTATTCTCTCTCTCTCTCTCTCTCTCTCTCTCTCTCTCTCTCTCTCTCTCTCTTTTTTTTTTTTTTTTTGCTTTTTTGGAGGGGGCAAGGCAGGGCAATTGGAGTTAAGTGACTTGCCCAAGGTCACATGGCTAGTGTGTTAAGTATCTGAGGCTAGATTTGAACTCAGGTCCTCCTGACTCTAGGGCCAGTGCTCTATCCTCCCTCTTAAGCCCCTCTTTTCCTCTTTACCCTTTTCCTTTCTAGAGGCATCTAGGTCAACCAGCAGATAAAGCACTGGACCTAGAGTCTGGAGGACCTGAGTTCAAATCCCATCCTAAATACTAGCTTTGTTACTCTGGGCAAGTTGCTTAACCCTGTCTGCTTCAGTTTTCCTCATTTTAAAAATCTAGATAATAGCTGCACCCACCTCCCAGGGTTGTTGTGGAGTTAAGATGAAGCAGTATTTGTAAGTTGCTTGGCCAACTTTAAAGTGCCATATAAATGCTAACTGTTATTTTCCTGTTGAGTTTAATGCATCAATGAACCAAAGTCTTTGTGTGTGAATATGAGTGCGTTCAACCTCCCTATGTCCAGTTCAGATGAAAATGAGCTCATGCGATGCCCACTCCCCCAGCCCCTGTTTTTGTGTGCTTTTTACCCTGGTGTCCCACAGTTATGGGAAATAGCAAGTTCCTACGCTCTTCTTCCTCATTTCTTTTCTACTTTTTCCTTCCTTTTTCTTTCCTCCCTTAAAATCATCAAAACAGAACCAAGCCACACCCGATCCCTCTGTTTCTCTTCCCTATGTAACTCTAGAGGACAGTGGAATTTCCAAGAGATATGTTTTTTCTCTCCATATTAAAATGTACGTATTTCATCATTATTTAGCCCCTGCAGCTGTTCCATTGAATTCACCTTTCTAGGTTTCTCTAGACTCTCGTGTTAGCATTTCAAAGTTTCTATTCATCCCTGATCTTTTGATCAGCAATGCTAGAAAGTCCTCTCTTCCATTAAAGCTTTGTTTTTTCCTTATGGATTTCTACTTGGATTTTCAGGAAAAATCATTCTTGGTTATAAGCCTTTTGGAATATCGCATTCTAAATTCTCTCTTTTATAATCGTAGCTGCCAGGTCTTATGTGTTAGTGACAGTGTTTCCTCAATACTTACTTTCTTCTTTCTAGATGCTTGCAGTATTTTTTCTTTTACCTGGAACCTCTGGATTGAGGCTATGACATTTCTGGGAGTTTTTATTTTGTGATTTCTTCCTGGAGGTGACCAGTAGAATCTTTTTGTTTTCATTTTGTCCTCTGACTCTTATAAATGTGGCTAGTTTTCACTTATGATATCTCATCATCCTTGAAAACCATGACCCAATACTTTTTATTTCGTTGTAGTCAGAAAAGGTTTTCAAGGAGTCTGATAATTTCTCTTTTATCATAACAAACATTTTTTACTAAATACAGAAGAATTTCCAGACAGTACATACAAAAGAATCACAAACATTCTTGAAGGGAGGTTTCTACACGTGACAGCAGAATCATCACACTAATGAAGTTTGTGACGTTCCAAGTTTGACCTTTTGTTCAGAGAACCTACCTTGTCGACCTACGGCATAGAAGGAGTTAGACTTGGTTAGAGTACATAATCTAAATGAAAACTTACTGGTTGCTGTAACCAGTGTACCACAAAAAGGGAGAAAGAGCCCACAGAACTGGAGTGGGGGGGGATAACAACCCTACAACTAACCGACAACTGCTTTCATTCATTGATTCTTAAATCGTTACCTAGGAGATGAATACTGGTGGAGTTGTGCTAGTATTTGCAGGTTCACAAAAAACCTGATGAAACTTCTAGTTTCTCCTTATGTTTCTTTCTTCTTTTTTTGGGGGGGGGGTGAGGGAGGGTTGTAAAGAAGTCTGAGTTAAGTGGATTGCCCAAGCTCACAGTGTCAAGGGTCTGAGGTCAAATTTGAACTCAGGCCTTCTCTATTGGCTATGCCACTTAGCTTCCCCTTCAATTATGTTTCAACAGTGAATCAGGACAAGACATAGTTTTGTTAATGTTCATTTAATCAGCAAAGGACCAAAGATGGCCTTGGTTTTTATTTTATAATTTCTCTAGTTAGTTGATTATTATTGCCCTTTGTGCTCAAAGAGGACCAAAATTACATCATTCGGTGATGTCCTTTGACTTTCGAATAAATTGGATTTAAGCAAGGTAGAATTGCATAAAGTCATCAGCCTCTCGCTTCCAGAGTCATCGAAGTCCAGTGGCAAGACAAAAGGCGAGAAGACTGGAGATGGTTTGGGATGCAGTGGATGACCTTGGCATCTTCAATGTCTAACAAAGCTCTAAGCACTCGAAAATGCCTGCTTCAGCCACCTTCATGGCCATTGGGACAAATCATTCTCATCCACCCATTCTGACAGGGAGGTCTTCACATGCTTGGAGTAGACACCCCCCGACTCACCAATGGGTTTGAGGCCCCTCAGTAAACCTCAACCTGGTTTTGACCCTCTGCCTAAATGGTTTAACTGGATGTGACTACAGCTTCTTGGAGCCACAGGTGAGAGTTGAGTTTATCAGGTGGATATCAAAGCTGGATAAGAAGCCATGAAAAGAGCTTGGCAGCTCTCACACTAGAAGTACTGGTTTTCCCTGGATACTCTTCCACCTCAGTATTTCTAATACTGTGTTCATCAGTTGGGGGGAAAAAAAAGAGGTTTTGGTAGAACAGAATGACACGCACACTTAAGGTTGAGTTTGAATTTAAATATTATTCATGGTGTATATATGTATGTATGTATATAGTCTGGTCTGGGGATTAACAATCTGCCCACTGTTTTTATACCCTGAGGTAAGAATGGTTTTTATGTTTTTAAATACTATAAATATTTTAAAATGTAAAGATTTAAAAATGTAAGCCATTCTTAGCTCCAGGTCTGTACAAAAACAGGCTGCAGGCCAGGCTGTGGTTTGACAGTTCTGGCCTAGTCCATGCTCTGGCTCTTTATAGGAAGCTTAGGCTTCATTAATCTTCCACTACTTAGGAGACACAGGTGAGCAAAGGGAAGTGTTGGAACTACCATGTATATCTCATTTTTCACTCTGAGTCCTGCACCTTTCTGTTAGGAAGTGAGTAACGTGCTTTATCATTAGTCCTCTGGAACTGTGACTGGTCACTGTGTTTATCAGAGTTTCTAAGTCTTTTAAAGCTTTTTATTTTTTTGCAGATTACGTAAATTGCTTTTCTGGTTCTTCTTGCTTCATTCTGAAACAGTCCATATACATTCTTCAAGTTTCTCTGATGTCTGCCTCTTTTGTCATTACCTATAGCACAACAGTATCCCGTTATATACGCATTTACCATAAATTGTTTAGATGACTTGGTTTCTTAGTTTCCAGTTCTTTGCCACCACACAATAAAAAGTTGCTATAAATGTTTTTGTACCTAGGGATCCTTTTCATCATTTATCTTTTTTTGGGAGGTATAAACCTAATAGTGATATTGTTGAGTTAGTCAGGTAATTGGTTGTTGTTCTTGGTTCTCAGAGAGGACAAAAATGACATCACTATGTTGGAGTCAAGGTAAAGTGTGTCTCACTGGCTGATCAGACCAATACAACATAGTTCATATCAACATTTGGGATGGAGATGTTTCTAAATTTGCCAATCTTACATTTCTTTTGAGCTACTGAAATTTTACTTTAGTTATAGAGCACAGCATCATTTTTGATGCCGGCATGCCATGCTGGACAATCCTGTGCCAGTTTCTTACATGTCTCATAATCAGTTCCAAAGCTCTTCGGAGAGACCTTGGGAGTGTCCTTGTATCACTTCTTCTGACCACCATGTGAGAGTCTGCCTTGTGTGAGTTCCCCATAAAATAGTCTTTCAGGCAAACATACATTTGGCATTTGAACAATGTGGTCAGTCCATTGGAGTTGCACTCTCTGCAACAGAGTTTGAAAGGTTGTCAGTTTAGCTCAAGAAAGGACCTTATCTTGCCAGGTGATCTTCCTAAAACAATTCAAATAGAATTGATTTGGTTTTTTGGCATGGCTCTGGTAGTCTGCCCAGTTTTCACAGGCACACAAGTCATTGTTTAGTGCCTTTGGGGTATATTTCCAAATCACTTTCTAGAATGTCTGAACCAATTCACAATTCTGCTACATGTTTAGTAATATTATTTATATGCGCTTATAGATGCTCATGTAGGTATGAAAATCAAAGAAAGAGAAACGTATCACATGGCACAAATGAAATTTTTTTGGTGCTTATCCTTGTTCTTGGGTAAAAGTGCTAGTAGATGTTTAACAACCAGCTCTGTGTGGATGGGCAATATATTCACGACATAGTTTTAAAAGTTTAATCTTCATTATCGACATTTTCTCCATCAGTTTCTTAAGTCTAGGCAATCAACATGATGATACATCAAGCCTTGATTTCTTATCTTTGCTGATTTCTGAGACATAAATGCTCACACTGAAAGTTAACAATCAGCTCTCCTGAGCCTCTGCAAGCCAGCTCCAGCATACCATTGCCTAGTTCTCTCAGTTTTGTTTTGAACAAAAATATTTCTTCTCTTAGGATTTTCTGTTGAAGCTAGTACCTAGCACAGGAATGAAATAAAGCTAGGGGGAGACACAAATTGGGGTACGCTGGAAAGAGCATTGGAATGGAGGGATTATGGATAGAAAACATTGACTAAGCCAAATGTGGATGCTTTGTTGGTTGGTTTCATTTAATCAGTTTTCTTTGGTATGTGAGAGGGTTCAATAATGAGTTGAGCAAATGAGAGAGTCTTTTTTTTTTAGACATTAATTAAAAAGAAAGAATAATGGACTTTGAGTCAGAAGACTTGGGATTCAGATTCAAGTCTCTTGCATCCAAAAGATCATAATTTCATTTTTCTCCCTGGGCCACAGTTCCATACCTATAAAATAGACCCTCTTTAAGATTCTTTCTAGTTTGGCCAGACTGTGAGATAAAAACCTAATGTAATTGCAGAACTACAATAAGGCTGGGTTTTGGCTGATAAGAAAAGCAGCCAAGGGCAGGAAATCTAACCTGCTTACACTTCCTCTCAAAACCCATTCTGGTTTCATAACTATCAACTACTCTGTCATCCCTTCCCCAGTAAAAAAAACAGTCTTAGCCACTGGGGGCCCTGAGGACAGTCATTTCCTCCTTTTACCTTAAGTTGGTAACCAGCTTTAACTGTCTGAGCCCAGAACTAGGGATTCTTGAGTCTCCTCTTCTCCATCCCAGACCCTACTCCACACTGGCCATAGTGCCATGAAGGGTGTCAGCACCTTACTCAGGCTGCCCCTACTCGGGATCTTTCTCTGGGGTAAGTTGAGTTCAGTAGGGCAGAGACTAAGGGGAAAACAGGACCCTGAGGGGTATGGGTTGGGGAGGTTTTTTTGGCAATTGAGTCATAGCGGAGGAGCTGTCAGAGAAGGAGAAGGTATGGACAGCCTGGTTGGGACTCGAGATCCTCAAGAAACATCAAGAAAAAGAGAAAATATTGAGGGAGACTGACGGCTGTAAGAGCATCAGGGGCCGGCAGAGGAAGGGAAACAAAGAAGATGCAGGAGACAGTTTGGTCAGGCATTAGAAATTTCAGTTCAAAATGCTTTTCATAAGTGGAAACAGGAGCTGCTGAGTGGGAAGGCTGAGAAGAGGTGTCTGGAGTTAAGAAGGTGTGGGTATGTGAGGCTGGAAGTTTGAGGGGTGAGACAGGGTCTGATGCGGCAGCCAGAGCTGGTGTTTAATATGGAGCGGAGTAGGGCTAGGGCAAAGAGACTGGGTGAGCCCAGAGCCGATGTATGAGAGGAGTATGTACGATGGCGGGGAGGCGCTTGGAGAAGTGGAGGCTAGAAATCTTAGTGGAGAACCCAATGGGAGAGTTCAATCTGGAGAGACAGAAACCCAAATCTTTGGGGAAAGTGGGACCTTCCAGAATGGGGAAGTGTGATGTTTTGTGGTCAGTCCTGCTTGCTGGGAGACAGCTCTAGTTTGGGGTCTTGAATTAAAAATTCCCTTGTGGGGAAGAAAAAAGAAGAAAAGGAATAAACTTCCTTCTTGCCCCCTTCTTCATCTCCTTTCTTCTCTCTGTTATGCAGATCCTCTTCACTTACCCCACTGCCTGTCCTTCAGCACATTCTCCTGTAAGCCAGAAAAGAGTTGATAAACAGGAAACCTTTATTGAGGCCTTGTCCTCCACTTAATTCTCAACCCTAGGTGTTCCCAGCCCTAAATATGTTCTTCTAACTATTGGTTTGGGGAAACTGAGGAGAGGAGGCCAGGGGGGCTGGGGAAATAGAGAAGGGGATGTTTTAAAGCCCCACCAGATCCTGATTCTCTGTTTCTTCTCTTGCAGTCCTGGCCTCAAGCTATAACCTGGATACCAGCCACTTCCGGAGCTTTTCCTTCCAAGATGCAGGGAACCATTTTGGGTATCAGGTCCTTCAAGTTGGAAATAGGTAAGGCCCTAGAGAAAAGGCCCTGACCATAAGCAGCAGCAAAACCCCTGCATTATAGGGAACCAGATTAAAATGTAATTGGGAAATGTTTAACAAAAATACAATACACACAGATAATGTTAATTTGTGGTTTTTGAAGTCAATATTCTGGCTGACCCAGGAATTCTTTTCTATTTAATTTTTGAGGCCACTGCCCTAGAGGCCCTGGTTCATACCTCACATACCTCTGTAGGCATTGATGGTGGTTACGTATAAGGTGGTAGGAAGGACTCTGCCCCAGGAGTCCAGAGACTTGACTTTAGTTATTCTGACATTTACTCTATATATGAAAATTTGTCATAGTTGATGAAGGCTGGCCTAGGAATCAGGAAGACCTGGGTTCAAATCTTTCTCTGACATACATGCCTGCTGTGTGATCATGAAAGAGTCTCTTAACCTTTTAGTGCCTTCAGGTAACTCTCAAGGCTGTAAGGGACAAAAAAGCTGTAGGTAGAGGGTTTTCTACACCAAGAGTTCCTTACAACCACTGAAATCACAAGTCTGGATAAAAATAAGAAAAATTGGGGTAATTATCTCTATCTTTACACCTTCCTAGGGCTTTTACAAAGCTCCCATAAAGCTATATTGGATATATAACTTTGAAAATTGTGAAGTATCCATTCAAATGCGAAGTATTATGAGGCATAGTGGGAAAATGGGAGGGATTCACCAGCAAGCACTGGGGATGGGGAGTGAGCCTGAGAACTCTTTGAGGCAGCATCTAGCTTTGCCCTGGGATCCCAACTCCCCTCCCCCAAAGGCTGACTCCAATAGGAGTTCCAGTGTTTCCAAAGAGCCAGGCATCTCTGTCTTACAGAAATTATCTCCCATCAGGATTGTTGTGGGATCACCTGGTGAGGGGAACAATACCGGGAACCTCTATCAGTGCCAGCCATCCACAGGACACTGCCAGCCAATGGACCTGAGAGGTGAGAGCCAGGATATGTAACAGGAGGCCTGATTGTGGTCAGGGAGCTTCTATTGGCTTCTGAGTTACTTTTCATATTGATCTTTTTTCTTACCACAGATGCCAGTTTCACCTCTAAGTATCTGGGCATGACCTTGGCAACAGATCCCACAGATGGACGCTTCATGGTAAGAGAAATGGAGAATTGATAGGTGAGGAGGCAGGGAAGGTAAATAAGTGGAGATAAAGGGTAAGATTGAAGGGTCAGATGGTTTGGACAGAGACAGAGAGAAAATCAATCAAGAGAAGAGTGATCTTGGACCAGGAGTCAGGAGGGCCTGAGTTCAAATCTGGCTGCAAACATTTACTAGCTGTATGACTCTGGGCAAGTCACTTAACTCCATTGCCTCAAAAAAAAGTGATCTAACATGGAAATATGCTTTGCATGACTGTACATGTACAATCTGCATAAAATTGCGTGCCTTCTCAATGCAGGGGAAAGGGAGCAAGAAAGAGAGGGAAGAGAATTTGGAACTCAAAAAAATTTTTAAAAAGAATGTTAATTGTTTTTACATATAGTTGGGGGAAAATAAAATGTTAAGTTAAAGAAAAGAGTGATCAACTTGTAATAAAACCACCTGGGTTTATTTAAGTCCTAACTCTGCCAATTATTAATATTAACTCTGTAGCCTTGGGCAAGTAACTTCATTTCTCTGGGACTCAGTTTTCTCATTTGTAAAATGGGAATAATAATACTCCAACTGCCTACCACACTGGGAGGTTATAAGGAAGGTGCTTTGTAAACCTCAAAAAGCTAAATCATTATAACCAATGTTTAGGACTCAGGGCCCTGTGCTCCACCCAGTGGAGTAAGATGTGGTACCTGCACTCAAGATTACAGTCCACCTCTGTGTGGGAGACAAGTAACGGTAAAGAAAGTTAAATCATAACTGAAGGTGGTCAGAGGAGAAATCACCATGGCCTTGGGAGGGTTTTAAAGTTTTCTGGAGAGTGGGAATCTGTCATAAGCTTAACTTTCTCAGAAAATGTCAGGACAGGGACAGAACTTGGAGACCATCTGGTCCAAATCCTTCCCTTTTCAGAGGAGGAAAAAGCCCCCAAAGGACTAAGACTTGTCTGAGGTCACATAGCAATTATAAACATAGGTAGCATTCTGATAGGTGGTGGGGAGATGCCATATATGCAAAGTTAGAGTGAAAAAGAGGGGTCAAGAGAAGAGGGTGAAAGAAATATGGTCAAGCCACTAATCAGGAAAAAGTATAGTATATACTTTTATATGCATAATATAGTAGGAAGAATACTGGTCTGGGAATAGACACTCGGTAGATGTTCTCCAAGGTGCCTTTCCAACAATGATGTTCTGTGCCCTGGGTCTGAAGGTTCCTTCCAGCTCCGACCTTCTACATTCTTTTCTCCCTCTTCCAAGGTCTCTTCGAATTGATATTCCACGCAGGTCCCCTATCCCAAGACATCTTACAATTCTGAAATTCTTGTTTCTTTGTTCTCAAACCTCTTGTTCTTTGTTCTAAAGTTCCTTTTAGTTTTCTTTTAACATTTTAAAAATCATTTTATTCTGAACTTAATGCCCAATAAAATGAGCATTTCCATATACACAGAACTGCAAAAAAAAGAGTACTGTACATGAAGCTATGAATTTTTATTGTGTGCAGCTTGTTTTTTCTTAAGTATATATAATCAGTTCAGCACAGAACTTTCAAAGCTATCCTGCTTGTATGTGGTTCCTTCAGGCTTTCCTACTGTTTCTTCTCTTAATGTTTAAAAAAAAATACTTCAGTGACCCTCCCTTCTTTCTCTTTTTGTCTTCTTTCTTCCCCCTTTAGTCTTCATTTTATATCTTCTCAAGTTTCTTTCTAGTTCTGATATTCTGTGCTCCATATTCTAAATTTCATTCTAGCTTTCACATTCTCTACGATGTGCTTTAAAATCTCTTCCAGTTCTTACATTATATATTAGGTCCTCATGTTTTCAAGTTTGAGAGTCTTTGCTAGCTGTTCTAAAAACCTTTCTCCTCTGATAAAAGCAGATATTGTTAAGTTTGTAATTTTTTTAAAAAGTTAAAACAATAGTAACACATCAACAGGTAGCTGCTTGATTAGTAGGCTTCTGACTGTTCTCCATCTTTGGTTTCCCACAGGCTTGTGATCCTGGGCTGGCCAGGGAATGTGATCAAAACTTCTATTTGAGTGGTCTTTGCTATCTCTTCCCACCAAATATGGGTGGAACCACACTTCTTGCATATCCTGGTTATCAGGGTAAGAGGAAACCCAAACCTGGTAAAAGGGCTCTCACTTTGGGGAGTGACAAGACCACAAGTGAGAAATGCAACTTACTAAGCTGGTTTGCCCTATGACCCAGCAATGGCTAAGCCAAAAGGATACAGACAGGGATGGTGCAGGGTTGAAATGATGGTCTCTTCTCCTAACCTCCTTATGTCTGGCCCCTCTGCAGAGTGTCTAAAAGCAAATGTAGATTTGGTGTTCTTATTTGATGGATCCTACAGCATATCTAATAACGATTTTAAGAAAATCCTGGAATTCATGGAAGATGTGATGAGAAAACTGAGCAATTCTTCATTCCATGTGCGGGCCCTGGAGTAGGGTGATTGGGTCCTGGGAGGAAAGCAAGGGCTGGGAGAGGGTGGAGCAGTTTGGTGGAAGGTGGGACCAAATATGGAATGAGTATGTTAGTCAATTCCCCTGTCTCCATCTCTGTCCAGTTTGCAGCTGTCCAGTTCTCAAGCTCCTCCAAGACTGAATTCTACTTCTCAGACTATATCAAGGCAAGAAACCCTGGTTCTCTGCTAGCTAATGTCATGCACATGCAAGAACTCACCAACACCTTTGGGGGCATCAAGCATGTTGTGTAAGTTCTTTAGCCTTCTTGGTTACAAGGGCTACTTGTACACACAGTCTCTCACTTAATTCTCCAAACAACAGCTCTAGGCCCTATGGCGCACACACACACACACACACACACACACACACGCACACACACACACACGCGTGCACACACGCGCGCACACACACACACACAAATGGACGTCTTTTTTTTTTATGTCCTAGTTATTTTCTGATATGTTCAATCCTCCCTGATAACACAGGAAAGCAGGCAAAGCTGACCTGTATGAATACATTAGTCCGTGCCTCCCTCTTTTGGTTTCCATTATTATCTAACCTCTGTAACAAATCTCATCAGTGCACTCATCTTGATCCTATTTGTTTCTCTTCCCCCTCCTCATCCAATTCATTCCAGTCCTTCTTTGTTTCTCAGGATCCTTCCTACTCATCATTAACTTAATTTAATTTATTTTACCTACTCATCACTTTAATAGTATAATAATATATTGCATTGATATGCCACAATTTGTTCAGCCAATTCCCTAGTCGATGGCTCCACTTTATTTCCAGTTTTGCTCAATATCCCATGGAGAAGTAGGGGAGCTGGACGGGAACCCAGATCTCAAGCTCTTTTCTTCATACCAGGATGCTTTTTTTCCTTTACCCATGAGCATGACATAATGAGTCAGGAGCATCACCCAAGAGGAAGCCCACTGTCCTCTGTGCTGGGGACCCGAGGGGAGAAAGACCTCATTTTGCTCCATTTCTTGACACAGAAAGGATGTGTTTAAAGTGAGTCGGGGTGCCCGCCCCGAAGCCGTGAGAGTGATGATCATCATCACCGATGGGGATGCTACTGACAGCGGCGACATCGAGGACGCCAAACACATCATCCGCTATGTAATTGGGGTAGGAGTCTCCTAGGCCGCTGCCCTGCCAGCCCCAGCTCTTCCCCAGACCCAAGATGCTTCCTGCTCGTGTACCTCCCTGGTGGGCTGGAAGGTCAGCGTGGCCTCTGAAGCATCACTCAGGGAGCCTGCTGAGGTGACGTCTTCATTCTCCCGCAGATTGGGGGTGGGATTCGAGAACCTAAAAGACTCGAAGACTTTGCCTCAAATCCCAAGAAGGATTTTGTGAAGATTCTGGACACTTATGACAAGCTCAAGGGACTGTTTGATGACCTGGAGAAGAAGATCTATGATATTGAAGGTGAGTAGCAGGCTCTGGAAGGAGAGCGACATAACAGTAAAAGTGGCTGACATTCATATGGCACCTCCTATGTGCCTGGCATTGTGCCGAGAACTTTATAAGCATCATCTCCTTTGAGCCTCACAATAACACTGGGAGGGAGGCCATATTATCATCCCCATTTTACAGATGAGGACAGTGAGGCAAACAGAGGTTTGGTGAGGCAAACAGAGGTTCAGTGACTATCCTGGGGTCACCCAGCTAGAAGTGTCTGAGGCTAGATTTGATTTCTGACTCTAGGCCTGATGTTCTACCCACTATACCACATAGCTGCAAAGAGAAGAATCTTCAGTGAAAATAATTATGCTCTGGGGCAGCTAGGTGGCTGGGTGAATAGAGCACCAGCCCTGGAGTCAGGAGGATGCAAGTTCAAATCCAGCCTCAGACACTTCACACAAAAACTAGCTGTGTGACCTTGGGCAAGTCACTTTACCCCAATTGCCCTCCAAAAGAAAAAGAAAAAGTCATGTTCCGATTTATTTGTTCTGAAAATTTGAAAAATTTAAATAGCCATTTTATCCAGTAGCTTAGCCAACCAACAAGTATTTGTCCTGCTCCATTTGAGTGGGATGCAGAAAGAAAAAAAGATCAAGAAACACTTAGTTCCTTCCCTTTAGAAGCTGATAATCTAGTTGGAAAGATAATAAATAATAATATTGATAACAGCACAAGTGTGTAACATTTAGTGACTTACAAAATACTTTGCTCACTCCATCATCACCCTCATGTTATAGATGAAGAAGCTGAGACTCAGAGAATCTTTGGGGTTTTTCATTTTTTGTTTTTTGTTTTTTTGCTTTTTGGAGGGTAATTGGGGTTAAGCGACTTGGCCAAGGTCACAGGGGTGGTAAGTGTCTGAAGACGCATTTGAACTCAGGTCCTCCTAACTCCAGGGCCGGTGCCCTACTCACTGCGCCCCCTAGCTGCCCCATGCCCTGCATGTTTTTAAACAATGCTTCAGTGACCCTCCCTTATTTCTTTTTGTCTTCATTCTTTTCCTTTGGACTTTCACTTTCTCCACTCTCAAGTCTCCTCTGGATCAGACGGTCTGCATTCCACGTTCTAACTTTCAGCGTAGCTTTCACATCCTGTACTATACCCTCAGAGTTTTAAGGGGCCTCTTGATGAGTCATGGGCAAGAGATGCCAAGCGCGGTCGTTGGTCAGTCTGTTGAAAAAACGGGATGTTCAGTTTGGAGAAGACTCGCTATAGGAATAAAAACTGCCTTCAATATGTGAAGGGCTGTTATGCGGAAGTGTTATCTTTACCTTATTATAATCACTGTATATAATACTTTCTTGATTCTGCTCAGTGCTTTGACTAGGTTGATATGTGTTCCCATGATTCTCTGAATTTTTCGCATTAGCTGTTTTTTGTGGTGTAGTAGTATTCCATTTGTACCACTGTTTACTTAGCCGTTCCTCAGTTAGGGGGCATCCGCTTAATTTCCCATTCTCTGCTCCTCACAAAATCAGGGAACGTTTTGTTGTGTATGGCCTGTCTTTCTGTCTTTGGCCTTCTTAGAGTATATGCCTAGCAGAAGATCCACTAGGCCAGAATGTGGACATTTTTGAACATAATTTCAAAATGCTTTCCAGAATGATTGAACCAATTTAGGCCAAGCTCTACTAACAGGGTATCAGTGTGGCTGCCTTTTCTTACCAGCTGTGTGCATCTGGATGAATCACTTAATCTCCCCAGGGCTTCAGTTTCTTCATCTGTAAAATGGACATAAGAATGCATGCCTTACCTACCTTTCAGCATTGGTTTAAGGAAAGTTTTGTGTAGACCCCAAAGCATTGTGGAAAGAGGAGATGTTGTCATTATTGTATTGCTGTAGCAGGGCCAGAGAAGGGTATGAGTAAAATTTGTCCACAGGTGGACAAATCAAAATGGCGTGATGCCAAGGTGCATGTTATAAGGACAGTGAGAGCTCAGACTGCCTATAACGAGGGATTCATTCGTTCATGCAACAAACACTTATTAATAGATTACTGTGTTCAGAGCACTGTGGTAGGCCCTGGAAGAGATGCAAGGTTTAGATACAACACAGTACCTGCCCTCATGGAACTCACAGACTCGTAGGGAGATAGAAAAAAAAATACAGACAGACAATTATAATACAAAATAACACATGGTAAGTGTATAAAAAGTAGTCAAGAATGAAGTGCTATATGAGATCCAAGGGGGGAAAACAGATTATTGCCGGGAAGTATCAGGAAGGCTTTCTGGAAAAGGTGGCATTTGAAGAGAGGTTTTAAGGAGAAGTAGGAATCCAAGAGGCAAAGAGTACAAATTAGACAGAAAGAATAGTATAAGAAAAGGAAGAAAGAATGCTCAGGAGTTAGAGAGACCTGGCTTGGTTGGAGCATAGAGATTCTGGAAGGGAGGAATCTTTTTTAAATCTGTCAAACTAGGATGGAGGCAGTGGATTGAATGCTGGTCCTGGAGTCAGGAAGACTCATCTTCCTGAGTTCAAATCTGGGTTCAGACACTTACTAGGTGTGTGACCCTGGGCAAGTTGCTTAACACTGTCTGCCTCAGTTTCCTCATCTGTCAAATGAGCTGGAGAAGGAATGACACAAACCACTGCAGTATCTCCACCAAGAAAACCCCAAGTGGGGTCATGAAGAGTCAGACAGGACTGAAATGACTAGATGGCAATAACGGGTGTCAGGTGATAGTGGGCCCCGGATTTCAGGATATGGAGTTTGAATTTTACTCGGTATAAAAGAGGGAGCCAGAAAACACTCAGAAGCAGAGGTGTAAGATCACCCCATCGGTTAATCTGTGTGAAGGATAGATTGAAGGGGATCAAGAGTGATAATAAAAAAAATAGCTAAGATTTATATGGCGCCTATTACGTGCCAGACACTGAGCTAAACACTTTACAATTATGTGATCCTCACAACAGTTCTGGGAGGGAGGTGCTACCATCATCCCGAGGTAAACTGAGGCAAGCAAGTTCAGTGATCATCCAGATTCAGTTCCTCCAGTTCAGGCATCATCTAGAGATATGTGCTGGAACTGTGGGCGCAGGTCAGGCTGGGAGGTGTGCAGGCTTAGGGCTCAGTATGGAGGTGGTCATTGAGTTAGGAATGACCTAACTCATGTGTAAGTTGAGTTAGAAAACACAGCAGGGGTGCCTAGGTGGTGCAGTGAATAGAGCACCAGCCCTGGAGTCAGGAAGACCTGAGTTCAAATCTGGCCTCAGATGCTTAACACTAGCCATGTGACCTTGGGCAAGTCACTTAATCCCAATTGCCCTCCAAAAAAGAAAAAAGGAAACACTCACAGTAAGGGGTCACAGTGAAGGAGAAAAAGGAAGGAGTATTTAGAGAGGTAGGAGGAGAACCCGAAGAGTGTGTTCTCTGAAGCCGAAAGAGTACGAGTGGGAGGAAGTAGTCTCTGTGCCCAGAGTCGCACAGCTGCCAAGTGTCTGAGGTGGGGCATGAACCCAGCACTTCCTGACTCCGGGTCCAGCTGGCTAACTCCACCCAAGAGACACGCTGGTCCTCAGTGCAGCTTGGATCTGTCTTCAGTCTTGTCAGTCAAGTTTTTGAGCAGGAGAGGCAGATGATGACTATTTTCTTATTATATCCTCTCCTTCTTAGACCCAAAGAAGAACTAGACTGATAGCTTCTGGAGGGGAGGGGCCTGTAGTATTTATCTTTTTAGCTCTCTTGGTACCAAGGTACAAGGTCCTCCACACACCAGGCAGTGTCTCTCTGTCTGTCTGTCT
>CM053583.1:227120727-227149446 GCA_028627135.1 Pseudochirops cupreus
ATTAGTGTTCCAATTTTTCTACATCCTCTCCAGCATTTGTCATTTTCCTGTTTTGTCATATTAGCTAATCTGACTGGTGAGATGTGGTACCTCAAAGTTGTTTTGATTTGCATTTCTCGAATCAATAATGATTTAGAGCATTTTTCCATATGCTTAAAGATATCTTTAATTTCTAAGGCAGCATTTTCTATAGTAGTAAAGAACTGGAAATAAGGTAGATAGATGCCCATTGACTGAGGATTGGCTAAACAAACCATAGTATGGTTTGGTATGGGAGACGGGAGCACAATAGAGTATTTCCATGCTGTAAAAAATTATGAATATGAAGAATCCAGAAAAGCATGGACTTATGTGAAGTGATGAAAAGTGAAGTAGGCAGAAATATGAAATAACATAAATGATAAGTACAACAATACAGAGAACCAAACAAAAAGAGAATGCCATGCAATTACAATGACCGAGGTTGAACGGGAAGGTGAGGAAATGCACCTTCCTCCCTTCTTTGCAGAAGTGGGGGACTATTAGTATAGAACACAGTATACACAGTCACTCCTGGTTGATGTGTGTATTAGTTTAATTGAACTGCTTTTAAAAAATCTTCTTTTGTATTCTTTATTATGAAGGATGGCTCTCTCATTAGAGAAGGAGAGACATATTTGAAAAAATAATAAACACGGTTATTTTTAGTTGCCTTTTCAGTTATGTCCAGCTCTTTATGAACCCTTTTGGAGTTTTCTTGGCAAATAACAGAATGGTTTGCCATTTTACAGCCCATTTTACAGATGAAGAAATTGAAGCAAACAGGGTTAAGTGACCTGCCTAGGGTCACACAGCTGGGGAATATCTGAGGCCAGACTTGAACTCAGGAAGAAGAGTTTTCCTGACTCCAGACCTGGTACTCCATCCACTGCAACACCTAGCCACCCACAAAAAAACCAGGAGATACCAACAATTAGAAAAACAAATCTGGGCAAGAGGTGATGAAGAATCTGAGCTGGAGTAGTTGAAGCCTGAGTAGAAAGAAGGTAGAGCAATGAAAGGTGTGGCTATAGCTAAACTTGACCAAGACCTGGATGAGAAGCATGAGGGAGAGGGGAAGGTCAGAGATAATTTTAAGTTTTCAAGCCAGAATGACTAGAAGGATCAGAGTGTGTGTGCGTGTGTATGTATGTGTGTGTGTATGTGTGTGTGTGTGTGTGTACATACACATGAATTCCTATACATAAAGACAGTGACAGATCAGAAGAACAGTCAAGTTTTGGGGGGAAAAATATAAATTATAAGTTAAATTTTGGATATGCTGAGTTTGAGATTCTAGTTGGGAACAGCTGAGTGAAGATGTTTAGTAGGCAGATGGAAAACGAGAGTTCTTGGGTGAGGATGAGGAGTAGAGATACAGATTTGGGAAAAGAATATAAGGCCAAAATAGGGGTTGACAGACTGGGAAAACAGAATGATGAGGAGGGACTGAGTTATGAAGAAAATGAAGAACAAGTAATGGGAGGAGAAAGGTATTATATAAGGTGGAAGGACAAGCAATCATTGTTAAAGAATGGAATTTTATAGTTCAGGATCTTAGAAATTTTGAGTGATGGTGTGACCACCCTGGGAAGTAAATCCCCAGATGACAGAAAAGTGGGAAGAACAATTGAGTCAATGGATGACAGAATCAGGATTCAAAGTATCTTGACAGGCTTGCTGGGCCAAAACTAATGAAATTTAATGGGTCTAATAGTAAAGCCTTATTCCTCTTAGGCTTAAGAAATAAATTTATAAGTAGAATAGAAGCAACAAGTATTCCTATGAAAAAGATCTGAGCATGTGAGTTGACCATAAGATCAGTATTAGTCAAAGAAGTAATGAAGCTGCAAAAAAGGGTGATGTGATCTTAGGCTATGTCAATAAAATGCCCAGATGAAATGAGGTGACAGACAGTCCCACTATACTCTGAGCTGGTCAGATCATATCTGAGTATGACCAGGACAAAAGGAGTTAGAGACATGGTTATGAACAGGACTCATTCAGGGAGTACTTCTTGGAAGAAGGCCATGAACTGGGTCCTGAAGGATGGAATCCTCCATCTGAAGTATTACACTCAGTTCTAGATGCCACATTTTAAGGAGTGATCTATAGTCTAGAGAAATAAAGACACAGAGAGACAATGCTCCGCAGACAATAGGTACTTAGAAATATTGATGGGGAACAGTTAAACAAATTATCAAAAAATGAATATAATGGAATATTCCCATGCTATAAGAAATAACAAATATTAAGAATTCAGAGAAGCATGGGAAGACTTATATAAATTGATACAAAGTAAACTAGGAAGAATGGTGGGGAGTACATAATGACTGCAACAGTCTAAATGGAAAGAATAAAGCAATGAAACTGAGTGCTGTGTAATTATAATAACAATGCTTAGACCCAGAAAAGCATTGAGAAAATACATTTTTCTCCTTTTCTCCTGGAGAGAGACGGACGTAGATGACTACAGACGCACAAATGGTCAGATACAATCAATGTACTGGTTAGCGTTGATGAATTAAAAAACAACAAAAAACTGTTACAAGAGATGGATCAATGGGTAGGGCAAGGGAAGGAGATACATTAGTGAATGAGGGTACTGTAATAACAAAAGGTTAACAATAAAAGATAATAAGATTTAAAAAAAAATAATGTGATATCACACAACCAGGATAAATTTATACTACAGCCTTTAAAAAGTTTGTTAAATTGAATAAATGGTTATTTTTAGCATCTGAAGGGCCATTTTCTAGGAAAGGAGAATAGATCTGTTTTTGCTGGCACCAGAAGGCAGAACCAGGGCCAAAGAGGAGAAGTTATAAGGAGGCAGATTTCAATTTCACACGGGCAGACACTTCTAACAGTTAAAGCTGTAGAACAATGAAACAGACTGTGCAGCACTGAGCTCCCCATCAGTAGAAGTGTTTAAGCTGAAACTGGATATCCATCTGTCAGGGACCCTAAAAAGTAAATTCCTATGTGGTTAAACTAGTTAAGAGGTGACAACACTAGAGTAAGGCCTGAACCAGATTAAAATATAATATAATATAAAATAGATAATGTTAATTTGTGTGGTTTTCCAAGTCAATATGCAATGACATGTATCCTTTTCTATTTTGAGTCCGACACCACTGGACTAGATGACCTTTAAGGTTAAATCCAATTCTAAGTAAGAGTCTACGAATACAGATTCTTTAGCTTGGAGAAATAAAAGGAGGGAACAGTGACATATAGTGGAAGAAGCTGTGTGTTGTAAGATGAATTCTATTTTGGTTATAAATTAATCTAGGGGGTCACTACTAGACTGTAATCTCCATGAACAAAAGGATGGTGTTTAATCTAAACCAGTGGTTCTCAACCTTCCTAATGTCTAGACCCTTTAATACTCGTATGTGGGTATATCTGCATGTGGGCAGACCCGCCTGGAGACAGATAGAGGAACAGTGTCTCGGTTCCTAAGACCATCGGAAATACATGTTTTCTGATGGTCTTAGGTGGCCCCTGTGACCCCCATGAAAGGGCTGTTCGACCCCCAAAGGGGCTGCGACCCACAGGTTGAGAACCACTGAATTCTAAACTCTTTATATCAGCTAGTACCATACTTTCTCTCCACATAGGAAGTACTTAATAAATGTTTGTCAAATTTGAATCCTTGTTAGTGCAATGAGTATAATGATCTCTTCCCTTGTTCACGGTGCTTGGACAAAGAACAATGGATCTAGAGGTACACAATCTGGGTCCTAGTTCTGTCTCTGCCACTGATTCTGTGTGACCTGTTGTTCAGTCATTTCAGTCAAGTACGACTCTTCATGACCCCACAGGGTTTTTCTAGGCAAAGATACTAGAATGTTTTGCCATTTCTTGCTCCAGTTCATTTTACAGATGAGGAGACTGAGGCAAACAAGGTTAAGTGACTTGCCTAGGGTAACACAGCCAGTGTCTGCAGCCAAATTTGAACTCAGGTCCTCCTGACTCCCGGCCCAGCACTCTATTCAATTTGTCACTTACTTAGCTGCCACCTGAGTGATCCTATCATCCCCTCAATCTACTACCCTATATCTCTCCTCACATTCACAGCTGAACTAGAAAAAAAAGCTGCCATTATTTGTTGCTTCCCCTTCCTTCTTAACCCCTTGCAATCTGGCTTTTCTCTCTGCCACCTCACTAAACCTGCTCTCTCCAAGGTGACCAGTGATCTCTACTGCTAAATCCAGGGGACTTTTCTCAGCCCTCCTCTTTCTGGACCTCTCTGCAGTGTGTGAAGAAGTGCCTGTGAAGAGCACCCTCCTTCTGCATGCTCTCTCCTCTCTAATTTCTGCAACATTCTTATGGTAGGGTTCTCCTAGCTGTGAGACCATTCCTTCTCTATCTCCTTTACAGGTCTATCAAGCATCACTTCTATGCAAATGGTTCTTAATGAAGAAATATTTATTAAGCACTTGCTTTGTGCAAGGCAATGTGCAAAAAAGGGCAAAAATATAGTCCCTGCCCTCAAAGAGCTCACATTCTAACATGGAGACAATATGAAAATAACTATGTACATACAAGATTTGTTCAGTTGTTTCAGTTGAGTCCAACTCTTCATAACCCCATTTGGGATTTTATTGGCAAAGATAATGGAATGATTTGCCATTTGCTTCTCTAGTTCACTTTACAGATGAGGAAACTGAGGCAAACAAGGGTAAGTGACTTGCCCAGGGTCACACAGCTACTGAGTGTATGAGGCTGGATTTGAATTCAGGAAGAGGAGTCTTCCTGACTCCAAGCCCTGTATCCTCTGTGCCACCTAGCTGCCCCATCTACAAAATACATACAAGGTAAATAGAAGGTAATCTCAAGATCGCCTTCAATGTGACCTATCAGGGCACTAGCAGGGATAGGGAGGACCAAGAAAGGCCACCTAAAGAAAGTGAGACTTTGGGCCGCTAGGTGGCACAGTGAATAGACCACTGGCCCTGGAGTAAGGAGGACCTCAGTTCAGATTTGGCCTCTGACACTTAACACTTACTAGCTGTGTGACCTTGGGCAAGTCATTTAATCCCCATTGCCCTGCCTTCCCCCTTCCAAAAAAAGAAGAAAATGAGACTTGAGGTGAGTCTTAAAGGAAACCAGAGAACCAAGGAGGCAGGGTTGGGGAGAGGTCAGTCACTACAAATGTACCCGAAGGAGAGGGAATATGATTATCTCTAAAGGGAGGTGGGCAGTACAATGTAGTGTTGGTCCTGGAATAGGAAGATCTGAGTTTAAATCCAGTCCCAGATACTGTGTGACCCTGGGCAAACCATTAGCTTCCATCTGCTTCAGTTTCTCATTTGTAAAATAAAGATAACTACACCTAACAACCAGGGCTGTTGGAAGGATAAATGAGATCATGTTTGTAAAGTGCTAGGCATAGTGGCAGGCACATACGAGGCATTATATAAATGCTTCCTTCCTGCCTTCCTTCTTTCAATATATGTCCGGCCCTCATCTCTCTGCTGAGTTCCAGTCCTGCATCTCCAACTGCCTGCTTGACCTTTTCACCTGGACATCCCATAGAACAAAACTCATTATTCCCCCCTAAATTCACCTTTCTTCCTTATTTCCCTGATTCAGTTGAGGATACCACAATTCTCAGGATCACAGGGGCTCATGGCCAAGACATTGCTTTCTCTAACCCTACATATCCAATCAGTTGCCAGAGCCTATCAATCCCACTTCCTTGACATCTCTTGGACCTGTCTCCTCTTTACTTACACCAGTCACCCCAGTTGGGGCTCTCATCATCTCTTACCTGCACTACTACAACGATCCCAACTGGTCTCCCTGCCTCCAGTCTCTTCCTTCTCCAATTCAATGGCCCCCCAGCTGCCAAAATGAGAGTACAGGTCTGACCATGTCCCTCCTCCTCAAGAGGTTGTAGTGCCTCCCTACTGCCTCAAAGACAGAATACAAACTCTTCGGTTTTGGCACTTGAAAGTTCTTTACCATGCCTACACAGAGTAGGTGGTTAATGAACGCTTGTGGATTATTAGCAAGTCCTATCCCCTCTCTGGACCTCAGAAAGGTTCAGGTTAAATGATCTCTAGACATCCCTTTCAGAATGACTTTTTAAGATAGTACCCATTTTTCAAGGCCACTTCATGGTCTACCTTCTCCAGGAAATTCACCCTGAACTGCTGCCTCACAACTTCTCCAAACATTCTGCTCTGTCTGTACTTTGCTATTAGCACTGGGTGATGTGTATAAACTTTTGTTCTTTAGTTACTTCATTCCTCAGTTCAAGAAACCTTTATTAAAAGCCTCTAGGGTGCAGAATATTGTTATGTTGGATGCTGGGGGAAATACAAAGTTTAGATAAAGGCACAGTTCCTACCTTCATACAGCATCCAGTCTAGTAAGGAATAAGAGAGATGACTATAACATACAAAAACACATGGTAAGTGCTTCAGAGAGTTGCAAAGTTCCATTTGTCTGTCCTGAATCCCAAACAGACCATTAGCAGCATCCCCTTCCCCCACCTCAGGACATTAGTATGTCTAATCTTTCTTTCCTCCTTCCTTCCAGTTTAGTTCCAGAAACTCAGTATCAGTAGCTTCTCACTCCTGGCCCTTATCACACACTCTCTCAGGGCAGCCAAGTCCTTCTTCTGGTCTCTCCCACCATGCTTCCTGAAGGTACAGGCAAAGGGTAGAGACTCAAACACTTGCTGATTGACTTTACCCCTAGGGCAAAGCATGATAAATAGTCCCAGTGCTAACTACAGCAAGTGGATCTGAGGTTAGATTTCAGAATAAGATCCCAGAGTCAGAGCTAATAGGTTTTAAGCTCACGGTGTGAGGGAGGCCAGCCAAGACAGTTGGCCTGGGCCCCAAGATTCAAAATCAGGCACAAATTAAGTCAAGCCTAAAAGATCTGCCTAATAGGCAAACAACGACCTGGTTAAGCTCCGACAATTCCACACTCCTCCCCAGACCGTTCTGCCCAGTGGGGTACCCAGACAACATCTCATTAGTCTCTTGGCCATCGCGATGTGTACTAAAGAGCCACATAAGAATATGGAGGCAGGGAGAAGGATACAAAGACCCCTGGAAGGGGGGATGGCCAGGCCTGCAGCCTGGTGAGGGGAAGGAGGGGGTGCGCAGGAGGACCTACCTCCTTGCCATCCATTGGAATCTTCAACTTGACCACTTCATATTTCTCCTCACCCTCTTCTTCCTCGCCCTTCACCAGCAGCACCATCTCTTCTTGCATCTCTCTCTCCTCCTCCTCCTCTTCTTCTTCCTCCTCCTCCTCCTCTTCCTCCTGCTCTCCCGGCATGGCCAGCCCCTGAGAGGCAGAGGGCAGGGGGCCCGACATTCAAAAGCAAGAACCCACCAAGATTCCCCTCCCCCAGCTCTCAGGCCCTCTCTGGCTGTCCCCTCCCCCTGGAACTCTCCCCTCGGCCCATTCTCCTCCCCGTGGCCCCCCTCCCCGCCAGCTCCCCTCTCCGGACTCACTCCAGGCCCCTCCCCCTTCTCTCCTCTCTCCAAGACCCTCCCTCCTAGGGCCTCCCCTCACCCAGGGTTGAGTCAGCCCACCCCTTTCCCCCCTCCTTCCCCGCCCCCCTCCTGGCTTCCCTCCTCTCCTTCCCCCGCCAGCGAAGGGTCCGCCCCAAGCCCCCGGAAGCGGGGTTGTCAGACGCTGCCAAGGCCAAGGCCAAGGGCCAGGAGGGCGGGGGACTCACCGAGCCGCCGCCCACTGCTGCTACTGCGCGAGAGACCCCGGCGTCCGAGCGCACGCGAGGCCGCGGCTGCAGCAGCAGCCGAGGATCTCCGAGCGCTCCGGGCTGGGGGCCTGGGGCCGGGGTCTGGGGGCGGTGCCGGGGGAGCGCGCTGCCGATTGGCCGAAGCTCCAGGGCCCCGCCTCCTCCGGCCCCGCCCCGCGGAGGAGGGCGGAGCGCGCGAGCCTGCCCCGGGGCGGACCCGGGCGTCCCCGCCCCCTCCTCCTCTTGTTCCTCGTCCCCCCTCTGAGCCCTCCCCGGCATGGGACCGCCCAATGGCTCGAACGCTGGAGCTCCTGACCCCAGGTCCACCCAGAGGTTTCCCCTGCGCCGCGTCCCCGCTAAAACCGGAGCTTCTTCCTGGGTCCCCATCCCGCGAACCCGTCCTCCCGCTGCAGCCCGCAGTGGCCCCAGTGACCCGCTGGACGACGTGCTCCTGGAAAGAGCTGTACTAGTTGGCCGGGGTTAGAATCTTAGCTCTGCCCCAAACTCTCCTTGTGACCTTGGACAAGTCACTTGCCCACTCTGTAAAATGAGGGTGTGGAGCTAGGTTCCCTTCTAGCTCTGACATTCCGAGACTTGGGACACTGGCCCCCAAAAGGACCTAGGGCATTTCAGCCTTTTGCCCTCAATTATACAGCACTGTCTCTCCTTTTCCCACCTGCATCCGTCCTTCCCTCAGTTTCATCCCTCCTTTCTTTTTCCCATCTGTCCCTCCTTTCTCCAGCTACATCCCTCCTTTCCCTTCCATCATTCCTTTCCCCTCTCTATCCCCTCCTCTTTCCTCTTCCCTCTCTCCAGCTCCATCCCCCTGCAGTTCCCTCCTCCCTCCCTCTTTTATCTAAGCTCCACCCCTCCTTCAAGGTTCCAACTCTTCTCTTAGAGCTTGTATTCCTTCCTTTGAACTCTACCGGCACTGTTTCTTCTACTTATTTGGCAGAGCCCATGCAACATTATATCATGTGATGTCATAAAAAGATTTATGGGCTTAGAGTCAGGAAGACCTGAGTTTCCCTCCTTGAATATATCTAAAAATTGACCGTGTGACCTTGAGCTAGTAGTTACCCACCCTCTCAGATCTTTTAGCTTCCCATCTGTAAAATCCAGGTAATTGTTCTTGCTTTGTCTTGTAAGGAGGAAACAGGTTTGTGCATTTATCATGTATTATTGAGTGTCATAATCGTCCCTGTATGTCGAATACCTCTAACCTCTCTGAGGGCTAGTAGTATATTTGATCAAAGTCTTGTATCTCACCAGATGCTTAGCACAGTCCTCAGAACTGAAGAGGGACTTAAAAAATACTTACTGAAAAATAAATATTGTAAAAGTACAAAGAACAAGCTTGGTCCCAAAGAGGAGATATGACAAGACCTCCACTTGGGGGAGGGAGTTGGTCCATAGGTAAGGAACATTACATATATTGTCAGATTTTTCTCAATGTTTTCATCACTTTTGCTAATTTTTTCTCTTCCTCTTTTTCTTCTGAAAAAAAATTCTTTGTTATGTGGAATGACTCTCTGGAAGTGGAGAGGAAACAGTATTTAAGGGGACATTTGTTGTTGTTCAGTTGTTTCACTCAAGTCTGTTTCTTTGTGACCTCATTTGGGGCTTTCTTGGCAAAGATGCTGGAGTGGTTTGCCATTTCCTTCTCCACCTCATTTTATAGATGAGGAACTGAGAGTTAACAGGGTTAAGTGACTTGCCCAGGATCACACAGTTAGTAAAGTGTCAGGAGGCCAGATTTGAACTCGGGAAGCTGGATCTTCCTGACTTCAGGCCAAGGAGGGAAATTTAGGCTCTGTGAAAACAAAAGATTGCTATAAAAGTTTATTTTTAAAAACACTCTTTGAATTTAGAATAAATTTCAATTTCATAGAGTGAAAGATCTTTGAAAGTTGTAATTGTAATATTTCCCCAATATATTGTAGGGTCTTCTAGGTATCAATAGACCCCCAAGCCCAAGTCATACTGCGGACTCAACAACTTTGTAAATGATGAATATTCCTGTCCTAGGCTGAAGTGAAGGTAGTTTGGGGTTACACTCAGCTGCTTCCTCTCTTTTCCCCAGAATCAATCAAGAGTTAAATACAAGGGATGGAGCTCTAGACACATACACGACCACCTCCCCAGAAAGTCTCAGACATGTGTAGCACTTTTTATTCATTCTCTAGGCCAAGGAAGGAAATATATATTTTGGTAGCTAAGTGATTTACTAGAAATGTAGATGAAATACCAAAAGTTTACCAAAGATGGTTAGCTGACTTTTCGATCATTTGAGAGTTAGTGTGGGGTTATACATAACGACTTAAGTATCCAAGAGGCTGTATACAAAAGTATACAATGTGACAAGAGAAACTTTGGCTTTGAAACCAAGAAGAGGCAGTTCATGTCCTAAGGCGGTTCACGTCCTGTGCCTTAACGCCAGCTGACTATATGCCCCTGGGCAAGTTACTTAACCTCTCAATGCTTTAGGAGACTTTCTAAAACTTTAAATTGAAGAGAAAGTTCACACCAGTACTAATTGAGGGAGTTTCTCCCTCTGGGAGTTTTTGGACACCAGAAATCCCAGACTGATCATTCATGGTATAAAAGAAGCAAAAAGCACTTGGTTCAAAAGCTTTGTGAAGTAGGTTGTGTAATTCAATTAAATAGACATTTAAGTATTAATGACAGGGTGCTAATGATGAACCCCTAAAAAGCCTCTAGACTTTCCCACAAATTTCAGCAACCAAGCCCCTAGCGTTTCCCTGAGGCATATGGCCCATCCCAGGCTTTTTAGGGGTTCATCATTAGCACCCCATCATTATGATCCCTATTTTCCAGTTGGTAAAACTGAGGTGGACTAAAATAATACAACTTCACACAGCTTGGGCCAGAGCTGGGAACAAACCCGGTGACTCCCAATCCAGCTCTTTTTTTCACCACACCAACCTCAGAAGAAGCTTAACTCATCCAAAGAATCAAGGAAAACAAACAAAGCATTTAATGAGTGCTATTTACCAACCTCGGGCTAAGAATAGGAGTTACAAATACAAAACAAAAGTAAAATAGTGGCTGGAGTTACATTTTAATAGGGAGAGAGAATACAAACTTGCGAGTGAGAGCTAAGAAAGGGAACGCCAGCTTTTAGTTTTAAAAGGAATTCCTTCCCCCACCTCCCAGCACTTTATAGGTTCACATGTACTCTGCAATCTTTAATTTTATTTTCATAATAGTATTTTTCTTTCCGATTATATGTAAAGATGAAATTTTCAAATTAAATTTTGTCTATTTTTAGTTTACATCATTCATTTCCACAAGATTTTGAGTTACAAATTTTCTCCCCATCCTTCCCCTACCCACCACCCCAAAAGAGCGATCCCACTGTATACCCCCTGCCCCAATCTGTTCTCTCCTACATCCTCCCCCATCATGCCTCTGACTTTCCTGTAGGGCAAGATGGATCTCCCTAGCCCAGTACCTCTACATCTTATTTCCCAGTTGCATGTAAATAATAATAATTATAATTATATATATATATATATTTTTAAACATTTGATTTTAAAACTTTAAATTCTAGATTCTTTCCCTTCCTCCCTTGTCACCCAGCCCCACTGGAAAGACAAGCAATTCAATACAGGCTGTATGTGTGTAGTTACACAAAACATCTCTACAATGGACATATTTTGAAAGATTGACCATATTTCCCTCCATCCTATCCTGCCCTCCCTCTCTACTTTGTCCCTGTCCCTTTACATAAGTGTGTGCCTCTAACAACCCTCTCCCCCACCCTGCCCTCCCCTCCATCATCCCCCCTCTCATCTCCTCCCCCCCTACTCTCCTGTAGGGCAAGATACCCAATTTAGAGCGCATGTCATTCCCTTCTCAAGCCAGATTCAATGAGAGTAAGGTTGACCCATTCCCTTTTGCTTTCCTGTTCTTCCCCTCCATTGTAGCAGTTATCCCTTGCCTCTTCTGTATGAGATGATCAACCCCATTCTGTCTCTCCCTGTCTCCTCTCATTATATTCCTCTCCCACCTCTCAATTTCATCTTTTAAAATATCATCCCTTCCTATTCAATTGATCCGGTGCCCTCTGTCCATGCATATCAGTACACATATACACACACTCACATATGTATTCATACACACATATGCCCTCCTATATAGACATATATGTACGTACATATATATATATATACATTTATATTCCCTTCAACTATCCTCATACTGAGAAAAGTTTCATAAATTACAATTATCGTTTTTCCATGTTGGCATATAAATAGTTTGACTTTGATAAGTTCCTTGTGATTTCTTTTCCCTATTTACCTTCTCATGCTTCTTATATTTGAATATCAAACTTTTTATTCAGCTCTGGTTTTTTCATCAAGAATGCTTGAAAGTCCTCCACCTCATTGAATGACCATATTTTCCCCTGAAGCATTATACTCAGTTTTGCTGGGTAGATGATTCTTGGTTTTCATCCAAGCTCCCTTGTTCTCCGGAATATCATATTCCAGGCCCTTTGATCCCTTAATGTAGAAGCTGCTAGATCCTGTGTTATCCTGATTGTGTTTCCACAGTATTCAAATTGTTTCTTCCTGGCTGTTTGTAATACTTTCTCCTTGGTCTGGGAACTCCAGAACCTGGCTATAACATTCCTAGGAGTTTTCTTTTGGGGATCTTTTTCAAGAGGTGATTGGTGAATTCTTTCAAGTTCTATTTTGCCCTCTGGTTCTAAAATACCAGGGCAATGTTCCTTGAGAATTTCTTGAAGGATGATTTCTGGGTTCTCTTTGTGATCATGGCTTTCAGGTAGTCCAATAATTTTTAAATTGTCTCTCCTGGAGAGACAATATTCCTATTTTCCAGGTCAGTTATTTTTTCAAGTAGACATTTCACATTGCCTCCTATTTTTTCATTTGTTTGGATCTGTTTAATAGTATCTTGATTTCTCATAAAGTCATTTGCTTCCATTTGCTCCAATCTAATTCTGAAGGAATTATTCTCTTCCTTTTGAGATTTTTGAGATTCTTTTTCCATCTGGCAAATTCAATTTTTTAAGGCATTCTTCTCCTCATTGGCTTTTCGGGCCTCTTTTGTCATTTGAGTTAGTCTATTTTTTAAGGTGTTATTTTCTTCAGTCAGGTTGTTGACTTTCTTTTCATGATTTTCTTGCATCATTCTCATTTCTCTTCCCAATTTTTCTTCCACTTCTCTTATTTGGTTTCCAAAATCCTTCTTAAGCTCCTCTATGGCCTGTAATGAGTTCATATTTTTCTTGGAAGCTTTTGGTGCCAGAGTTCTGATTGTGTTGTCTTCCTTCCTTCCTTTGATCCTTTTTGTCTCCAAAAAAGGAATTTCAAGTTGGATTGCTGAGCTTGCTTTGCTTTCTTTGCCTGCTTGTTTTGCCAGTCAATTAACTTGACTTGTGAGCCACAGTAGATCTCTGCTTCCAGAGGGGCCAAATTGCTGGGGTTTTCAAAGCTGTCAGAGCTATTAGGAGACTGCCATCTCTACAGCCCCCACCAGCTTTGGCTCACTGGTCATGCACCTCAGGACCACCACCCAAGACCACGATCCTAGATCCACCACCCAAGACCATGATGACCACAAGCCTGATCCAGGCAGGTTAAGACAAGAGCACTTCCTCTGAATGATCACTTGGCCCCCCCTGCTATCTGCAGGCTGGGAGCTCTGAAGCAGCCAAGTGGAGGCAGCTGCATGGCCACCACTTCTGGCTCTGGGGGCAGAGGGCTGGACTGGCTCATCTCCCCCAAATTTAGTCAAGTTCCACTGACCTTTCACTTTGTCTTTGGCATTAATGAGTTGATAATTCTGGAGACTGCCACAGCTGCTGATGATCCACTCTTCCAAATGCTCCAGCTGGGCTGGTTGGGCCACCCTGGGGCTACGACCTTGGTCTCATGCTAGGCTGTGGCTCCCAGGGCGTTGTGATGAACCCTTCCTGTCTGACATCTTGACTCCGCCCCCCCCAACAGATGAATTTTAACATCCTTTTTTTTGGGAGGGAGGAAGGCAAGGTAATTGGGGTTAAGTGACTTGCCCAAGGTCACACAGCTAGTAAATGTGTCAAGTGTCTGAGGTCACATTTGAACTCATGTCCCCCCTGACTCCAGGGTCTGTGCTCTATTCACTGTGCCACCCTGAACTTGACATAACAATCCTCTGCACTCACCCTCTGGATGATCTCAACCACAGCAAAATCCCAGAATTGTTTCATATAATTATTGTACTGCTTTGACCAGTACTAGATGTTCTCTGAGCTTGGACAAGTACCTATTATATCCATGTTCTGCTCATGAAGCCCTGCTATGAATCAAACTTGTCACATTGTTGCTCTTACTTCTCATTTAACAATCTAGAGCTCACTGCATAGGCATTGGTATAAGTACTGAGACTTGGCCACACTAAAGCAAGTCCCCTGCTAGGGGAGGAGCCTCAGCACGTGTCTAATTTGCCTCCTTGCTTTCAAGCAGTTTCTATTACTTTGAAATTAAACTTCTGTTTGATTCCTGACTCTCCTGTCTCTAGCATGCTCTGTTCACCTCTGGCCACTTGCGGGTTAGAAGCCAGTTGAGTCCATCCCATTGAGAAACCAAATATAAGAGAAAATTAAAAAGAATCTAATTGGATGCTACATAGGCCCTTTAAGGAGGACATGGCCTTACTGATATTTTTCAACTTCAGGACTGGGAGCTTCATTAGGCGTAGTGGCAGAGGTCAATGCCCTGGGCAGGTATGTGTTCTGGGTCCAAGGTGGAAATATGGCCAGGCTTGCTGCCAGTTTGTGTCCCACCCCAAGGCTACAGGCCTGACATTCCAAGAGAGGCTTTATTTCCAGTCCCTTCAGCAGCAATCCTAGAAAGTTACAAGGCAGTGAACAAGCCTTTACTTAAGAGCCTCCTACGTGCCAGGAGCTGTGCTTAACACAAATCTCATCTCAGTTGATTCTGATGATCCTCATAATCACCACAGCATCAACTCTCAAAATTACAACTGCATTCTAGTACAACCTTCTCACTTTGGAGAGAAAACTAAGGCCCAGAGAGGGAGTAACTAGGTGACACAATGAAGAATGTTGAACCCAGAATCAGAAAGACCCGAGTTCAAATGTGATCTCAGACACTTATTAGCTTCATGACCTTGGGCAAGTCACTTAACCTCTGTTTGCCTTAATTTCCTCCTCTGTAAAATGGGGAGAATAGCACCTGCCTTCAAGGGTCAACTGAAATAATTGTAAATTGCTCAACATTGTGGCTGGCACATAGTAGGCACTATGTAAAAGTTAGCTATTATTCCAAAGGGGCTCAGCTCCTTAGTTTATTAGAGCTTGGAGGATCCAAGTTTCTCTAATCCACTTTCCGCTACATCATGCTGCTCTGGCTTCTGGCTTGCACAGTACAGGAAAACACGGTGACCTCCACTGTTCCAAGGGAACGTGGCCCTCCTGAGACCTAGAGACTGGCCCTTTGTCACGCCCAGGCTGGCCCAGGAAACAAAACGGAAGTACGCCAGGTGCCTGGGGATTCTGGGAAATGTAGTCTTGCGCTTTACCCTTGGCTAAACGCCTTTGCTGATCCGCTGAATCTGATAGGTCTCTTCGTAGGACGAGACTGACCTATGCATGTCCACCGGCCTCCACACTGTCTGAGAGACTCTGGGTAGAAGACTACAGACCACGCCCAAGGGGTGGGAGGAGGATGGCAATGTAAGCACAGCGATTGGTTAAAACCTCGTTAGAGGCAGGATGAGGAAGAACAACCTCTCGGTCCCAAAGGCTAAGGGGTCCACAGTCTGACAAACAGCCCTAGTTAGGAGGACCTCATTGGCTGGGGCCTCGCCCTTCTATTCCAATGAATTAATTTCCTCCTCTTCCGAACCACTCACGATTTCCACCTACAAGTGAGCCGGATATCTTGGTTCTCCCGTGCTACGTGCAGTTCTGGTCAGGGTCCGCTTTTCAGGGGGTGGTCTGGTTACAGGTTTGTTTGTACGGACTCGGAGCCAAAAAGATGGCTCCCAAGACTTTGGAGGTTCTCGTTTTTGCTCCCGCTGCATTTAATCGGGGAGGCCGACCTGAGACCCCGCCCGGCGGCACTCTTCCTTAACAGAGCGGCGAAGGAGGCGGGCCCAGCGGATCCTGACAGCTGATTGCTCCATTTTGTTTCTTTTCCGCCCAACGTGCCCCGTCGTCCTGGCAACAAGTCCCGCCCTCCGGCTCTCGGTGATGGATTTTAGGGCTCTCCCTCGAGGATGTGGCCGCCAGGACTGGGGCGGGGCGGTGGGTGGGTGGGTCTAAATGGATCCTGTGCTCAGACAGTTACAGGAATCTCCTATCAAGGAGCTCGGAAGGGGTCTAAAGATGGGCAAACACTAGGACAGCAGAACTGGAAGGCGCCTAATCAGCCAAATTCTGTACCTAATCAGGTACCAAAAAAAAAAAGAGGCTAACGGCAGTTCCTGCCCTCAACGTGCCTACACTCTAATGGGGGGGAGGGGAGCCGAAAGCAAACAGATAAGCAAACCAGTAGGGGCGGGAGTTGGGAAAGGCTTCCAGTATAGGATAGGATGTTATTTGGTACTTGGAGGAAGCCAGGAAACCCCAGTGCTAGCATTCTATGAAGAAAAGGAGCCCAGAGCAGTCCAGTGCCTTACCCATAACCCATAGCTAGTATATGGGGAGGCAAGAGTTGGCCCCGAGCCTTTCCATCTCTTTATCTACAACACCTAAGCTGGCTCCGTACTTGTCTGGGTAAATGCAAATTTCTAGTAGACCGTAAACTCCTTGAGGACAACGGTTTTCATTGTTTTTTAATCCTCGGTAAATAGCCAGCACTTAAGTCTACGTGCTGTCTCCAACAGAATGGAGGCTACTGGAAATCAGGGACAGATTCATTTTTCTTTTTGTACTCCAGCATTTCCAACAGTGCTCAGCAAGTAAGATGCTTCATACTATTGACTGTTTACTGTCTCTTCCCCCATCTCCGCAATCCCTGTACAGAAAACCCACACGGTTTCAAGACAAGAGAGTTTATTGGAGATGAGATAGCGTCAACAGAGATCCCAGAGATAAAACCGTTATTGCCTACCTAGCTCTTTTTTGGCGGGGATGGGGGAGAAGGAAGAGTTCTCCTTTAAGGTTGGTTCACATTGTTAGGCCTCACCCCTGGTCCAGTATGCTTTCTCCAACCATAGCCACCCGGCCCCTTCTTCTGTCCTGGAGAACCACTGACTGGACACTCTGCTGCCCTTCATCATGTGCATGAAGATGACTGCTGTCCCAGCAGCAGCAGGGCATGAGATGTGTGGTTTCTCCAATCTCTTAGTAGACTGGTACTACTATATTCCACAATCCTGTCGGGTCTCCTTTCACCTATGGTCAAGAGGTTGCAAGGTAGCTGGTTGGGGTGGTCTGGCTTCACTTGGAACACTATTCTAACTCTGCCCCCCCCATGCTCCCCAGCTAACTGGTTCAGAGGAATAGCCCTGAAATAGAAGTCAAAGCCCCAGCCGGCAAAGACAGTACTCACGCTGGGCTTCCCATCCTGGCAGTGTAATGCGAACTCTGATGTCACCAGTGGGGAACTGGGAAACTTTGGGAGTTAAGAACCCCTCTACCTGGGGCCCACACATTCCCTGACCTCCTCTTCTCTGGCTCTCTGCCTCCTGACTCTCCTTTCCCACTCCACAGTTATCACTTCCCTTACTCCCCATTTCAGGCAGCAGCAGATTCCCTCCCATCCCCCTTCTGGAGCCATCTTTCTGGCTCCATCACTCTAGTCCAGTCCCCAGCTCAGCCTTGGGAGGCCGAGCTCTGGTAGGCCCTGCTCCGTAGGGCCGTAGTGCCAGGTGTCCACGTTGGTGCTTGATGCGGGCAGAGCTGTCCCCAAAGCCCTTGCCACACTCTGCACACTTGTAGGGTTTCTCACCTGTGTGAGTACGCCGATGCTTCACCAGGTCTGAGCTTCGAGGGAATTCTTTCCCACAGTACCCACACGTATGAGTTCGACTTGTCCCAGGTGGCCTGCCCCGAGGCCTGGGAGTGGGGGCTGCTGGGCCAGGAGGGTTGTGGGGCCGAAGGAGGGCTGCTGGGGGGGTTGGTGCTGGGCGGGCCCGTTCACCACGATGGGTGCGTAGGTGCTTAACACGGGCTGAGCTGTCAGCAAAGCCTTTCCCACACTCAGGGCACAGGTAGGGCTTTTCACCTGTGTGCACACGATGGTGCTTTACCAGGTCTGAACCTCGCCGGAATCCTTTCCCGCACTCGGGACACTTGTGAGGCTTGTCCACTGCTGGAGGGGGTGGTTCTCCAACCTGGGGGCCCTCAGGCTCTGGCTCTAGACCAGGGAGGCCAAAAGGGCCCTCCCCAGGATGGGGAGGACTACGTGGAACAAGTGGGGGACTAGGGCCATGAGGAACTGGTGGAGGACTTGAGCTGGGAGGTGGGCTGGGGCTGTGGGGAGCCAAAGGATACCCATGAACCCCAAAGGCCTGTGGTTCCAAGTGGGTGAGGCGATGTCGCAAAAGCGTAGAGCCTAGGCTAAAGGTTCGGCCACACTCAGGGCAGCCGTGGGGCCGCTCACCACTGTGTGTGCGAAGATGCTTGACACGTGCTGAGCTGTCGGCAAAACCCTTGCCACACTCTGGGCACAAATAGGGCTTTTCACCCGTGTGCACTCGCAGGTGTTTTACAAGGTCTGATCCACGAGCAAACTCCTTTCCACACACATCACATCCAAATGGTTTTGGCCCCAGGTGGCTGCGTTGGTGGCTCAGGAGGCTGCAACTCAACACAAAGCGCTTCCCACACTCGGGACACATGTGGGGCTTGTCCCTGGGTCCAGCTGCTGACCCTTCTGAGAGGGTGGAAGCAGTCCGGGCCACTCGCCGGGATGCGACTGTACGTGGAGGCCGCTCACCTCGGTGTGTCCGCTGGTGCTTAATCCGTGCTGAACTGTCCCCAAAGCCCTTGCCACAGACAGCACATTTGTATGGCTTCTCACCTGTGTGTGTGCGTTGATGTTTCACCAAGTCTGAGCTCTGCCGAAAGCTCTTGCCACATTCACCACAAATGGTGGGGCGCTCGCCAGCAGGAATCCGAGGTCTTGGAGTCCGAGGTGGGCCTGGAGCTGGTGGGCGAGGCCGGTATGGCTTCTCACCGCTGTGCGTTCGCTGGTGCTTGATGCGTGCTGAGCTATCCCCAAAACCCTTCCCGCAAACCCCACACTTGTAGGGCTTCTCCCCTGTATGTGTGCGCTGGTGTTTTACCAGGTCTGACATCTGCCGAAAGCTTTTCCCACATTCCCCGCACACAGGTGCCCTCTCCCCAACCTGTGCCCTCCGTGTTTCTGAAAGAGGTCTGGGAACTTGAGAATGGGGTTTCCCGTGACTTGCACTGGCCCATATGTCTTCCCAGGTCCCATCTGGTTCTAGTTTGATGGCCCTATCTCCTTCATCCCGGCCTGAAGCCGTATCTCGAGTTTCCTTGAAACCCAGGCCAGGTATCTGTTGGGGGTCATCCTCAAAATCCAGACCATCAGGCTGAGGGTTATCTTCATTCTCACTCCCTATACCTGTCAAGAGAAAGGGGAAATTGCAGACCCAGCCCCTTTGCTGGATACTCATCTCCTCTAGGAAGCCTTCCTAGACCAAACACAAGTGATCTTTCCTTTCTCTGACCTTCCACAGCATGTAAGATGCTCACCTGACATTTACCACCTGGTTCACTAGGCACACCTTCAAAATTTGTGTGTGTACCCTCACCCGGGGCAAATCACAATCTCCTTCCCTATACCTTAGTAAACAGTCTTCATCAGTTGTTAGAGCTGAAAAAAAAATCCATCATCTGGTAGCCAATCTGTCACCAGGCCTGTACTTAATAACTAATAGCATGATTTTATATATATTTAGCACTTTAAGGTCCACAAGGCACTTTCCTCGAAGCTCATGAAATATTTCTGGTTTGCAACGACCTGTCAGAATTGGTGCTCTATCAGCGTTGCTTTCCAAAAACCCTTGTGATACAACAGGCCACCACATTAGGATTTCAGCATAAGAAAGAGTGTTGGGGATTATTTTTTTGGTATACTCCATCTCAAAAAGATTGGAAGCTACTTAAGGGAGGAGCATGGTCATACACATTTTTGTATTCAATGTCTGACAAATAATTGATGCCATGTTACCTTCACCTGTTCGGGTGCTTCTGAGGAGCTCCCTCTCCTCTGAGGCTTGAAGATCTGGGTCCCATGGCTGAGCCCCTTGCTCCATCCCAAGGAGGATATCCTGGAGAGTTAAAAAAAAAATACCCCTTAGAGGCCATATAACCACACTAATTTCTTCTGCTGCTTCCTACTGGCTCAGACAGATAATTTTATCCTGACCAGGGCAGCAAGTTTTTCTTCCACAGTAACAATCAAATAGTTCATGTTTACCAAGTATTTTAAGGTGCATAACCTATATTTATATAGCAATTTAAGCTTTACAAAGTATTTTCTTCACAACAGCAGCATGAGTTAGTTCATACACATATTTTTAACCCACATTTTAAAGATAGGAAATGGAGAGTGCAAGGATTTAAATAATTTAGGATAAGAGACTTTGGAGCTGGAAACGATCGCCTAATCCAGGAGTTCTTAACCTGAGGTCCGTGAACTTTTTTAAAAATATATTTTGAAAACTCTATTTCATTAGAATTGATTTCCTTAGAAAACCTATGTATCTTATTGATGCATTTAAAAACATTCTTCTTTACTGTGTGATTGTGGGCAAGTCATTTAACTCTCTCTCACTCTGCCTTCATCTGTAAAATGGAGATAAATCAACAAGCATTTATTAAGCTACATGTAGTATGTAAAACAGAAGTGCTGCAAAGAAAAGCAGGAGCTCTCCCTCTAATGCAGCGGCTCTCAACCTGGGGGTCCGGACCGTATTTCCTATGGTCTTAGGAACCTCTTCTATCCGTCTCCAGGCATCGGCCCACATGCAGATACGCCCACATATTATTAAAGGGTCTCGGCATTAGGAAGGTTGAGAACCACTGCTCTAATGGGTCAGGACAAATTGCAAACAAGACACGGAATAAATTGGACATAATCTTAGAAGCTACCAACGATAAGGAAAGGGTTTCATGCAGAATTCTTATATAATAATACTTTAACTATCAGGCTCACTGAGTTGTGAGGAGAGATCTGTGTAAGCCTGAAAGCTCTACTGAAATGTGAACTGTTACTTTTACTCCCATCTGGCCTTAGCTGTTGATTAGTTGTGCACTTTTCAATTTCATTATTTGCAAAATAGGGAGGCTGAATTAAAAGATTGCCAGGGTAATATTCACTTAGGATTTTATAACAAGTTCTGGAATAGGAACTTCACCAAAATACCCAAGTTCTAACACATTTTGCAGTGACAAAACAAAGTGATTTCATCCACATTGACTGAAGTTCGTGATCACTAATAAAGTAATATCTTACACATCTCGAGTTGTTAAGGAATCAAGAATTCCATTGACTGGGCAGCTAGGGGGCGCAGTGAATAGAGCACTGGCCCTGGAATCAGGGGGACCTGAGTTCAAATGTGCCCTCAGACACAACACAAAAAATGGCCCTGTGACCTTGGGCAAGTCACTTAACCCCAACTGCCTTCCAGAAAGAAAGAAAGAATTCCATTGACTACTTTTGCTACACAAATTTAGAAAACTGTAGTTTCCAATTTTGCCTAATAGACTAAAAGTGAGTTTTTTCTTAACTCTCTATGTATATTTGGAAACTAACAAACAAAACAACTCCTACATCACTCTAATAAAAAAGCCAGGAGTTATCTATGTGCCAAGTACTGTGCTAAGCCTTGACAGCACACACATGAAAAAGATAAAGAACCCCTGGATCTAGTCCAACCTCACGTCAAGTCAACAAGCACTTAATAAGTGCTAATCGCTGGCGCCCCTCCCCCCTAAAAAAAGGTTAAGAACCTCTAGGTCTAGTTCAACCCCAATGCAAGTCAAGTATTTATATATAAAACGCCTACTACCTACCAGGCACTGTGCTAAGCGGTGGCACCAAAAAGGAGGGGAAACGGTGAAGAGCTCCTGGTACAGCCCAATCTCAAGTCTGATCAGAAAGCATTTATGAAGTGCCTACTATAAGCCAAGCACTGTGCTAAGCGCTGGCACCTGAACAAAAGTGAGGAGCCCTGGGTCTAGTCTAACCTCGAGTCACAGTGAACGCCTACTCTGTGCGGGGCGCCCCTCCTCCCAGGGCCAGAGACTCAGGGGCCAAAGTTCCGCTAGAGGGTCCGCCGCTCGCCCGGGGCCTCCCACGATCCCGGCAGCTTCCCGTTCGACCGCCGCTCGGCTCCAGGCACAGCGCTGAGATGCGGGGTCCTCCTGCGCGCCTCTCTCTGTGACAGCAGGAGGCTTAGCCTGTATTGGCCGGGGAGGGCGGCGAGTCCGCGCGCCCCGCCCCCGCCCCCCAGCCCGGCCCCCAGGACCCCCTCACCTCGCTGTGGCCTCCGGGCGCTCCCTCGCGTCCTTCCTCGGACCCGGGCGATCCAGCCGCCTCGCTCTCCCTCCGCCCCCCCACAGGGGGTTGTCCCTCCTTCAGGTCCCCGCCCCCGGCTTGGGGAGGGAGCTAGCAGGAGTCGGAGAACCGGCCGCCCTGCTGGGCCCAGGGACCCGGAGGTCTGAGAGGAGCAGGCGGAACTAGGGACCCAGGCGTCCGGGAGACTGAGGGCCAGGTGTGGGGGCGGGAACGGGAAGCGGAAGCGGCCTCCTCTCCGCGATGGGGCCGCTCTAGATGGACGAGGCGGGCTGTCTCGATGGTGTTAGCCCGGCCAGGGGCAGAGTTGAGTGGCTGTGGAGGCGATGCGGCGCGGCGGAGGGAGGGGTCGGGCAATGGCCTTCCGCCGGCCGTGGGGCCCCTCTAGACGCCGGGTGGTGCCCCGAACTCGGTGGTGTTAACCAATTCGCTCTCGCTGCAGCGCCACGGGAGCAGGAGCTGGACGGGGAGGGGGTAGGGAGGAGCTCAGCCTCGGCCGGCCCCGGGGGTGGGGGGTGAGAAGGGGGGGACACTCCTTCGGTCTCTCCGCCCGGCTCTGCCCCCTCCAGGAGAAGCGGCAGGCAGGCCGGGGCCAAGAGACCCTGACCCAGGGAGAGAGAGAAAAGCAGAGAGAGCTAGGGAGACCAAGGGAGAGGGAGACAGAGCGGGGAGACAGCCCGGGAAACTGGGAGGAAAGAGACAAAAGGAGACGGAGACTCATATAGGGAAAGTGGGGGAGGGAAGGGGAGGAGAATGAGGGAGATAAGGACGGCGAGCGGGAGATGGAGGGGAAAGGGAGGGAGGCAGAGACAAAGAAAGGAGACGAGAGACAGAGCCCGAGACCCCGGACCCGAGGAAGGGGGTGGGGCTCGGAGACGGGGAGACGGACGGGGGGACGGACAGAGAAACTGAGGCCCTAGGAAAGAGGAGGCAGGGTCGAGACTGAGACAGAAGGGGAGGGAGACAGAGACAGAGGCAGTCGGAAAAACTAGAGACCCGAGGGAAGGAGAGGCTGGGCAGAGACAGACAAAGGGAGGAGACAGAGACCTAGAAACAGAGACATGGGGCAAGAGGAAGGGGGTGGAGCTCAGAGACAGAGACAAAGGGAGAGGGAGATGAGAGACAGAGAAGCTGGCTAAGGGGAGGGCAGAGACAGAGACAAAGGGAGGGGGGAAACGGGGGCAGAGACACAGAAGACAAAAGAGATGGGGGAAAACAGACAGAGCCCAGAGAAAGGCAATGGGAGAGCAGACGGAGGAATAGACACCCGAAAGCAGACACTGAGTCACAGAGATAGAGAGAGAGACGGGGATCCACGCGAGAGGCAGAGACAGACTTGGAGGAGTCTGAGAAGGAAACCCAGAGACAGACAAAGGAAGTGCTGGAGACAGAAACAGACACCAGACACCCAGAGAGTGAAAGAATAAACTGGCTTCCCAGTTTAGTCAGATGCGTGCCTTGTCCCATGGTCAGTTGGCTCCCTGGAACTAGAAGTGAGGAAATGTCAGCCCTGGCCTGCTTTTTGGGGGGGGGGGGGCGGAGGGGAGGCACAGGGTAGGGGAAATTCTAGTGGGTGGATGTTGGACACAAATAAGTCTATCATTATGAAGCTAAAATGAGATAATAGATGAGAGAAACTTCAGATAAAACAAGTTTTAAAAATCATTCCAGTGCCAGATATTGATGGTTATGATTGTTTTCTGTGTATACACACAAGTTCCTGCTTGTGGGGGAGGTGGTCAGGCTGTTGTTAATACTAGAACAGTGTGGACCAGCCCATAATGCAGGTTAGAGCCAGAGTAGATTGTATGAGGCTCTGGAAGGACCCAGACAGAGGCAAAGTGAGGATGGAGCCAGTCTTTCCCTCCCTCCCCACTGGGACTGGTTCGGGCTCTCAATCATGGTTTCTCTGAGGCTCCTTCCCAGGAAACTTAAGGGCTTTTTATCGTAGCCATTTTGACACGGGAGAAAGGCTGCCTTGAATCCCACCCTATCCCTCCTTGCACTCTGTCGAACTCAAGGCTATGGTGTACACTCCCAACCTCACCTACTTTCCGCCAGCCCCCAGAGCTGAGCACAAATTTTCCTCCTTTCAATCCAGATAGGCCAAGACAATTTTAAAAACACTCAAAATGCCTAGCATGAAGGCAGACAAAAAAAACAAAACAAAAAAACACAAGGGTCTACCTAGCGTGAGCGACCTTTTTGGTAAGGCAGAGCCAACCAAGACAAATAGGAAACAATCTGTCTTCAAGAAGAGTTCGTTTTACTGGGAGATACATCATGTATAAGAGGAAATACGAATACAAACAAAGTAATTTCAAAGGGGAAAGCTATAAACCAAAAGGGATCAGGAAAGGTCTTGTGGCGTAAAAGCTGGCACTGTCCCATTTTGGGGTCAAGACAGCTTTTGCAAAGAAAGCCTGGACTGCCTAGTGGTTCAGAGACTTATCTCTTCTCTCCCACTATATCAGGACACTGTGGCTTCCCACACGTGTTTTGCTTTTCCTGTTCCCATCTCTCCCCCAGCCAACAATGACTTTCTCCTTTTTCTCTGACGATCTGAATTCTGAACTATCGTTCAGGAACCAGCTCAAAGTCTCATCTCCGTGAAGCTCCCACCGACTTTGCTTGTGTATTCCTAGTCTGAAAATTAAACCCTTTATTTGGGGTTTAGCCTATATGCTGCCTAGTATTATCATGTGACATCTGTGGACTGTGTGTGCCACACTGGAGCACACGGGTCACACTAGAGATACTCTCGCAAGCAGTTCCCGAGCTGCCTTCAAGCCCACAGGGCTTATTCGCCTGTGTTATTTGGTCCAGTGAAGTGGTGTAATGTTTCAAGTTGTACACCAGGTGGCACTAAATTCAAACCACAGCCAAAGGGTTGGTTCCAAGGCTCTTCTGCATGCAGGCGGGAGCCACTGAGCTCAGATTAGGTGTCCCAGTTCTAAATTTAGACTAGAGCAAGGGTTGTTAACTAAGTTGAGGGAGGGTTTATAGACAAACGCCAGAGGAGTGCGTGAATGTGAAGGGGGGGGGGGGGAATTACAGCTTTATTTTCATTTACCTCCAGCTAAAATTTAGCACTTCAATGATTTAAAAACGTTATTTTGAGGACTGGTGCACAGACTTCACCAAACTGCCAGAGGGTTCCAAGGTACAAATAGCAGTCAAGAACCTCTGAACTGGAGGATGATAAAATGTTGCTCTAAAATATTTTTAAGATGAGAAAATCTGTGGTTCTGTCTCGACATCTAGGCTTTCCTCTTTGTTGAATGACCTTCCATAATCACTAGATATAGGTGATCAACATGTTATGGTCAAATAATTTATTAAGCATAGCAAAAATAGTCAAATGCTCCCCATGTGAAGCCACACACCCCATTGTCTCTCCAACCCTTTCCTACCTTCTCCAGTCTTCGGGATACCTGGGGAAAGGTCCAAAACTCTCAATAACATAGGAATGCCCCCAGGATCCCAGCTCTGGACCTCAGAGTTTGAGCTAGTAAAGCAAAGGCAGCCTGGGAAGAGAGCTTGTTTTCTCTGCCCCTGGTTCCCCATTTCCCCAGAAGTCACTGGCACTTTCAGGCTTCTTGCCCCAGCCTATGTGGGTCACTAACATTTGTACTGATTCTGGCGAAGGTTGAGGCTCTGGACATGGCTTACAGCCTTGGTCCGGTCTCAGTTCTCTTATCTTTAGTACCAGGTATATAGTAATTTAGTCAGTTGATGAGCATTTAGTAAGTCTTTTCTGTGTGCCAGACACTGCGCTAAGTACTGGAAACACAAAGAAAGGCAAAAGACCTGCTGTCAAGGAACTCATGTTCTAGTGGGGATGAGACGACATGTGAACAATTACATGTAAACGAGATACATACAAGATAAGGTAGAAATAATCAACAGTATGAAGGCACTAAAATTAAGAAGGACCATGAAAGGTTTCTTGCAGAAGATAAGATTTTAGCTGACACTTGAAGGAAGCCAGAGAAACCAGGAGACAAATGAGATAGAGCTTTCTAGGAATAAGAAACAGAGAAAATACCTAGTCAGGAGACAAGAGTGTCTTGCAAGGATCCTCATGTCCTGGAATCACAAAATGTATGGAAGGGAGTAAGGTGTATAAAGAATGAAAAGGTGGGAAGGAACCAGGTTATGGAGGGCTTTAAAAGCCACATGAAAGATATCATATTTCATATTGGAAATAATAGGGAACCACTAGAGCTTATTGAATAGGGGAGTGACATGGTCAGACCTGAGCTTTGTAGGAAGTTCAATTTGACAGCTGTATGGAGGACAGACTGGAGTGGGGAGAGATGAGGCAAGGGGACCAACCAGCAGTCCATTGCAATAGTCCAGGTATGAGGTGAAGAAGACCTGACCCAGGTGGTGGCAGTGCCAGAGAGAAGGGGGCATGTGTCAGTGAAGAAGTTACCAAAAAAGAGGGTTAGGGTTGCTCTAGAGACCTCAAAATAGCAACACACCGGGTCCTGCCAAATGAATTTGACTCTACTCAAGTCTTTTCTCAGCCAAAGAAAAGCAAAGTTTATTGAAAGTTCATCAAAAGTTCACCATATTGGGTAGACTCTTAAGGAGCCTAGGTATCTGTGATGCTTGCATTGGGCAGGCAGGACAGAGTAAGTCTATCACAGAGCAAGTTTGTGTTAGGTTATCCTATGGCACTCTCACACCCCATGGAGGGAATATGGGGTCTTATAAACAGAGGAATCTAGGGGTGGTCTAGAGGAGGAGTTTGGGGAGGGTCTTCAGGTGGAGTTAATGAGGTTAACTGCAAGGGTGGATTGATATTTTGATAGGCTCAAGGATGAGAAGTAGATGAACAATGGAGGGCTAGGCTAGTAACAGAGGTTTGGGCCCAGCAACAATGAAAAACTTAAGGCCTCTGCAAATGCCTCATCAAGTGGGAAGATTTAATCAGACTTCAAGGGGTTTCCCAGAGCCTGTACCTCAAAGATTCAAGGAGGGCTCAAGGGGGGGTCCCAGTAGGTAAAATTGGCAAGACAACAGATTTGACAGAGTGAGGTGAGAGAGAGAAGAGTCAAGGACAATACCGAAGTGCTTAGTGTCTGCATTGGGAGCTTTGGACAGACTGACCAAGATGAGGAAAAACACCTTCAAGGCTCTACAGGGGGCCCAGCAAAAAAGTTTTAACATATGCAAAGGAAACATCCTAAAGATTCTAGCAGAAAGACTTCCAAGAGTGAAGCCCAATGTTGGGGGTGGGGGTGGGGATGTGACTTTGATTATGTCACTATTACTCTCAAACCACAACCCAGCCTGAGCTATCTAAAGGATCTGCCCCCTCAGCCTTTTGAGCTGAGTTACCCTCTTTGTTACATATTTTCTACATGTGAGCCTTAAGTTCCTCAGTCTAGACTCCATGTATTTGTGGGACAATGTGTCAGACTTTGGGGAGGTTGTTTTGTAACAGTTATACCACCAAAGTAAATCTTTGTTTCTAAAAACTAATTAAGTCCTAGTAGTTCATTGATAACAACTGATAATTATAGGGAAGCACTGAGCTAAAGCATTAGAAAGATATCCTTCCCCTTGTCTCTCGGGGTTAACCCTAGAGCTTTGAGGAAACCCAGCCTACCAATTTTAAGCAGGGGTCCAGAGCATGTGCTACAAATATATCAAGAGAAATTATTATTTCTCATATTAATAAACAACTGTTAATAATGGGAAGATCCCAATTTCCCTTCCTATTTCTTCACTCTCTATTAGGTCAAATCAGACTCTGAAGAATAGGGTGATGATGTGATTGGATTTTAACATTCTTCTCAATCTTGTTCAGACCCCACCCAATTGGGAAAGATTAGTTCTGATTAAAGAATAAAAATAATTTAATCTAGAAGAATTCTGGCCAATTGTGTTCTACACAGACTTAATGGGAGTGAGAAGAAAAAGAGGGGAGTGGGTGGTGGGGGACAGATTCTTTGTCTAGATTACCCAGGCTGGGTTGTGTTCTGAGAGTAAGAGTGACATAATCAAAGTCACATCCCCCCCCCCCATATTAGAATATGCCCACCTCTCATTATAATACTCTTTCTCTCAGTAATTGTTAACCAGTCAAAGTTGATTACTACCTATCTGGAACACCCACTCTTCCAAAGGCACATAAGTGACAAGAGGCTGCCATACCATGATCTGTCTTTGGTTTATGAGAGACAGCAAGTGACCATCCTTTTATTATTTGCTGGCCATAATTAATAAAATGATTACCCAGAAATTATATCTCTCAAACTTTTTACGTGTCATAATATATACAATAACTATAAGGTAACATTTTTGCAGTGTAGCATAACAGAGAGAACCTTGGGCTTTGAATGAGGAAGACATCCTCATGAGTTCAAATCTAGTCTCAGAAGAGAGGAGCCTAGGTATCTGTGATGC
>CM053583.1:227149546-227218338 GCA_028627135.1 Pseudochirops cupreus
GAAAGTATTTGCAGATCCTATACATGATTGCACACCACCATGGGGGGGGGGGGAAGGGAAGGGAGAAAAGCTGAAATTCAAGTGATTGTGGAACTGAATCTTGTAAATTAAAAGTAAATAAGTAAATAAAAAAAATAAAAAAAAATCTAGTCTCAGATATTAACTAGCTGTGTGACCCTGGGCAAGTCGTTTTACTCCATTTTCCTCAGTTCCTCATTTGTCAAATAAACTAGAGAAGGAAATGGCAAACTGCTGAGGTATATTTGCTAAGGAAAGCCCAAAATTGGCTCACAAAAAAAAATCAGAAACGAGTGAGAAGACTGAACAACCAGTACTAGCAGCTAGAGGCATCAGCAAAGGTTTCCTGCAGAAGGCATCTCTAACAATAGAGGTCTCACATTCTAATAGTACTTAGGGCCTATAAACAATAATGTTAAGAATACCATTTGTATAGTACTTTAAGACTTGTAGAGTGTTTTAGAAATATTATTTTATCCTCAAACATTAATTCATGTGATCTTTGATCTACCTCATGAGGTAGGTAGTATATATATTATTGTTTCCATTTTGTAGATGGACAAATGCTGGCCCAGAGAGGTAAAATTATCTGCCTGAGGTCGCAGAGTCAGTTCTTGAACTCAGACTTTCAATGGTCTTTCTTCTTTCTACACAACCCTGGCAAACAAATTCCAGAATAATTTTTGTTGCATTAACTCCCACATTAAAAGCAGAAAATCCCACTCTCTGATCTCTATCTATTCTATACACACTTCCTTTTATTATGTTTGTGTGCCTGTCAACATATACCATAATTAGCTTGACATAAAAGAAGGCACAGGAGAGGACAATATAAGGTATGTTGGAAAATATGGGTTAGGGCTGAGAAATGAAAGACCAAAGACTAGTTTGTTACTGAGTGTGAAACCTTGTAACAGGAATACTTTTCCAAAAAGAAAATGAGACAAGCATAGAATAACACCATCTCAAATGAATTTAATTACCTCACCCAAAAGGAAATGACTAGTTATGAATGCATGAGTCTTTTCAGAAATGGTTCTACAGTCAGACCACAGGTTGACTAGAGTGAAACTGAAATGATCAAATTAGAAGGAAGGCTAATGAGGAAAAGATACAATTACACTGGATTTAACCTGACCTGTTTAAATCAACTTCAACTCTGAAAAATGAAGAACAGATAAAAGCAAAGACAATGACTTTGAATAGCACCACTTCTTAGGGGATTTATTGAATGTAAGGTAGCAACAAAGCCCTAGAAAGTCCAACAACCATCTGCTGGATCCCCTTGATAAGGAGAGAAATAGTTATCAAAGACAATATAGGTTTAGAGTACAAGTTCATTTGTCCAGAGTTTCAGAAGAGTATGTCTATGAAGCTATTTCCTCAAAAGACATGGAAAGTTAGCTGAGAGAATGAGCCTGCAGATAAACTAGAACATCCCAAGATAATTTAATTTGTAGATGAACCCAGAAGGAGAAAAACAAACATATATATGGGATAAGAAGGCATGGAAGAATTTTGATCTGTGCTAATGGAAGAAGGAAATAATAGATTTATCTAAGTATCCAATTATGTGTGTAAGAGGCACATGATTATAAATGGAGTCATTTTTTAGTGGTTACAGGGAGTCAATCAACAAGCATTGACTCAGTGTTTACTGTGTACCAAGCACTATGGTACAAAGACAAAAAAACCCCAAAGTCCCTGTCCCCGGGGAGTGTACATTCTAGTGGGGATGAGGAGATAACATGCAAATAACTGTGCACATACAAAATATGTACAGTAATCTCAGAGGGAAGGCCATAGCTGGGGTGGAGAGGGCCAGGAGAGGCCTCCTGCAGAAAGTGAGCTGAGTCTCATAGGAAGCCAAGAGCTTGAGATGAGGAGGGATGGCATTCTGGGGGATAAGGATTTACCTTTCAACTGCTATAGATGTCTCCATATTTCTACCTGCCCAGAATGCTCTCCCTCTCAGTCTTCCCTTTCTGGGCTTTAGGCCACTGGGGAAAATGAAGCTATTAATACAACTATAACTATGAAATAAACAATCACATTTTCGATAAAGTGGGTCTGCCGGTGTATGGCCCTGTGCCTGGTTCTACCTAGAGGTACCTAGCTCAGTGCTTTGAACATAGTGGTGTTCAATAAATTGTTATTTAATTACCTTTAATAAGTGCAGTAGGAGGTCTCAGTTTCAGAAATGCCAGGAGAATCCTCTTCTCTACTGTTCCCCCCCCCCCCAAGCCCAACTCTCTCATAGGGCAGAATTCCTAGTTTCTTTCAAAGCTGAGCTTAAGTACCGCCTTCTATGTGAGACTTTTCTGTGTCTCCTTGAGACCCTATTACCTTGCATATATTTTGTACATGCCTATATACACGAACATTATCTGCTTGTTTCTGCCTAACCATGTAGGAATTTGGGGGAAGTGTCTGTACATGTGGTGACCTACTATTGAAAGAATCTGGCATTTTAGGATGATACAGAAAATCCTGAGTGGTCTTTTGGCCTTTCCTTCACCTCTTCACCTCATGGTGACAGTAAGAGTGGTTCTATTAAAAGAAAAAATCAATTCCAGCACTAGTTTTTTTGGCTGTGACTCTCTAAGTGGCAAGGTATAATTACAGTGAGAGATGGGATAGGAAAGAGTCTCTCTCTTCTATGACTTCCTGTCTGTCTTGTATCTAATAGTAGGGGCTGAAACTAAGAGAATTTATGTCTAGGACTATGGGGCTGGAAAAAAAAATGAAGAAAAGAAGAGCTGGGGAAAGGAAAATAGAAAGGAGACCTAGACCATTGTACTCATATTCCTTGGGAGAGATCGAATAGAAGAAGATGAAAACCCTAGAGACTAATCTTCACCACGACTGAAAAACTGCATGAATGAGGAAGCTGGGAAGAGTCATCAAGAATATTAGGGGGAGAGAGGGAGAGAAAGAGAAGCTGCCCTGCCTCCTTCTTCTGCTTTGAATGATGGAGAGCAATGGGAAAACATAAGGCTTAGAGCATGGTGTTTGTCAGAGGAGTCCTTATGTTCAGGACTCTACCAATTTTGGGGATTTACATATATCTTTGGGACTCAGAGTTGCTCCTCCAAGAGTCTCTATCTCATTTTCATCCTCATTAGAATATAGGTTCTAAAAGTTTTTGAGACAAGAACTCACTACCAGACAAAAAAACTGCTGGGAAAACTGGAAAACAATTTGGTAAAAACCTCATACCATGTACCAAGACAAGGTCAAAATTATTACATGATTTAGACATAAAAGGTGATAACATAAGTAAATTAAGGGAGCATGGAATAGTTTGCTTGTCAGATCTATGGATAAGGGAAGAATTTATGAGCAAACAAAAGATATAGAGCATTACAAGATGTAAAATGGATAATTCTAATTACATTAGATTAAAAAATTTTGCACAAACAAAACCAATGGAATCAAGATTGGAAGGAAAACCAAAAAGGGGTGGGAGGAATAAAAGGGGGGAGGAAAAGAGTTTACAACTAATTCTCCGATAAAGGTCTCATTCCTCAGATATATAGGGAATGGTGTCAAATTTATAGGAATATAAGTCATTCCCCAATTGATATGAACAGGCAGTTTTCAGATGAAGAAATCAAAGCTATCCATAATTACATGAAAAAATGCTCTAGGTCAGGGCTTCTTAAATTTTTTCCATTCATGATTCCTTTTTAGCCAAAAAATTTTTATGTAACCCTGGGTACATAAGTATATAAAATACATAAATATACAAATCAAACATTTACTAATAATAAATCATAAAGAAATTTATTTTAAAACAATTCTTTGATATACATATAATTTTATTAAAGATGAAAACAAGTTTGCATAATAATGAGATGGATGCACTTATTTATTTTTTACATAAAGAATTAAATCTTGATGGAATATTTGATAATGCAGGATGTAGAGCATCTTCCATGTTTTTCAGAGTTGATTGCTATTTTAATTTTATAATTGTCAATGCTGAGAACACTGCTTTGCATGAATATGTAGTACAAAATGGCAGAAGTATGTTTAGGGCCATTTCAGAAATTGTTGGAAATTTTGTCCTAATCCTAAACCAAAATTCATTTAACAATTTTATATGTACAGTAAAAACACTGCAATTCATAACACGCCTGTTCAAATCTGAACCGAGGTGTTTCTGGCAGCATTTGTTGACATTGTGTGGAGTGATAGCATGCCCATCACAAAGTGCGCGTGTTGTGTATTCAGAACCAATGCTACAGTGAAGTTGCACAATGCAACACAGGCAAGTGCTACCAGAAGCACTTTCAGGTTCATTATGCATTTGACTTTTTTTTTTTTGCTTTTTGGAGGGCAGTTGGGATTAAGTGACCTGCCCAAAGTCACACGGCTAGTAAGTGTGTCAAGCGTCTGAGGCCAGATTTGAACTCAGGTCCTCCCAATTCCAGGACCAGTGCTCTATTCACTGCACCACCTTGCTGCCCCAATCCAAGACAATTCTGAAGGACTTATGATGAGAAATGCTATCCACCTCCAGAGAAAGAACTGATGGAATCTGAATGAAAATCAAGGCATACTTTTTAAAAACTGTTTTTGTAGGTTTTTTTCTTGATCTGTGTTTCACAACAAGATTAATACAGAAATATGTTTTGCCGGACCACACATGTGTAACCTATATCAAATTGCTTGCCTTCTCAGTGAGGGAGGTAGGGAATTTAGAACTCAAAATTTAAAAAAATGAATGTTAAAGATTTGTTTTTATGCGCAATCAAGAATATAAAATATTTAAAATTATGAAAGGAGCCAACTCTCATTAACAGTATTATTACTGCATGTGGAGTTAAGTGAAGATATGAGTACCATGCAGCCACTTCCAAAGAAAGTAAAAAACATCCAGGCCTTTTCTGTCCTGGGAGTCTCAGACACAAGGATTACAATAATTTCTCATGTCCCCATGGTGCTTTTGAAAAGCACCTTCAAATCCATTATCTCATTGGACCCTTACAACACTCCAGTGAATTTCTTCTATCCCCATTTGACAGAAAGGAAAATGAGGCCTAGATAGGGGAGATAAAGGACTTACCTAAAGCCATGCTGGGAGGTAGCAAGAAAGTCAGGACTAGAGCTATATCTATCAACTCCAAGTCTATCCCTTTCTTCCCATACCCTTCTATGGTGACCATTCTAGCTAAGAGGTTAAAGCCTATTCTATGAATTTCCCACAGGGGATATCCTAAAGGGATGCCATACTTCCTGCTCCTTAGTCTAGATAAACCAGTCAGTGGGTAGGTATCACATGAGAGTCCTGGCAGAGTCACTCTTTCCTCCAATTCTGGACTCCAGTTGTATGCCCACAGGTTCATATTCCCAGAATTGAAAAGTTCTTCAGAATGCATATGGTTCTACTTCCTCATTGTATACTTGACTCTATCTCTATCACTTAGAGCTCCATTTAGTTATTATTCATGGTCAGCTTTGGTTCTACTCGGTCCTATTCTGAAAGATTAGAGCACAGCATATTTCCCCAGCTTCTCTCTGTTTTCCCCACCAAAGGGTATCACCTCATAAGAAGTGAGTCTCTCCAACACCCTCATAAAAAGTTGATGGGAATGAGGAGGCTCAAGAAATGTAAGTATATAGAGGAGAAAGGATGGATAAAAATCATGAAAAGTTTGTAAAGTATGTGAACGCCCCCATTTTTGTCCTTGAGTCCAAAGGAGGGGGGTACTAGGGCTCCATCTTTAATCGCCAAGAGCCCCAGGACTACCCTGGGAAGCTCAATACACTTTCCCCCTACCCTCTTCTCGAGGAACAGGTATGAACTCTTCCCTCACTTCCTTCCCCCACCCCCACTCTCCTACACCCCCTCCCTCCCAGATAGGCACACCACTTCCTGCACAGCCTGGCTAAAGCCACTGTCAACTTCCTTTCCTAGCAGAGGAAGTGGGGAGTGGAACCAGGTGCAGCAAGAAGACACCAGGACCATGGTGAGACCTTCTTGGGAAGCTCGGCATCTTCAGCATCCTTCCTCAGACCTTATGGGACTCATAGCCCTATTCCTTCAGTTATATGGCATGACTACCCCACCCAATCCTCAGGCCCCAGCCTTCATTCACCTTCCCACTAGCCTCCTTCTCTAACACCCCCACTCATCTCTCCTCAACAGTCTCTTTTCTCCCTGAATGATACAAGTGCTTTCCCCCCCAGTCTCTGCTCCATCCTGCAGCCTCCTCCTCTTTCCCCCTAAACCATAGCCTCTTCACTCCCATATCTTTCTCCCATTTCAGGACAAAGAATATGTGGGCTTCGCAGCCCTGCCCAGTCAGCTGCACAGAAAGTCGGTGAAGAAAGGATTTGATTTCACCCTTATGGTGGCAGGTGAGGAGTCTGGGGGTAGGAAACTACTTTCTTTGGAAATGTAAGGTCCAGCAGGGACAGGGTAGGGAGATAGTCCATTTTGCTCTGTCTTTGACCAGCCTGGTTAATCTCATTAGGGGAGTCAGGCCTGGGGAAGTCAACACTTATCAACAGCCTCTTCCTTACTGACCTCTACAAGGACCGGCTGATACCTGATGCCAGTGGTGAGTGAAGGGCCCTTAGCTGGGATATGATGTTTTTCTCCCTCCCTGGCTTCTCAGTCTCCCACAGACTGGTTCCTTCCTTGATTCTCCAGCCTACCTTATCAAGCTGTCCATCTCTCTGGTCACAGTTGGTTGTCCTGTAGTGGTCAGGCTAGGGTGAGAGACAGACTGAGAAATCTAATCATACTTCAAGCTAGAGACACTGGCCATCTCCCGTTCCCTTCTCCCTCAGCTTTCCTCTTTCCTTCAAAGGATCTTTCACCCTCCCAAGTCACTGTCTCTTTCCTCTCTTTGGACTTTCCTGCTATTGCCTACCTTTCCTCCTGGAACCCATTCCCTTCCCTGGTCCTTGATGATATCTTCCGTCCACCCCTGGTATAGCTCGCCTGAGCCAGACCCTGACCATTGAGCGCAGGGGTGTGGAGATTGAAGAGGAAGGGATCAAAGTGAAGCTCACCTTGGTGGACACCCCAGGTTTTGGTGATGCAGTGGACAATGGAGACTGGTGAGTCTGGGGGACAGGGAGCATGGGCCATGGGGAGAAGACTCTGACCCATAGCAAAGACTGTCAATACTGAAGGTGATTCCAATTAAACTGATTTGATTTGACAGCCTGAGAAGGGGAATGAACCTCTAGCACAGGCACAGAGCACAGGCTCCCAGGGAAGGGAAAGATTGCAAGGGAAAACGAAGCTGAAAGAGAATAAGCTTTCTGATTTTTAGAGCCAGGGATTGGTATCCACAGATCCTGACAGATTTTAGGGAGTCTGTGAACTTGGATGGAGGCAAAAAATCATACTTTCATTTTAATATAATTGGTTTCCTTTCTAAGCATATGTATTTCATTTTCTGCATTTAAAAATATCATTCTGGGAAGAGGTCCATGGGCTTCACCAGGATACCAAAGGTGTAGGGGACATAAAAATGCTTAAGAACCCTTGGCTTCTTAGTGTAAGGGGGGGAGGGTGTGGCAAGAAGGAAGATGAAGGGAAAGAAGGCTAGGGCTTGGGGCTGGGGTGAAGCCATGGTAGAAGATTTTCGAGCTTGGGTCAGGCTTGTCTCCTTTCATCATTGTCTACTCTGTTTTTTCCTGACCTAGAATCCCCAAATTGAAGGTAGAGTTATCAACTAGGAGTTACTGGACATCTAATTTGGGTACGAACTGCTTTGGAAACATGGGAATGGCAAGACAGGATACCCCATGTTCAGCTACAGAAAGAAGCCTGTTTGACTCCTGGGTCAGGACCACTAGGGATTGTGCCATTACTCCAGACATCCTCATGGAGTGGGTAGGAAGGGACCAGAGACCAATCCTCTAGAAATCTGAGGGGCTCCAAGGGTGCTCAGCTCCTTTGATCCACACATACATATGCACATACCGCTTCCAATGTTGAAACTTTACTGGAGGGAACATCAAAGACAAATCCCATCTGTCCCAGCCCCTACTTTGGGGGCCCTCTTCATATTCCCAAGGCTGTCCACCGATGGAGATTCTGTTGGGCTCCTGGTCTAGGGGCAGAAGTGTTGGCCACTGACAAACCTCCTTTCCATTATGGGTCCCTAGTCCTCTATTTCAGAACTCCAAGAGAACAATGAGTTTGATTCCTGCCACATAGGCTTACTAGCTGTGTGTCTCTGAGCAAGTTACTTCACTTCTGTCAGACTCAGTTGCCTCATCTGTATAATAGGCATAATAATAGCTCCAAACTCCCACAGTGAGGATCAAATGATATAATATTTGTAAATCACATTTTTTAAGCCTTAAAGCTGCCATATAAATGCTCGCCATTACCTTCAGGGTCCTAATCCTTCTAAGTTTTGCTCCAGTTCTCCCTCATCCATGTTTTCTTCCTCTGGCCTCCTCCTGGCCCCCCTTCTGCATAGGCCTGAGTATGACATGTATGCATAGGGCTTGATCACCCTTGCTGGTCTGACAGGCTGGAGTGAGGGAGCATCACCAGATTCCCATCACAGCCTTCCTTGCCTTTGCTCCAGAGCCCAACTGTTTTCTCCAATCTTTCCTAGCTGGATGCCTGTGGTTCGATTCATCGAGGAACAGTTCGAACAGTATCTGAGGGATGAGAGTGGCCTCAACAGAAAGAATATACAGGACTCCAGGGTCCACTGCTGTCTCTACTTCATTTCTCCCTTTGGTAGAGGGTAAGGGGAAGCGGACACCTTATAACCCTGAGGGGAGGAATGAGAGGTAGGCAAATGCAGTTTCTGGTCAGAAAGTTTTCTCACCCAGACTAAAGAGGGAGGCTGCCTAGAGAGACTCTTAAGTCACTCTGTGCCTCCTTTTTGGGATGAAGTCAGGATGGTAAATGTTTTACAATCAGCTCTCTCTATCTCGATCAAGATTCCCTTTTAGGCTTAATTTGTATCATTAACATTTCTCCATTACTTTCTTTCTTTGTTTTTTTTGGCTTTTTGGAGGGAGGAAGGCAGAGCAATTGGAGTTAAATGACTTGCCCAAGGTCACACGGTTAGTAAGTGTTGTGTCTGATGCTGGATTTGAACTCAGGTCATCCTGACTCCAGGGCTAGTGCTCTATTCACTGCACCACCTAGCTGCTCTCTCCATTACTTTCTTAAAGTCTAAAAATGAATAAAATAATAAGTCAAGCCTGGTAATGAAATAGCCTTTGCTGATTTTCAAGGTGTAAATGCTCATGCTGAAAATTTAACAATAGGGTAGCCTATACAAGCTGATTCTATATACCACTAGACGCTGGGCAGTATAGTATATTAGAAAGAACTAAGGGAGGTAGAATGTCAGAACTAACTGTGACCTTAGAGATCACCTAAACCCAACCCTCTCACTTCACCCATTAGGAAACAGGAGAGTCCAGAACTAGAAGTCAGGAGAATTGGATTCTAGTTCTGGTTCCATCATTGATTTGTTATATGACCTTAGGCAAATCACGGCTCTTCTCTGGGACTCAGTTTCCTCCCCTGTAAATTGAGGAGACTGGACTTTGTCACTTTGGGGTACATCTCACCTAATCTGCCTCATCTAACCTTGAACCCCCAGTTCAGCTAGGAAGTCCGGGGGGCATTCAATCAGGGATACTGAGGGGATTTCTCAATTGGGTAGGTTGGATTAGATATCTTCTAAGGTGTTCCCCCCATGGGTCCCATCTTTAAGTTTCTATGATCTGATTCTCATCTCAGACATAAAGATGAGCTTTGGGGATGGAAGAGGAGAAAGCTTTTCCCCAGGAAGTTGCCTAGGGAGGAGATAGGGGTAGAGCAGGTAAGGGAAAGGCAGTAAGGTCCTGGGCGGGGTGGAGAGGGATAGAAGTCTAGACTCTGACTGCCCTTGTGGTTTAGGCTCCGCCCCTTAGATGTGGCATTCCTCCGGGCTGTGCATGAAAAGGTCAACATTGTCCCTGTCATTGGGAAAGCTGATGCTCTGACTCCTAAGGAAACTCAGATTCTCAAGCAGAAGGTATGTTTGGGGAGGGCAGGTGTGTGCTGAGCAAGGGCTCTAACCTCAGACCTCTTTCCTTAGTCCTAAAAGAAGCCAAAGTTTAAGCTAATGCTTAGTCCCATCTCTAATACCTTCTCTCTTCTTCACTTGGACTTTTTCCTTTTTTTTTTTCAAGAAAGGATTCTAGCTTAACAATGAATTTCCTGATAGGGAAGGGGTGTTTAGGCTCTAAAAAGATTTCCTAAAGGTCCCTGTGGGCTCTTCTGCCTAGCAGAACATGATTGAAAAACATCACACTCCCAGGCGATTCAGGTACTAGCCAGCTTGAAGGCCTGAAGATAGTCATAATGAGAAAAATGCTGTAGGTTGAGACTTGAAGTCTGCCTCAGGCACTTAGCTATGTTACTTGGGGCAAATCACTTCACTTAGGGCCTCAGCTGACTTTCAGTAAAATCTGGATCCAAACACCTGGGTTCTGTTGAGGATGAGGAAAGCCTTTTATAAAGGGAAGCTTTGTTATGATGATGTTCCAACAGCCTCAGGACCATGATGCTTCCTCCCATTTGTCTTTTGGTGTATTTCCTCTCTCTGTCAGATCCGGGAGCAGCTGGAGGAACAGGAGATCAACATTTACCAATTCCCAGACTGTGATTCCGATGAGGACGAAGATTTCAAGAAACAGGATGCTGAGATGAAAGTGAGGGCCGAGAGGGTGGAGGCTTTTATGGGACCAAGAGTCGTGATCGATGTCAGAGAGGAGGAAGTGAAAGGCAAGGGAGGAGAGTGGTAGCTCTTAGCAAGGTGAGACCTCTCTGGTGACTAATATTCCTGGCTGTGTTATTTGACCCTCGCCCTCTTTCAGGAGAGCATCCCCTTTGCTGTGATTGGTTCCAGTACCGTGGTGAGGGATGGTGCTGCCCGGCCAGTGAGGGGTCGCCTCTACCCTTGGGGAGCCGCAGAAGGTAAGTAGAGTTGGAGGGAAGGTTGAGAGTGCAGCAAAGGAGGAGGCTTTTTAGCCTGACCCTTTGCAGTCTCCAAAAAGGTAACCTACCCAGGATAATGGTTTAGACAAGGCAGATAGAGGGAGAACTTCCGCACATCAGAGGCATAGCCAAAAGTGAAAATCGTTGAGGCAGAAGTCTTGTATTTGATTATCGAATGAATAAACGATTGAGTGAAGGAATGAATGAACGAATTAATGAAAAAGTATCTATTAAGCACTTACGATATACCATGACCTTGGACATCTCTTCATCTTTCTGGGTCTTAGCTTCCTTGTCTATATGTACAGGGAGTGGTTCCCCTTCCCCATCACAGTTAATATAGTCACAGAGATCAAGAAGAATGGAAAAATATGTTGTTAAAGAGGTGTTTAATTGTCTATAGAATTTGTCTTTGCTTACATAGAACAAAATAAGAGTTTGGCCAAATGATTTCTGAGAATCTCCCTTCCATCTCTGACATTCTGTGATTCTTAACAGTTTTCCCTGATTCCCATATTTCCAAATGTGGTCATGACACCTTCCCTCTGTTTCTGTTCTCTTCCAACCCTCTGTCCTTCATATCCTGCTAGTGGAAAATCCTCATCACTGTGACTTCCTCAATTTGAGACGTATGCTGGTACAGACCCACTTACAGGACCTGAAAGAGGTGACCCATGACCTGCTCTATGAAGGCTACCGAGCTCGTTGTCTTCAGAGCCTGGCTCGTCCTGGGGCCCGAGAACGCGCCAGTCGAAGGTGAGCAGACCTCCAAGGACACACAACCCCTTCCCCAACCCTAGATTCTAAATGGGGCAAAGGAGGGTGGTATGTGAGTGGCTGATGGGAGGCAGGGCAGGGCTTATCTATCAATTAGTTCCACACCAGTTCCAAATCTTCTCTTCCCTGCCTTCAGCAAGTTGTCTCGACAAAGTGCCACCGAAATACCCCTTCCCATGCTCCCCCTGGCAGAGACAGAGAAACTTATCAGAGAAAAGGATGAGGAGGTGAGTTCCTTTGGCTGCCTCCCCCTACCCCAGGGGCAGCTGGGCATCCCACCCCATCCCCTCAGCTGCCAGGGAAGGGCTCATCTCACATCTAGCTGAATTTCCCCAACATCTTACTCCTGCAGCTGCGACGGATGCAAGAGATGCTGGAGAAGATGCAGGCCCAGATGCAGCAGAGCCAGGGAGAGCAGTCCGATGTCCTCTGAACTCACCGTCCTCCTCTTACCCACTCCTTTTTTACACCCTGGGGACCTGCTTCCAGCCCTGCCCCTTCTCCCCTAGTCTCTCAGGACCCAGGCAAATTGCTCAGCACTCACCTCCCTCCACTCTCTCCCAAAACATACCTGGCTGAGCTCTCACCCTTAGCTTATCCCATCCCACTGAGGCTCATTTCCTCCTTCATGGATATTTGGGAATCCTACTGACCTCCCTGCAGGGCCCTCATCTCCCATCTCCCATTCCCACACGTCCTCTAGTCCGTCTGATTTTGTGCAACTCAAATATTCTTTTCCATTTGCTTCTTCTGCTACTTGTTTGGTCAGTTGTCTGACTGTCAAGGCTGATCTTGTTCTCCACAAGTGCTTATTAAGCCCTCATTGTGTGTCCCAATGTCTTGAAATAAAAGTCGATTTCCTTAAGGGTCCCTGCTCTGTGTATTGCTGAGAGAGGTGGGAAGAACAGTCTGGTTCTGGGGCAGGGCAGGGGAAGATTTAGGAAAGAAGAATTTTGAAAGGTGAAAAGTGACCTGGGAAATACGGACTTAACGTTTGAGCCAAGAATGGAGACTAGGAACCGGCAGACAGACCTCTTCCTTGTAGGAGGAGAGGGGCCTAACCCTGCTGCATGCCAGACTGGAATAGAGAGAGAGTGGGGGAGGACAAAGGGAGTGGCTGAGACTGGGGAAACCAGATAGCCAGGTCCCTTAAGGAGCCTGATGGAGTTATAGCTTAGGTGCCATCAGACTAAAGGGCTCAAGGGGAAGGGAGATGAGGGGGAGCAGTGAAAGGCAGCTCTGGGTCCCACCCCCACGCCAGACTGAATCCCTGTAGCAATCCATCCTGGGCTAGCCTGAGCTAGAGGCAGATGTCCCTGATGCATGTTTCTGCAGACCCCTGCCCCATCCTCTCCATTAACTTGCCCTCCTTCTTCCCATTATATCCACCTCCTCATGTATACATACTCCCTTTCTCACTCTCACTCTTGTACCCTCCGTCCCCACAAATACCATTCCCAAACACAAGCATATGTATTCTGTGTTTTTGTCTCCTTTAACCAAACTTTTTAAAGGTTGACGGTTTGTATTTGTATATGTGTGTGTGTGTGTGTGTGTATGTATGCACACTCCTCCCAAATATATAAAACATGGGTACCATATACATTTCCCTGCAACAAGCCCCTACACATATTTGTACCCCTCCCACAATTATGCCTTTTTATACATGTGTGTTGCCTTTCCTCTACATGCATGTACATTCTTGCTACACACACATGAACTTCCTCTCCTCATACATAAACTCTCCACAAACACACTCCCTCACATACACACATTTCCTTTCTTGAGCATGCATGCCCTCCACGAACATAAACCACATACACAACTGTTCCTGTGCATGTACATTTCCCTCATCTGGATCCAAGGTTGTGGGATCTTAGATTTGGAACTAGAAACGATATTAAAAGTCTTCTAGTCCAGCTCACTCCTTTTAGCAATGAGGACACTGAGATCTAGAGAGGAGAAGGGACCTACTTGTGTGGCCTTAAGAAAGTCATTGGGAGTAGCACTGTGTGTGTGTGTGTGTATAAGGGACTTAAACATGGAGCCAAGAAAACTGAATTCAAAGACACTTACTACTGTGTGACCCTGAGCAAGTCACTAGCTTCTCTGTGCTTTGGTTTCCTCATATGTAGAATGAGGGAGGCTGTACTTGACAGTTTCTAAGGTTCCTTCCAGCTTTATCAAGCTTCATTGAGCAACCTTCCCCACTTTCCTACTCACTGCTCTTTGTATGCCTTTTTTGTCCCACAATGTCCCTGTTTGGTTGAAATTAGAATACCCCAAGATCCACTGTATGAAAATATGGAGAAGGAGGCACAAAATCCTGACTTGATTCTAGATCCCCTTTTTATCACTCCAGGCCCTAGCTCTGCCCTCTCAAGGAATCCAATCAAAGGCCTCCCACAAAAGCCTTTCTAGAAGGGTTTCCTTGCATGAACAGGTTTCCAACGAGCTTCCTTCAGTCCTAACCCCCTTTTCTCCAGATTTGCTCACCTCAGGTGGAAATAAAGATCTTCTTTCTTCCCCACAACTGTCCTCCACAGAAAGATATTAGAGAGTCATCATTAAGAAACACAAGTTCATCTTTATTTAGGGAATAAAGGGGTTCAGATCCAGAGGAGCTCAATGCTCCCCATTCCAGGGCCCAAATGAAGGGAGGTTGAGGCTCTGGAGGCCTCTCTACTCCTGATCCTTGGCGTCTCCATGGGTGATGACATAGCAGATATTCTTGTAGTCCACATTGCCACCTACATCTGGGGGGAAGGCCGCCCACATGTTCTTGATCTGGGGTAGAAACAGGACAAGTCGGACAGAGGGAGTTATCTCCCACAGGGGCTTCCCTCTCCTCTCTCTCTCTCTTCCCCTAAATAGATAAGCTTTCCCTCTTCTTCTCTTCAATTTTCTTCCTCCAAAAAACTCACCTCCTCCTGAGAGAATCGGTCACACTGGGTTGTAAGCAGCTCTTCCAGACTGGGGAAGAAAGAGGAGTTATAGGGAATAAATCAGTTTATTTTGGAGAACAGTGGCTACCTCCCTACCCAAAAAAGAAAGAAACAAAGAGGCAGGGGAAGTTATAGATGTAAAACACGAGGGCTAGAAACTTGGAACAGGGAATGAAGGGAGAGCATGGGACCATAGACAGCAGGAGAGGGCTGCCCATGAACAAGCCAATAAGCCACCACTCACAACTGCTTCTTGATGGATCCCTTCCCCTCGGGATCCAGGACTTTGAAGGCTCCAGTGATCACATCCTCTGGATCAGCACCTGGAGACAGGGAAGGCTGGACACTAAGTTCCCACGTTTTGGGGGACAGGGAGGATATGTATGCCCAAAACCTTTAAACTCACCTTTCAATTTCTCTCCAAACATGGTCAAGAAGACAGTGAAGTTGATAGGGCCACTGGCCTCCTTCATCATGGCGTCCAGTTCCTCATTCTTCACATTCAGTCGGCCTATGGAGTATGATAGAGGAGAAGAGGGGGATAGGTTTCAAATTGTGCTCCTGAGAAAGGCAGGTTAATGGGGGGAAGCTGGTAGGAGGAATGAGCTAGACAATAGAATTCTGGGAGGGGAATTAAGATGGGAAGGGCCAGAAATGAGTACAATGAAATCTGGGTATGAGTCCCACCACTGCCACTAAATGGTTGTGTGGGCTAATCATGTTTCTGTGCCTTTGTCTCCTCCTCTGGAAAAAGGGAGATTGGACTAAGTGATAAATAATGCTCCTTCCAACTTTAATTAATGTTCCTCTTAACTTTTGAGGACTCTGTGAGAAGCTCAAACAGAGAAACTAAGTCACCAAAGTTCTGAAAGAGAACACTGGCTACCAGAGGCTAAGATAAAGGCTAAGAGGCCTGGAGGCTTTGTGTTTGGATCCCAGAAGAGGAACAATATGTGATCAGGACTTAAGGGCAGAGGGGCAGAGCAACTCTTACCCATAGCTGCAAAGGTGTCCCTCAGATCTTCCTTGTCAATGATGCCATCTCGGTTTTGGTCAATGACAGTGAAGGCCTAGGGAGGGAGGAGATGGTTAAGGAACAGGAAAAGAGAGGGTATGGGGGTTTGCCTTTCCTCCTCATTCTCTTAAGCTTTTTTCCTCAGGCTCCCCCCCCCAATCATATGCTCTGTTCATTCCTCCCCTTCTCCCAGCTGTTCCTCTGCTAGGTCAGCCCCTGGAATGAAAGAAATTCTCCATCTCCTTTTCTTCTCCCCTACCCCCACTCTGGGACAGGTGCACATTCCAGGGAGAGGTGGGGGAAGGAAAGGAGGGAGAAGAACCCAGAGTTGAAGGAAATCATGTTGACTGACAGCTGGGGGCTCAGGACACCTGGCTTCATGGGGCAGCCTGGCACCAGGACTCCTCACCATCTTATCACCTCCCCTCATTCCTCCTACTCCCAATGCCCCCCCCCCCCATTCCTTACCTCCTTAAATTCCTGAATTTGTGTTTGGTCAAACATGGAGAAGACATTGGAACTGCCACCCTCTGCTGCCCTTCTCTTGGCCTTCTTGGGTGCCTTGGGGGAGAGGAGATGGGCAGACAAAAGGGTCAGATGCTTGGGACCTGCAGGCTAGCAAGGCTTAGTGAAAATCACTAGAGAATCAGTGACTATAGAGTAGTAGGGAGGGGAAGACAGGCTATAAAGTCTTCAATCCTCAGCGCAGGAGTTAACTTATGGGGGTCAGGAGCAGAATGACTGAGCCTCCCAGAGCTGCTTCCAAGAGCTCCTACCCCTTCTAGGCACCCTTGCTTATTTGTGACCTCTGGTGCACACTCATCTTGACCCCAATCCCTGGAGCATGGTGGTAGAGAGAGAGGTATTGGTGATGAGGATGGTGGTGATGGGAGCAGATCTGTGAGGAACATATTACAGGCAGAAGAGTGAGGTTACTCCCTTGGAGTGCCTGTGGCCAATTTCCTCTCTCTCTCTCTCTCTCTCTCTCTCTCTCTCTCTCTCTCTCTCTCTCTCTCTCTCTCTCACTTTTCTCATACAGACAGAACTCTCTCCCTTTGGTTGGTCAGATAGACGGATCAGTTACCTCTCTGTGACTTAAAGCTGGGTGCTCAGTGAATCTGGCTGGTGTAGGACCAGATCAAGGTACATCATGGAGGGAAAGGTTCAGTTATCACAGTGAAGTCAGATCACGGTTATTAGCCTCATTGTCTTTGCGCCTAGGATACCACAAAGTGTTCCTGCTACCCTTAGTGTACTCTAATACAGCACTGTATTCTGTGGGCAGCCCGGCATCGCTGAAGATTCAGGAGAAGGAAGAGGATAGGATTAGAATTCTACTTCAGGGACCTCTACCACTAGCTTTTATGACCTTGACCAAATCATTCACCATCCCTGGGCCTCAGTTTCCTCATCTGTAAAACAAAGATTGGGACTTGATGGTCTATTTAAAGCCTCTTAAATCCTATTATCTTACTGACTGGTCTGTGGATGCTGCTCCCAGGTAAGGGAGGGAGAGAGAGGGACAGGGAGAGAGAGAGAGAGGGAGAGAGAGAGAGAGAGAGAGAGAGAGAGAGAGAGAGAGAGAGAGAGAGAGAGAGTGTTTAGAGGAAGTACTGTGAGGATTTCATGACAGTTGCCTGGAGTAACATTTGACTAAGGTCTTTTTTCTTTGTTCCTAGAATATCTCTGTGAGCTAATTGGGTTTCCTTACAATAGTGGAGGTGGAGGTAAGAAGGGACTGTCAATCATATCCAGTATCCCTACCTTGCAATAATGCTGATGGGATTTTCTTTCTAACTTCTCTGACTTGATGTACCCTGAGGTCAAGTTGGCCGCTCTTGATTCTTGAAAGTAAACACTGTCTTGCTATTTATAGCTCTATGATTCTCCAATCTCAAGGTAATATTAGAGAGGGGGTGGACTGGGAACTTCTTCTAAGGTGTTACTATAGCAATTACTGGAGTAATTTTAAGCACATCTATTCTTGAGAGAACCCTGACAGTTACTAGAGTATAGTACACTTTCCAGTACAAGAACTACATGATGTAATTTGGGGGAGAGATTTCTTGTAGTCTTTTTGGGTGGGGTAGGTGGGGATGGAAGTGAGAGTGGTCAAGTAAGGGATATTCCTTCTATTCCCTTTTTATCAGTCTTCATCACTCTGAGTTCTAGTATCTGCTCTGTTTCTCACTCTCTACGGAACCTTAGGCAAGTCACACCTTGCCCTTCTGAGCCTCAGTTTCTCTATCTGTAAAATGAAGAGGTTGGACCAGGTGATCTCAGAGGTTATTTCTACCTTTAACATTTTGATATATCATCATGTTAGAGGCATTCCCTTCTTTGTTACTGACATATTTTTCTAGGAGGTTAAACTTTTCTCCCTTGCTCTCCACAGAACCACCCTCTTTGCTGTCTTACTTCTTCAAAAAATGTTCTCCCCTGCCTCCCCCAAATTGTCTTCTAATTTAACAGAGCTCAGGTCAGTGTCTGGAGGTCTTGGAATGGGGAGGCGGGAAAAGATCTCACTTACCATATCTTCTCTCTATGGGGTTGGGTGATGGCTCTGGTGGGACACTGGAAGGAATCGGAGCAGAGTGACAAGGCTTGGACAATTCCTCTGGGGTTATATACCCCACTCAGGGGAGCCCTTAACATACCAGGGTAACCTTAGCCGAGTCTTAGAGTTGGGAAGGGGAGGGGCTGGGTAGAAAAGGAGCCAGGGGCTGATGTGAGGGGAGGGATGAAGGGGGGGAACAGATGGCTACCCAAGATACCGAAATAGCTCTAGCTCACAGGCCTCTCCTTTCTTGGAGAAGTGAGGGGGAGTGAAGCAACTGGAGATGGAGGGAGATCTTAGGGATGTTCTAACACAGGCATAGTCTTCGTGGAGGACGAGTGTACCAGTGGAGGGGGGGGGGAAAGGCAGAATGTGGGGTGTGGCAGATGAAGTCAGAATGAGATGTTTTTACCTCCCCAGCAGGCATAAAGATTCAGGGAGACTAGACTGGGGAAGGAATAAGAAATCAGGGAACTTAGTGGCTTCCTGGGCAGCAAAGGAGATACAAAAATTAGTAAGACATAGTCCCTTTCTTAAGGAGTTCACAGGGAAGCAAAATATTTTCATAACAAGGATATGCTGACAATACCAGGAAGTTATGCTAGGTACCACATGTATGTTCCCAACAGTAAGCTCAGTTGAAATTCAGAGGAAGAAAAGATCATTGTGGGATGGGGCGATCTGAGAAGACCCCATTTAGGAGCTGGGATTCAATCTGGGCTTTGACAGATAGAAGTTAAAGAGCTCGGGAAAGGGCATTGCAAACTGGAACACCAGCATTAGCAAAGATGCCAGAATCTGAGCATGTGAGGACTCCTAGCTGCAGAGGAAGCCATAGTGGACAGAACCCTGGGTTGGGAGTCAGGAAGACCTGAGTTCAAATTTAGCATCAGATACTAGTTGTGTGACTCAGGACAAATCTCAGCCTCTTTGTGCCTCAGTTTCCTCATATGTAAAGTAGGGATAATAACAGTATTTACTTCTCAGGGCTGTTTTTTGAGGATTAAATGAGACGATATTTGTAAAGCACATGACACGTAGTAGGTGATTAATAAATGCTTAGTCCCTTCCCTTTCTTCAGGAAATAGGCTTAGCAAGGAAGATTGGGCCTTAGAATATTGAGGGCCTTGAATGACAGGCTGAATTCAGACTTGATTCTATGGGCAATGGGGATCTACTGAAAGTTTGTGAGCAAGAGAGGGGCATGACTGGGGCGGCTAGGTGGCACAGTGAGTAGAGCACTGGCCCTGGAGTCAGGAGGACCTGAGTTCAAATCTAGCCTCAGACACTTGACACACTAACTAGCTGTGTGACCTTGGGTAAGTCACTTAACCCCAATTGCCCTCCAAAAAGCAAAAAAAAAAAAGAGAGAGAAAGAGGGGGGGGGGGCATGATGATCGAATCTTTTCTGACAAATAGTTCTGAAAGGTTGTTCTGCCTTAAGTAGGGCAAAGGAGTCCTGACGGAAAGGATACAGTCTGAGGAAATGGCCAGGCTTACACCCAGGTGACCCGCCCCCCCCCCAAAAAGAGAAAAGCAGGCACTGTGTGGTTAAGGACCAGAAGGATGGATAGATAGTTCATGGAAGAGGAAATTTAGGGGGATGACATGGCCTAAGAACATGAATAGGGCCCAGGAGGCCAGGGACCCCTAAAGAGCCTGTGTTTTCTGCAAGAACTTGCCATTCTGGGGAATGCTCCTTGCCTCTGAAAATGCCCCTCCCCCAGTACCACGCCAATGCCTCTAAGACATTTTCCTTTCCGGGCACTGGGGACAGTCCACCTGTTGTCTCTGATGGGGGGGAGGGGGAAGGAGCCACCTAAACTTAGCACCAGCTGCCCCCCTGCTGGCCTCCTAACCAACCCTTCCCTCCCACCCTATTCCCTGACCCCAAGGCCCCACTGCTGAAGAACCTTATATGGGCAGCAGGGACCCAGTGAGGTGGGGAGAGGAGACTTAGACCATGGGTGGGGGGAGTGGAGATAAATTAATCCTGGGGTCTGTCGCTCCCTTTATGGTATCTAAAGGGCACCTGGGTTCTAGGTGGGGAATGGAGTATCAGAAAGAAATCAAAGGGACATGGGGTTTTTAGGTTGGAAATGGGTTCCAGAAAAAAAGGAATGTCATCCCGGGGAGGGGGGGGGGGAAAGCAAGAAAGGTGAGAAGACTGGAGAGATAGGGAATTGGATGCCTGAGTTCTAGATAGAGAATATAATTACCAAAAAAAAAGAGAATATATGTTCAATTGAGGGTGGTTGAATACTTGAGTTCTAGGCGTGGAATTGGGTTCCAGAGTGTTATGGAGGAACCCAAGGAGGACTTGAAATCTGGAGACTGGATGCAATGGGCGCTGGATTTAAAAAAACAAAAAAACTTCTAGAGAAAGATCAAGGAATTGAAGGACTGAAAGAGTTGGATGCCTGGGATCTGAATGGGGAATAGGATCTCGGAGAGAACAGGGCTTGACGGTTGGGACCTCTGACGTCTGAGTTCTGGGTAGAATGGACTTCTTTCTTCAAAAAAGAAAGTATAGGGGATTCAGGCAAGTTGGGGAGTGTTGAGTGGGGAAGAGGGTCTTAAGAGATAGCGGGATGCTGAGTAGACTAGAAGGTCGGGAGCCTTGGATAAGTGGAATCTAGGTGGAGAAGGGGATTTCCAGAGAGAGTGGGAGGAGGTGTGGTCGACAGTGATCATTTATCAAGCGCCTATTATATACTAGGAACTGTGCTAAGCACTGGAATCAATCAGCCAGCACCATAAGGGCAGGGGCGCCTTCGTTTTTAGAGGCGAAACGTTCCGGGGCCAGAGATTCGTTCGTTCGTTCATTCATTCATTCATTCCATTCATAGATCATGTTTAAAGCTCCTACTGTGTGCACAGCATTGCGGGGGGGCGGGGGGGGAATCTAAAGATGTGCAGACAGAGGCAGGGGTGGGGTGAGGAGAGGAGGAGGCGCTGAGGAGCTCTCCTGGGCTGTCCCCGACTGTCACCCACCATCCGCTCTTCCCTCCCGCCACCTGCCACAGACTGTCACCGCCTGTCCCCAACGCCACCACTCCCGCTGGCAGCTGTAGGACCTTCCCGAAATATTCATTGGTTGTCGCCGTTGTCAGTTTCACTCGACTGCCCCTGGCTACCGAAGACGCATTCATTGGCTGAAAAAAGAGAATCCCTCCTACGGTTAGCCCGCCCACTAGCGGTCATTCTCTCCTCTGCTTTTCCGAGGACCTCGGGTCTTTAAAGCTTTCTATTGACTATACCTGCTGTCGATCATCGCCCATATATGACATCACATCTGTCAATTTTGACCCTGCTATCCCTTTCTCATTGGTTCACCCGGCTCCTTTTCTCACTTCCTAATAGCTTGAGAATTCTGGGGCCCACCTTTTCCCTCTCAAACTCCACCCCTTCCTTTATCCTTCCGCGGTCAAACTCTCGCTAACTTTTTCATTGGCCTGCAGTTGCCAACACCCTTTTAAAAAATTGGCTACTTTTTTCAACCCGCCTTCTTCCGCCTTGTTTTCCATTTTGGTTGGCTCCCAGAACAATTTCCTCACAGCACGCCCCGCCCCTGCTTCCTCTTCCCTGGGAATCCCACCTACTTTTTCTTGATTGGTAGGAGCATCATTCTTTATCTCCAAATGATTGGCTAGGATCCCCTTGAAGGCGGGCTAGGGAAGGCCAGTTGGGCGGGATTACACTTTACGCAGGCGCCAGTTGTTTGACTGGAGCGCTGTTGGGGGGGGAAGCGCTCCGCCCAGCTAACGATGTCGTGCGCAGGCGTGAAGACGGCCACCAGCCCAAAGGGGGGAGAGAGTTAGCGCGCGAGCGAGGGTGAGAGGGCGCCAGCCGGACCTTCGAGAGGCGCCCGCCCTATGTGACCCCCTCCTCCCCTTCCCCTCCTTCCCTCCCCCTCCTGCTGTCCTGCTCGGGCGCCCGCCATCTGGCTAGGCCGCGCCCTTCACCCTCTGCCCCTTCCCTCCCTCCCTCTTTCCCTCCCGGTGGGTGGGGTGGCTCCTCCCCCAGGCCCAGCCTCCGGGGAGGGGGATGTGAGGAGCACCTTGGAGCGGGGCGGTCGCCATGGAGACTGGCCCGGCGCCCTTGGTGGCCCCCCCACGCCGCCACGGCGCCTCAGTGGCCCCCTCCCCACCACCTCGGGGCTCCCGGGCTGGGCCTGTGCTGGTGGTGGCCCCAGGGCCCCCAGTGACCACGGCCACCTCCTCTCCGGTCACCCTGGTGGCCCCCGGGGAGGCCCGCCCAGCCTGGGTGCCCGGCGGCCCCAGGCCCCCACTTGGCATCTCTGGGAGCCGGCAGCCACCTCCGCCAGCCGCAACAGGGTCACCGGGGCCGGCTGGGGGCACGGGGACCGGGGGCAGCACGGTGGTGGTGCTGACTCTGGAAGCTGTGTCTGCAGCCTCGGCCTCTGGTCAGGATCCTGACCCCATCCTCACCAGGGAGGGGAGGACAGGCAGCTTCGGCACCGCAGGAATCCCAAGGACAGAGCTTGGGCCCGGGTCAGCCTCGGAACCTCGTAGCAGGCCAGTGGCACCAGGAATGGTGGTAGCAGGAGGAACAGCTTTGCCCTTCAGTGCTGTGAGCCCCGAGGTGGGCACGGACTCCACCGAGGCCAGACCAGAGGCAGCAACAGCAACCTCAGCACCCTTGGAGACAGCCCTTGTAGGTGACTCCCTGGTCACCCCCTCGATGGGACTGACTGCATCAGAAGTGGTGGCAGCACCCAGACTGGAGCTGGCGACTGGATTAGCTGACTTGGCCCTCTCAGGGGCACCTGTGACTGTGACAGAAGACAGTACAACTCTTGTGCCTGTTGTGACAACTTCTGGTGCGATGACAGCCAAACCTCCTGTTGCACCCAAACCTGGAATGGAGGTAACTTCAGGAACAACTGGACCAGCTACCATTGTAACAGCAGGACTGACAACAGATGGGCCCGCTGCTACAGAGACAGACGCAACAGGTGAAACCGTAGTAGCAGTGGCAATGGCAGGTCCAACCATTGCAGTGCCATCAGGGACAGGAACAGAGCCTCCTACAGTTTGTGGGACTCCAGTAGCCACAGTAACTGTGACCCCAGCCCCAGAGCCAACTGAAGGTTCCCAGGACCTGGGCTCCATGTCTAGCTTAGGTCCTGGAATTCAAGGACCTCGTGGACAGGCCCCAGACAGCTTGAGTTACCTGGACTCTGTGAGCCTCATGTCAGGTACCTTAGAGTCCTTGGCAGATGATGTGAGCTCCATGGGCTCAGACTCAGAAATCAACGGGCTTGCCTTTCGCAAGACAGACAAGTATGGATTCCTGGGGGGCAGCCAGTACTCTGGAAGCCTGTGAGTACTGGGGACCCAATGGGACCACTCCTGGTATGGGGAGAAAGGGCCCTTCAGAAGAGGTGACATTTATAAATCCTGTCAGTTCCATAGTTCCTCCAACTTGGGGTTCAGTCTCAGACAATACTGAGGGTTGCTTTGAATTAAACTTCACAAGGAAGTTTAGTTCATTTACACTAACCATTGATCAGTAACTTATTGTGAAGCCTGGTGTGGTAAAAAGAACATTGGACCTCAGAACTGGATCATTTGAGTTCTAGTTTTCTCTCTGCTCCTAACTTGCAGTGTTTACCTTGGACATGTCATTAAATAGTCCCTTCGTTTATCTCATCTGTAAAAAGATGACAGTCTATGATTCTCTGATGTTAAAACCTGGCTAGAGGTAGGCGATGAGGTCTTATTGGCTTAAGGGTTAAATAGCAGCCAGTTAGGAATAGCATTTAGAAATTTAGTTGGATTACAGGCTGTAATGGAGGTCCATAGTCTTATTCAGGCAAAGAAACCACAATGCTGAAGTATCATGTAGATGACCAGGGAGTCTTGACTTTAACCTGGAGGGTGGGGCCAGGGCATATGAAGCCAATTCCGTATTCATTAGTTCTCCCCTGCCCTGATTCAGGAGGTCACAAAAAGGATAAAGGGGTAGAGTATAATTTAGGAGGAGGTGAACAGTGAATGAAACTTTTCTGAGTGAGGGAGCAGAGACTTCGAGGTCTTCAGAGGGGAAAGGGGTGGGAGTGCCTCCTCCATTTCCTCATTTCCCTGGGCCCTACCCTCTTTCCTAGTTCCTTGGCCTCCGATGGCCTGAGTCACTCCCTGCCTAGGTGTGGGCTGTGACTGCTGTGACTCCTTCCTTCCCTCTATCTGGATCCTGGTCATCCTTGTTCCCCTTCCTACTGGATAATGGAATGACCCCCTGATGCCTCCATTTCCTTGGGCTAGGTCATCATGGATATAATGGTTCAACACCTAAAGATTAGGGTTTAAAAAATGGGAAGTTGTGGAATCTGAGGAGATTTGAAAGGGAGAAGTTTGAGGGTTTACTGAAGAGAGGATGGAGAAACTTACGGTTGGGGTGACATCAGTTGGACTCCTTTTCCTTTCTCCCCCAGGGAAAGCTCTGTCCCTGTTGATGTGGCCCGTCAGCGGGAGCTAAAGTGGCTGGACATGTTCAGTAATTGGGATAAGTGGTTATCTCGCCGATTTCAGAAGGTACATGAAATGGGTAGAGCAAGGTTGAAGTTTGATACACCTTTCACCTGTGAGGGCCTGCAGCCTTTTATTCCTTTCCATTTCTCTGCCCTTCAGTCTTTCCAGTAATAAGGAGGGTGGGAGAAAGCAAAAAATATATATGTCTTTTGGGGAAAATTATGCACAGCAATAGGATCAGCCTGGCAGACTGGATAGTACGTTGTGCTGTGTGTTGGGGGCATGAAAATGGCAAATGTTAAATATGTAAAGATAAGGCCCAAGGCCCTTTATTTCGTCTGACATTGGGGTAACCCTAGAGCCAACCCTGCTTGGGAGCTAGAAGCTGGGTGAGCCCTGAGGGGATGGTTGGTCCCTTCCAGTAGACAATGGAGCAGTCAGGGCTGATCTAGGCCAAGTAAAAGTCTTTGCTCACTTATGTCATCCTTCCCACTCCTGTCTCCTTTCTGCTAGGTGAAGCTGCGATGCCGAAAGGGCATCCCCTCATCCCTTAGAGCCAAAGCCTGGCAGTTCCTGTCCAACAGCAAGGAACTCCTAGATCAGAACCCTGGTAAATTTGAGGTATGGATGGCAGTCGGTTGTCAGGAGAATATTTATATAGGAATGCTCAGCTCTGCCTTTTCTTCTGGTCAAATCAAGGCTCTCCTTTGTGTGTTGGCAGAAAGGTCTAGAGGACTTTCCCTTGAATGTGGGGTGGGGGGAAGATTGCTACAGAGCGATATAACTTCTCCATTTTATTGAAGGAGCTGGAGCGGGCCCCTGGAGACCCTAAGTGGCTGGATGTGATTGAGAAGGACTTGCATCGACAATTCCCCTTTCATGAGATGTTTGCTGCCCGAGGGGGTCATGGGTAAGATTTAGGGATGGGTGACAGTATATCAAAAAAGATCTTGGGCAGAGTTTCATTCAGAAAAAATTTTGATGCAGCTTAAAGGCCTTTTGTTCAGTGTTACGCAGACCGCAAAGATGGAAATATGGTTGATTTCTGTACACAGTGTAGTGAGGAAGGGTGTAAAACAAACAAATAACTAAAATTAAAAAGTAGGGTATTATTAAGTGACATAAAAAAGGTACACACTACTGTGGAACTTCTGACTAGAAAATGAGGAAAAGAATCTTGAAAGAGCATTTGAATTAGGCTCCAAACAATAGGCAGAATTCTGATTGGTGGGGAAGGAGGAGGGCTTTCCCAGTAGTAGGAATAGTAAGCATAAGAGCAGAAAAGGAAAAATTACATGTTTTGATATACTGTAAGTAGTTTAGTTTGTTATTGAAGTATCTGAAGAGGGAAAAGAATATACGAAAAGAATATAAGAAAGAATATAAAACTGGGAAGTCAGGTTAGGGCTTGAGAACCAAGCAGAGGGACTGGACTTTTCTTTTGTGGACAGTGAGAAGAAGTCATAGAAGGTTTTTGAGAGTAAGTGGGAAGATTAATCTGGTAGCTGTGGATGTGCAGCACAGATTAGAAGCTGAGAAGAGGGGGCTAGAGTGACATGTGCTGTAGACAGTTTCTTAGGATAGGTTTGGGGCAGTCTGAACAGATGTCCTCAAGAACCATTGGATCCCAGTTACTATGGTAACCTTCTTCCCCCTGCAGGCAGCAAGACCTATATCGAATCTTGAAGGCCTACACCATCTATCGGCCTGATGAGGGTTACTGCCAAGCCCAGGCCCCTGTGGCAGCTGTGCTGCTCATGCATATGCCTGCTGAGGTCAGAGGGCAGGAATAAGTCACCTGGGGTTGGACAGTGGGAGGAACTGGAATCTCTGGCAGTACGTTGCATGTGTTCAGAGAGCTGACTGGACTGCTCCAGAAGCCCTTTGGGGTGGGAAGAGGGGGAGTGGCCACAGGGCTGTCAGTGGGGTAGAGATGGGGAGAAGTTTAGCACTGAGCTCTTCATTCCTTACACATCCACTCTCCTTTTCCTCTCCAGCAAGCCTTCTGGTGCTTGGTACAGATATGTGACAAATACCTTCCTGGCTACTACAGTGCTGGGCTGGTGAGTAACACTTTGGCTTCAGAAATGGTGTGGAACTAAGGCAGGCAGGAAGGGAGAAGTTGGGAGAAGGGAGGTTAGAGAATCTTTCCCCTTCAGCTTGTGAATATGGTGTCTCTTCATCTCTCTGCCCCCTGTTCAGGAGGCTATCCAGTTGGATGGGGAGATCTTCTTTGCCCTTCTTCGGCGGGCTTCCCCTCTAGCTCACCGACACCTTCGGCGTCAGCGCATTGATCCTGTACTCTACATGACTGAGTGGTTCATGTGCATCTTTGCTCGAACTTTGCCTTGGGCATCGGTTCTCCGGGTCTGGGATATGTTCTTCTGTGAAGGTATCAGTGCTTAGGGGACACTTGTAGTGCTCTGGTTCTTTCTCAAGCTTCCTATCCGGGACTTCTGTCATCATTCTGTTCTTTTGCTTGTTATTCTTCCATCTGCTCCTCTCTGAGGGCAAAGCTCTCTAACAGAAGAGCAAGCTGTTTACTGTCATGCATTGTCTGTACTGTCTTCTTTGTCAGGCTGGTTTCAGGAAAGTTTTCTGCTCTCATCGCAGTGTACCAGCTCTAAAAGAGGGTGAGAGTAAACCTTGGGAGTGGGATGCAGCCGACAGGTTGAAGAGATTCGTTAGTTTCCTCTTCCTGCTCTTTAGCTGATGTTAATACCCCTTCATGATCCTGATCACTTCATAGATGCCCCTGACCCAGCTACTGTTGAGAGAACTACAGACTGTCCTTGGGTTGCCAAACAGCCATCCTCAGAACACAGTGGTTTCTGTAGCAATTGCTAGAGAATGCCATCATCTTTCTGATGACCCAGGGCACAAATCTTTCTCAAGCAGAATTCATTGTTATTTGTGGGAAAGGGAGGGAGTCATCTGGGCCTTGAAATTTTGAAAAAGAGTAAGAGCTTCGGAATCAGGTCTTCAGCAGCCTCCTCTACCCTCTAGTGACCTCTGACACCTAATCTTCCCTCAGGAGTCAAGATCATCTTCAGGGTGGCTCTGGTGCTTCTGCGGCATACGCTGGGCTCTGTAGAGAAGCTTCGGTCCTGCCAGGGAATGTATGAGACCATGGAGCAGCTGAGGAACTTACCTCAGCAGTGCATGCAGGAAGAGTTCCTTGTGCATGAAGTAGGTGTCTCCTGTCCTGTCTTGCCCAGCATCTCTACATTTCCGGGAGCCAGCTGCCTCTTTCTGCTGTTCTGAGACCCTTGTGCTTCATGCCCCACTCTTCTCATTTCAGGTAACAAACCTCCCTGTGACAGAGGCCCTGATAGAGCGTGAAAATGCTGCTCAGCTAAAGAAGTGGAGAGAGACCCGGGGGGAGCTGCAATATCGACCATCCAGGAGGCTCCATGGCTCAAGGGCTATCCATGAGGAGCGAAGGCGACAGCAGCCTCCCTTGGGTCCATCATCTAGCCTCCTCAGCCTTCCAGGTCTCAAAAGTCGTGCCTCCAGGGGTGGAGTTTCTTCTTCCCCACCGCCTCCTGTTCGAAGAGCCAGTGCTGGCCCTGCTCCAGGCCCTGTGGTCACGGCTGAAGGGCTCCATCCTTCCCTGCCCTCACCAACTGGAAACAGCACACCTCTGGGACAGGTGAAGGAGACCAAGCGACAAGAGAAGGAGCGGCAGAAGCAGGAGAAGGAGCTTCAGAAGCAGGAGAAGGAGAGACAGAAACAGGAGAAGGAGAGACAGAAACAGGAAAAGGAACGGGAAAAGGAGAGGCAGAAACAAGAGAAGAAGGCCCAGGGACGGAAGATGTCCCTTCGACGGAAGGCTGACAGTTCTCCACCCCCACAAGATGGAGGGGATGGGAACACGGCAGCTGGGGCACGACAGGATGCTTACTTCTAACCATGCTGGGGCTGGTAAGGGCACTGGCTTCCCTTCACCGTGATGAACTTCATTGCTTGACCTCCCAGACCCAGGGATCCAGCCATAGGTCTCCTTTCATTCTGCTTGGTCAGTAATGTTCTCTCTTAGAGAAGGCTATTTCTCTCCGTCTTGGTATAAGTGGCCATATCTCAACAGAAGCAGAAGGAGCTAGTGCTGTTTCCCCAGAATCCTCGGCGGGCCTTGTTCCACCACCTGGAACTGGCCCGATATTTTCCTCAGCTGTTGCTGGACCCTGTCCCTCAAACCAGCCCTGTCTAGTGGGCTTGAAACCCCAAATTAAGCAGCATTTTATGGGACAATGTGGAGTGAGCCCTGATCGTCCCCCCACCCCCACCCTTTTTCCTATTCCACTCAACCAGTGTTCTTCCTTTCCTGACTCCATTAAGTTTCTCCTTTACTTTACTAAGTTGTTCTTTCCAAGGAACAACTGATTCCTCCTTTTCCCCCTCTTGCTAATCTAACCTCTTCACATCTTTTTCTAGCATGAGTGGACTTTTGAAGATGGGCCTTTGGCTGTTCCTAAATTTTCAGTCTTGGTGGTTTAGCTTCCTAGTTCCACAAGAGCTGGATGAGCCTCGCCTCTTCCCTCAAGCCTTAACCATCTTCCTGCATATCCCCTCTGTGCCAGACTGGGAGGTGGAGTGGCCTCTCTCTATATTTTATATATATATATATATATACATATATATATATATGCATATATATATAATATATATATATCTGATGTCTCTGCATTGTAATTATGTACAGAGGACCCTGGGGGGGGGGGGTTCAGTCTCTACTTCCCCTCTTGCTCTGTTCACTGGTTTAAGGAGAGTTGACCTGCAGCAGGAAGAGTCCCTCAGCTAGACTGCTTGCCTTTCAGTCCCATTTCTAGCTGCTTTTCTTCATATACTCTTTCCACCACATCTTCCAGTCTCACACACCCATCTCATCCTTCTTGCACCCTTTCTAATTTTTTCCATGATCTCTTCCCCATTCTCTCCTACCTTTTTTGTTCCTTGAACCTCTTGCTCCCCTTTGGGTTGGGTGTCCTCTCTGTTCTCTAAGGGGGTGGGGGGCCCTCATGTTTACATTCTCTTTCTGCCCCCTCACTTCCCCTGCTGCATTGCTCCCCTTCCTCTCCCACCCTGCAACTGTACAGAGCTTTGTGGAACCAGGAAAGAACAAATCTACTGTCCTGCCCTACACCTGACTCCTGCCTGGTTATTTTTTTTTTTTTAGGAGGTTGGGGCACAGGGATGGAATGGATAGATTTTACAATAGACACTGATGAGATGAATGCTTGGCTTCGGGACTTTTATTGAAGTGTGCTTCCAGGTTGTGTGAACTTATTTTGTTTTAATTGTACCAAGACTAAATGTCAATCCCAGATGTCCCTTAGAGTGCTCTTAGACCTGCCACATTCTTCCTCTCCTCCAACCCCAGGATGCTGGTTCCTCCGTCACCCAAACTCCATGAGGTCCACTTGCCTCCTGGTGGCCCTGGACCTGGCAAGGGCCTGGATCTCTTCCCCGAAGCGCTGGTGCAGCTCCTGGAAGCCAGAGGGGGCTGGAGAGCAGGGGAGGCCCAGAAACCAGTCTTCCTGCGGCGGGGCCTGGGGTTCCACTCCAGCTTCCTGGCACACTCTCTGATACTGCTCCTGTAAGGGCCGTAGGAGTTCCCACAGCTGGCTCCATCCAGCCCAGACCAGGGCCTGAAGCCAGCCATCGAAATCATCCTTTGTCTCTGCTGCCAGTTTGTAGCACCGGCCACCTTCTGCGGAGGCCAGGATGACGAAGGCATAGGGCTCGCTGGCACTGTCCCGGGGCTCCACCCGGCAGTTGTCCAACAAGATAAGGCCCAGGGGAGCTCGATCCCCTTGGTGCTCCAGGTAGTAGAGGAGATTCCCGCGGAGAATGAACCAGCGGCGTTGGTAGCTGGAATTGCGGGTGCCTTTCTTCAGCAAGAGTCCCTCTCGGTCTGGGGCCCGGGCTCCCGTTCCCCGAAGGTAGCTAAGCACAGGCTTCCGGTGCAGTTTCATGGTAGCCAAACCTGAGAAGGGACCATAGGTTCAAGGAAGGCGTAGGGGGAAAGTATCATGGGGTTGGTGGATCAGGGGCAAGTACTCTGCCCTGGATCCTCTGGGGCGAAGCCTGTCGCTGCCTTCGTGGAAATCCTATCTCAACACGAGATGGATTAGCTTTGACATTACACTAGTAACTCCCACCAGGGCCCCTAGCTGTTCTTGGTACCCCCAGTGCTTGCGGTGCGAGTGAGCAGGGTGGTCAGCGGACACCTGAGCCGAGGCGGGGGCACTTCGGTGGGGGGCAACTGGGGCTCCAGCCTTAAGCGACGCTGGTGCTGGGGGGCCCTGACTCCACCCTGGGCCTACCTGAGAGCAGGGGGCGGGAGGGCCCCTCCGGGCAGGGACGGTGGGAACAGGTGCGGGGGCGGGGCGGTCGTTAGCTATCTCTTGATGGCTCACACCCCGCCCCAGGAACCAGGAAATCCTCCGGGGGTCGGGCCCGAAAAGAGACTTCCCTCTGGGTCCTAGAGGGAGCTAGGTTTTCAGACGGGACTGGAGGTGATCAGAGAATTAACGGGGATTCCCCAGGTTTTCCCTAAGGAGAGACAAAGCTGAAATCTGTGTTCCTGTCCTCAGTGAAGCTGAGGAGGGGGAAAGGATGGAGAGAGGATGGCTTTCTCCCAGAAGGAAGGACGGAACCCCGAGAACCCTTTATTCTGGTTCAGACTTAAGCAAGGGCAATGGGTGATGCACCTTTCTCCCCGGCCTCCCTCTCCTTCGTTCCCTATCCCCCTCCTTTTTGGTGTCCCTTCGGGGCACACACTATTTCCGCCCTCAATACTGCCAAGAGGAATACATGCTACTTCCGATCGCTTTGTCGCAAATTCCGCCCTCACTGCCATCCCCTACGCCCACGGAGAGTGACGTCATCCTCACGGTGTCTAGTTTCCTATTTCCGCCCTCTTCCCCAACAAAGTCTTTCAAAGCGAGTGAAGCCACTTCCGGGGAGTTTCTACGCCTTCCTGGGAATCTCTTCCGGTTGACTCCTGAGCGGTGCCCTGGATGTAGCCCCGGCGATAGCGTTGCTTTTCCCCCGCCCCCTCCCCTCTTCTCCTCTCCCCTCCCCGGAGCCCCAGGTGAGGGCGCGCACGCGGAGTGAGCCCCGAATCCCGCGGGGTTCCAGCGACTCCCTGCTCATTTACATATTAAGAGGAGAAAGGAGGGGCAGGGGCGCTTGTAAGGGATGGACCGGGAGTTGAGGCGGGTTTAGGGTAGGGGTGTACTGAGAGTTGGGTCTCCCTACAATGGACCCCAGCGCTGGAAGGGCCTACGGGGTCGGGCGTGGGTTGGTAGGATCACGAGTGTATGCGACCGAGGGGAATTCTCGGTCCGGGACGGCCGCCCCCTGTCACCCCAAGTGTAAGGGGGCTCGGGAATAGAAGTCATCCATCCTCTGGGAAAAGATGAAGGCCTCAGACGCTAAGATTCCCCCCTAACTCTCCCCCCCCAGCTGTCTTGCCCGATAGTCCGTGGGCATCCTTTCCCCTCCCCCCCCCATCTTTCTCTAAGTCAGAGGAGCTCCAGTCCCGCCCCTTCCACCCCCTCACACTCCCAATCAAGGGTCATGGGAACTTACAGGAGACTCAGATACAAGCTCTTCCCTCCTTCCCGAACTCTTTCCTTGTTGACCACGGAGATTGAAACTCCCCAGGCCGGCGGATGTAGTGTGCTTTCCCCCTAAGAAGTGAATTCTGAACCCCCAAGCCCCATTAAATACATCACCCTATTTTAGGGCTTCCTGACCCTGGGGCTCCTTTTTGCTCAGCTCCTGGGAAGCACCCGATCGTATCTTGCAAGTCCCACCATGCCCAAGCGGAGAGTGACCTTCCAGGATGTGGGAGTTGAAGAGGATGGAGAGGATCTCCCTAAAAAGAAGGTGAGGGGGTCAGGATTCCTGAATTTCCAGGGTATGGAATGGAGAGGATCTCCTCAAAAAGAAGGTGTGGGTCAGGATGCTTGGGGTTCCAGAATATGGAATGGAGAGGATCTCCCCAAAAAGAAGGTGGGGCAGGGTGAGAACGGCTGAGTTCCCAGATGAGTGGGCTTGGAAGGGACTAAACAATGCTCGACTTTGTAGCTTTTGGGTCTACTGCATCTAACCCTATTTCTGCTTGTAGCTAGTGGATCCTGTGACAGGAGCAGGGGGCCCTGGGAGCCGGTTCAAAGGCAAACATTCTTTGGACAGTGATGAGGAAGATGATGATGAAGATAGTTCTAGCAAGTATGTCATCCTAGCCTCAGAAGATGTGGAAGGTGAGACCGTGGGGCCTAAGGGGCCTGTACTCTTCTACCTACATCCTCAGCTTCAGGCTTGATTCTTGAAAGTTGAAGGCAGATTCTTCCCAGAAGATATTTTTATTAAAAATATTAAGTATTGGTCTATGCCTAATAATGTGTCAAGATATGGTGGGGAAAGGCAGGGAGAGAAGATAATTAAGTTTAGGTCAGACACAGCCTCAACTTTAAGAAAGCTCCCAGCCCAGTAGTGGTACCCTATAGTACATGATACTAATATGTTCATTAAAGACATGCAAAATGGTACTGTGTGAGGTTCCAGGGGGAAGGCCATTACAGACTAGAGTATCATGGAAAGCTCTGTGGAGAAAATGTTGTTTGAGTTGGACTTTGAAGGATGGCTAGGAATTCTGTAGGTCAAGAGGCAAGTATAGAATTTCTGAGTGAAAGTTCAGAGAACAGAGGAGATTGACTGAAACGTAGACTTCGTGGAAGCAAGTGATAATATAAGCCAAGTCAAAGAAGGTAGGGTAATGCCAGACTGGAGAACCCTGGATGCTATTAGGACTTTGCTCAGTAGTCAGTCAGAAGAAAATAAAGATTTTTGAGCAGAGAAGCAGCGAGGCAATAGGATTTAGGTGTTGCTCCCCTTTTTCTTGCACAATTCTGGGTATCCATTCATCCAGGTCAGGAGGCGGCCACACTCCCAAGTGAGGGTGGTGTGCGTATCACACCCTTCAACCTGCAGGAGGAGATGGAAGAGGGCCACTTTGATTCAGATGGCAACTACTTTCTGCACCGGGATGCCCAGATTCGGGACAGCTGGCTGGACAACATTGACTGGGTTAGGGCCCCTAGGCCAGGAGACTTGGGTCCTGGATGGGGAGTGATGTATTTCATTTGTGAAATGGGTTAAAGACCAAGACTGAGAGGTGGGGGTGCCAGGATTGGGGGCAGGGACTAGAGAGCAGTATATCTGCATCCTAGGAGGGATAAGGCCGAAAGGTTTAAGAAAATAACCTGTCCTATCTCATCTCAGGTGAAGATCCGGGAGCGCCCTCCAGGCCAGCCCCCTGCCTCAGATTCAGAGGATGACAACCCTGGCCAGACTCCACTGGGCCCACAGGCCCTCCTAGAGGGTCTCTTGGAGATGTTGTTGCCAGGAGAGACAGTTGCTGGGGCACTGAGGCGTCTGGGTGCCCGGAAGGGTGGTGAAGGACCCCAGCGACCAAATTCCCCACAACGATTAGACCGACTCTCAGGATTGGCTGACCAGATGGTTGCCCGGGGCAACCATGGAGTATACCAGGAGACCAGGGAACGGCTTGCTGTGAGGCTGAAAGCGCTGGGGGGCCGCACTCCAGAGCTGCCAGACACAGCACCTCGTCCTGTCCTGGACATGTTTGCAGAAGAGGTTGGGGAGGGGGAGCTGGAGACCCCAACCCCAGCCCAAGGAGGAGGTAAGGGTTGGAGGCTTGGGACTATAGATTCCTTTTAGGGCCATGGAGACTTGAAATGATATAGATTCTGAAAAGATACCAGAAGGAGACTGGAAACCCATTTGGAGAGGATGCAGGGACCAGGTTGGGATGTGAAGGGCAGAGCTGAGTGGAGGAAATCGGGGATCTATGGATGGCTGTAAGGGATTTGAGTATATATGGGAGGATGAAGCATAGTGGGATAATAAGGGGAAACAGAGACAGGTGGAATGACCTCAGACTCAGAAGGAACAGGGCAATGTACCTGAGAAGGCTTTCTCTGGTTGTCCTAGAAGCAGCTGACATGGGAGATGGCTTGGGTGATGTGATGTGGGAATATAAATGGGAGAACACAAGTGATGCAGAACTCTATGGGCCCTTCACCAGTGCCCAGATGCAGGTAAGGATTCCCGCTCTCCCCAAACCTTACCTAATTTTCCCCCTACTTCCCTTTCTTTGGATTAGGTATATTACCACCAACACCCCCCGAACACCTCTCTTCTTCCCTTTCCCCCCTAGGCCTGGGCAGATGAAGGCTATTTCCCAGATGGTGTTTATTGCCGGAAGTTGGATCCCCCCGAAGGCCAGTTCTACAACTCCAAACGTATAGATTTCGGTCTCTATTTCTGAACCTGTTTTTACTTTTTGAATAGGGGAAGAGGGCTACGGCAAGCTTCCAGGCTACGCTTTTAAGAAGAGGCCCTGGGGTTAGACTGGGGCTTGTATGGACCTTAGTTGGGGTAGGGGGCACCATTTCCTGTCTCAATAAAAATCTCTAGTTGTGTAAAAGGGGTGTCCAATGTGGGGGAAAGGGAGAGGGCATAGTTGCACAAATAGCCTGATATCCCTTTGTTGTCCTCCCTAGAGAGGGGCTGCTGCCTCAGGCAGGTCAGAATGAGCCTCTGTTCCTAAGTCACAGTATCCTGGTCCATGCTGGGCCTCCCCTCTTCTTTCCTTCTCACTTCTCAGCTCCCCTAGATCAGGCCTCCCAGGAGTTCCATTCCGACTTTGATACTGGCCAGTCTGACCATGAGTGTGTATATATACCATTTCCTCCTCTCTGGGTCTGTGTCCACATCTGTGAACCTGAATCTAGTACAATATCGAAGGATCCACGAGGGAGGCCTGAGCTTGAGTCAGGATAGCTATGTTTGAATCTCAAACTGCCTGGCCATAGACTTGCCTAATTCTAGTTTTTCCCATGAGCCTCAGTCTCCTTATCATACAATGGGGATAATCGTACTACCTACCTCACAGGGATGTTGTGGGGAATGCACTTTGTAAACCTTAAAGTGCTTGTGACTTACTGTAACACTTTAAGATGCTTTGTCAAGGGAAATGGTTTGGTTTTATTTCGTTCTTCTTACCTTCATTTGGGTCAGATATGGAAAACTAGGGCAGGTGGAGGGTAGAACCCTAGAATATTGAACGTTCGATTTGAAAGAGACCTCATTGACCTAAACCAGGCCAATTCCCTCCTTTTGTAGATTGGAAAAATTTGTAAGAGAAGAGATTTGCCCAAGATTACTCTTATAAGTCCCTATTGGAGCTGGACCCGATGCTTCCACTTGGTTTCCTTCATCCTCTTCCTCTCTTAGTCAGAAAATGGTGAAATAATGCCAACGTCCTCTTTTGGGTCCAGGGGCCTCCTATTTTCTGGAGATAGTGGGGTACAAACTCCTGCCTTCCTGTTCCCTTCACCTCCAGATGAAACCTCAGTTACCTCCAAGGTTAACTAGCCCACCAGGTAGTGATTGGCTGTGCGGTCATTAAGTAAAGCAGTCTTTGCTTTTAAAAGAACTTACATTCTGGGGGATACACCGTCACACAAATGAATACAGTGTCTGTACAATGTAATTGGGGAAGATTGCCAAAGACCTTGGAGTTGACACCTGTACTCAGCCTGAAAAAGAATTCGGGATTCCAGGAGTTGGAGGTAAGGACTGAGGATGTCCCTGGCATGGAAGTGTGAGATGGAATATGTGTCTGGGGAATGGCAAATAGGCATAATGAGCAAGAAAAATTAATGCCAGATAAGTATGGAAAGTTAGTCTGGGGCCATATTGTGAAGGGCTTTAAATGTCTGATTGAGGACCATGACATCAGGGAGTTGATGACATGACTTTCAACTGAATTTGATTTGAGTGAGGGAGATGGCTCTCCTCCAGAGCCATCTGGGTCTAGTAACCAAATTTTGGTCAGGGCTAAAGCAGGAGGGAACTACTATAACATCAAGAACAGAAGAATAAACGTGGTCCAAGCTGTGCTTCGGGAAGATTAATTTAGTAGCTGTATGGACGAGGAATTGGTGAGGGGAGAGACCAGAAGTAGGGAGACCAATTGGGAAGCTGTTTTGGTGTAGGTGAAAGGGAATCAAAACTGCCAAGACGGAGCAGTTGATTGGGTGTTTGGAGGGGGTGGTGGTACATGATGATTCCAGGGTTGATAATCTGGGAAGGATGGATAGTACCACCCTGTACTTGCCCCTCCCAACCCAGTCCCTATGCCTAACCATTCCACTTTTTAAAGGACCTACCCCCATATATAAAGTTGTTGTAAGTGTTCTATACCTTAAGGCCCCTGGATTAGACTTCGTAGTTAAGCACAGTGTTAGCATGGAAGAAAAATCAAGGGAAGGGGGAAGAACAGGGTTGGAGTTGAGAACTTGGCAAGGTAGGGCAAGGCAGCTAGGGTGGGTGAATGAGGCTGTGAGAGACCCAGCTAACTTCAGCTTCCCGCTGCTCCTCCAAAATCCTGCCTTCCCCACACAGGTTTTGCTATTTATTATAGCTATATTTTCCCTATCACTGAACCCCCAGTTAACCAACAAGCCTCCCCTGTGCTAGGCATTGGAAAGATAAAAAATGATAAAAAGATAAAAAATGAACCTATCTTAGCAGCCAGGAAACTTTCTTAAAAAAAAACAAACAACCTTTTATTGATGTCTTTTGTTTTCTACATCACTGTAACCACACGATACCCTTCCCTTTGTTAGAAAGCTATGTCACAACAAATTTTTTTTTGGTTTTTTTTTTTTGAAGGGCAGTTGGGGTTAAGTGACTTGCCCAAAGTCAGACAGCTAGTAAATGTGTCAAGTGTCTGAGGCTGGATTTGAACTTGGGTCCTTCTGACTCCAGGGCTGCTGCTCTATTCACTATGCCACCTAACCACCCCCAAATATTTTTTAAAGACAAAAAAAGGGTAGGGGGGAATTGGCATACCTGATCAGTTATGTATCACAAAATGTGCTTTGCACACTTCTGGACTTCCTTTGGCAAAGGGGGAGGGAGGTGTCTTGTCGTATTTCTTCTTTTGAGTTGTGCTCATACTTGGTAGCTTTGTAGTATACGCATTTTTTGTGTGGCTCTTCTTTCTCCTTAGTTACAGTCATTTTGTGTACTCTTTTCTTGGCTCTGTTTATTTCACTCTTCCTCAGTTCATGTAGATCTTTGCATGCTATCACATTCATCATTTCTTATAGCACAGTAATATTCTGTTACATTCATATACCACAATTTGTTTAACCATTCCCCAGTCAATAGGCATCTATTTTGTTGCCAATTTTTTGCTCTCACAAAAAGTGCAGTTACAAATATTTAATTCAATGACTTCCTTCAGGTGTAAGCCTAATAATAGAATCCCTAGGTTACAGGGTATGGATATTTTAGTCACTTTATTTGCATAATTTCAAAATGCTTTTCAAAACTGGTAGTACTGAGTCACACATACAGCAGGGAAGCTTACTTTCTATGTAAACTTTTTTGAGCCTGAGGATCTTGGGCCTTCCCAGACCCTGAGCTGGCTTGGGCCTTGGGTTCAGAGATCTTCCCCTGGAACTGGATGCCCTGGCCTAGTTTCTGCTCTTCCCCCTCTCCCTTCACCCCATCCTCCAATCCTACCCCCTTACACTGTATCTCACAAAGAGACAATTTTCAGGGATTTACTTACAGGGAGAAAGAACAGAAGTTCAGAACTAATAGACCGGAGCAAGGTCAGTAGATGTCACCAAAAAGATCTGCCTAATCCCATAGTGGGCTTTTGTAAGGTGTTTGTGTCTAGCTTGGGCTTTCTTGGCCATGGGCCCCTCAGAGAGTCGTTTTCTATCCCAGAAGGCCCCCATTTAGGCTCTTGAGATTGAATCCATTGGTTCTCTCTAAAAATTCCAGGCTCCTCAGCCAATCCAGAAGCCTCCTTAATGCACGGCTACATTCTTGCCTAATCTACAGCTATCTGACACTTCTTTGCTGGGAAACACAGCCATCAACTCATGAACAAAATATGCCTTTCCCACAAACCGGTCTTTGACACTGTATCTCTAAGAGAGCTCTCTTTTCTACAGCGTTTCCTAATCTTTGTAGCATAAGAAAATGGTTATCTAGACCCGTTTGTGACATCCAACATTTCTAGGATATGCCCTTCCCCCCACACCCCACTCCGGTGATTGTACCTGCACGATTGATACCTCTTGTTTGAGAGAATACATAATGACAGAAGGCTACTTTAAATTCAGCCATGTTTTAAAATGAAATTGCATTTTATTACAATAACCTCCACATAGATTTGAAAAAGAGTAACATTATAACATGTATTTAATCTACTGAAAGTCTGTTTGCTTGATTCATTTGAAGGGCTGCATTTGAAGACCTAGAGGGACACATGTGATCTCGAGGCTACAGGTTCTCCACCTGGCTTAGTTTGTTATGCTGAGTCATTTGATTCGACGGATCTCTGCAGTAATCAGCCCTTTCCTTTCCCCCTTCCGTTCCCAAAGGTTCACGTTTTGAGAACCAGTGACCTACAGTACTTCCCAATTTACTTCTGACTCAGTTCATTGTATGACTTTGGGTAGATCCCTTCCCTCCTCTGGGTCCCATTATCCCCTTTACTAAAATGGGGTGAGACTGGTTCTGACATTCCAAGGTTCAGGCTTGAGGGATGTTTTCTTCAGATGGTGCAGTATGTCTAATGCAGCAACTCTCAACCTGTGGGTCACAACCTCTTTGGGGGTCAACACTTTCACAGGGGTTGCCTGAGACCATCGGAAAACACACGTGGTCTTAGGAATCAAGATACCTCTATCCATCTCCAGGCAGGTCCGCCCACATGCAGATGCGCCCACATATGAATATTAAAGACTTGCAGCATTAGGAAGGTTGAGAACCACTGATCTAATGCCTCCAGACTGTGAACTCCCAACATCCGGGACACAAGGACAACATCACATCTGGGGTTCCTTGGGTTGGATTGAATGAAGTTTGCCCAGGTGCAGCCTCATAAGGAAGCAGCCATTTTACCCTGGCCTGAGCAGTTTGTCCTGCTTCTTGTCTGTGTGCTAGGGAAGCTATCAGGCCATCCACCCTACCTGGGGCTTTGGCCTCCCTACTGCTTAGCCATAGCAGTTTTGGTTACTCAGTTCCATCCTATATGGAGGTGGAGAAGTCATAAAACTGATGGTTGGTAGGGATAATGGAGCTTAATGTCATAACATTTATATAGTTTTCAGATTTTGCAAATTGGTTTCCCTGTGAGGTAGGTAGCATAAGTATTAATTGTTCCCCCTTTTATAGGAAACTCTGAAGCTCAGAGAGGTCATTACTTTCCTAAGGTCACACAGTAAGTTAGAGATAGAGTTGGGACTGTTCTTATGTCATCTCTTCCCAACCACTGGGGCCTGGTTCCCTTGGCCTGCTCATTGCTGGGCTCACATCAGGATGTGTTAGCCCCTTCTGCACTCACAGGATCATAGATTTGTAACCAGAAGTGGCTTTTGAGATCATCTAGCACGATCCCCTTGTTTTATAGATGAAGAAATTGAGGATTAAGTGACTTGCCCAAAGGCACACAAGTAGTAAGTGGCAGAATCAGGACTTGAACCCAGGACCTCTGGATCCAAATCCACCTGACTGAAATAGAGTGCCTGGGTAGCTGGGGTTCAGCTTATGTTCTTCTCTGAGCCTGTTCCCTCATATTCTTCTTTCAAAGGGATGCACATTCTGCTGGGGAGAAACTAACATATCTCCTGTTTTCTGTGGGATCTGGGGTCAAGGGCTGAGGAAAGCCCTAGGGGAGGATGTAGCTTATCAGCAGTGGGGCAAGGACCACAGACACAGGAAATGGCTCTGTACACCAGTCCTGCCCAGGTGGGCCCAGCCCTCTCCACCAGTGCAGGTGGAGTTGTGAAGCTGTCATCACTCTGGTCTTTAGCAGAGGTACAGTCAGCTCAGATCCAGACTAGCCTGGTACTGGCTTTGTTATTAGAGGACCTGGTTTGGATACTGTTTTTGACACTTGCTGCACATGTATCCTGGGGCAGGTCACATAACTTATGTGGGCCTCAGTTTCCTCATTTGTAAAACACAAGGGTTAGACTGGTTGGCCTCTGAGGTCTCTTCTGATTCTAGATTGATCCTTCCCCGTCCCCAATAATCATCTCTGTCCTTCAGCTCAGAAATAGGCCATTTTTATTCCAGGTCAGACCCCATTTCCTAGCATAGAATCAAAATTCCCCACCAGTTCAGACTGAGGCATACCAGTCTTTTAGCTGATACCTGAATATCTCCCCAGCATGGACCCAGGAATACCCATCTCCAGCTACATTGGCAGATGGGAAGAAGTTACCCTGTGGCACTGCCTTACACTTTCACCATTGAGATATGGTAGGTTAAGGGTGCAGGATGTTGAGGGTGGAGGGGTGGGGGCCCCTACACATAAGGGGTGGAGCTAGGGCCACTTCCTTCCCTTCTGGGGGGGCCCCAAGCTAAGTCCTATCTGTCTTAGTTTGAGAAGGTCTCTGAACTCAGACAGACTACCGCGCTCTCCTCAGGATCTCCAGCTACAGCTACCAAAAGCAGGTAAGAATGAAGATGGTTGGGACAGGGTTAGGGCTGTGACAGGAGCCAGGGCAGCCCCGGGCAAGGCTGAGGCTAGGAGCATCCTTCAAGATAGGAGTAGGGAACAGAGCAAATTGGAGCAGAGGTAGGCAGAGAATCTTTATCCAAGGAGGGTAAATAGAAGGATTGGGGATTGGGGGGTCAAGGGCTCGATTGGTCACTAGATCTCAAGCTGGAGAGGGGGCTCCCAGGCAGCGCCAGAGCCAGATCCAGAGGCCCTCGGTGTGTGTATGGGAGGGCATTTGTGTTGGGCATCTCCACTCTGATTATTTCTGAGGGTGGACAAAGCCGTTGAACCACAAGCCCAACCAGGCAGCCGCTGGGGGTGTGGGCAGAATAGGGAAGGTGTTCTGGCCTCTGCAGATCCCTCCTTATATCTCTCCTTACAGGTCTTGACTCCCAGATACCCCTAAGCCTTTCTCGGTCCTTGGGAGACCCTACCTGTTGTCATGGCGATGGTGTCCCCTCTGTCTCTGTTCTTGCTCCTCATCCTCACTGAGTGCTGCTGGGCCTCCACAACCATGACAGCCACCCCTCCCTCCCAGCCCCCAGATACAATGACTATGCCAGCGTCTTCCTCAGATCCGAGCTCTTCAATCTCTCCCTTGCCCCTGAAATCCTCACCAACCTCAGATTCAGATACGGTCGTCATGTCCTCTCCAGCTCTGGATGCCAGGCCTTTGACATTCTTGACGTCAGAGGCCAAGGATAGTGCTGCTACTCCTGAGGTGGGATTCTCCACCACTTTGGCTCCCACGACTTCTGGGCTGACTCAAGTGGATAAGGAAAACCCCAGTAGCACCCAGGAACTGGCCACACATATATCCACTCTGGCTGCTAGTGTCTCAGATGCCGTTACCATGGCAACAACTGCTTTCTCTTCACCCTCTCCCTCTGATACCCCCACAAGGAAGGAGGAGGCCTCCATCACAGAGGAGGAGAATACCACTCTGGTCATTAAAGAAACAACCTCCTCCGAGGTTATTTCAGCCGACACGACCACCTCTACCATGACAAGTTTCCAAGAGTCCCAGACCACCTCCACATCTTCCATCTCACTGACCAATGTGTCTCCTGCAAACAGATTGAAACAGGAAGGAAACAACTCCCTGCTGGTCATTCTGGTTGTGGTGGTCCTGGTGGCTACTCTCTTGGTAGCCTTGTTCTTACTGTGGCGTCAGCGGCAGAAGAGAAGGACGGGGGCTCTGATGCTTGTGGGGAGTGGGAAACAAAAAGGAACTGGGGATGCTTGGGCTGGACCAGTTCAGGTCACGGAGGACCAGGCTGCATCGGGGTCAGCAGCAGTGGAAGGGGACACAGGAAAGCTTGAAGGGGAGGGGACTGGCCGGAGGCCCACACTCACCACCTTCTTTGGCAGGCGGAAGTCTAGACAGGGTTCTGTGATGTTGGAGGACCTGGAGGCTGGTGCAACCACCACCAACCTCAAAGACGAGAGTGAACCCCTTGTAGAAAACATGGATGAAACTGTAAAGCCTCCTGCAGCCAATGGCTCAAGTGCTGATGGGTCAGTAGCAGGAGATGGGAACTAGCCCTCAGCCCCAGTGACCAAAGGTGTGAAGGGACCAGGACCATCCATCAAGAAGCCTTGGTGAAGTGGTCCAGGCACCATGCTAGGCACTGTGAGGCAAGTGGGAGATGGAACCTGCCATCAAGGAATTTAACTTCCCCATTCTTCACCAGCTCTTTCAATCATCTTAACAACCTTCCTTTTTTCATCGTCGTTATCTCCATTCACTAGACCTTCATCTTTTCCATGATCATCATTTTCATCTTCCTTTATGGTCACTGTCTGGGAAACGTAGGAACACTCCAGTCAAATCTTGATGAAGTGAAATTTCTGGACTGCCTGATTTTTAAGAAAAAGATATTTTGACAAACTCATGTCATGAATTTGCCTAAAAAGACTCGTCCAGAATCCACCATAGGAGCCATCAGCTGTGCTTCAGTTCAGGACACTTGTTCCCACTGAGGCACTTACCTGCCTCCACACCTCTATTCCCTGATTCAATGGCCTTGTTAATGACTAGCCCAACTGCTAATTTTTATCCTAATGAGGTTGACGCCAGGACTGGTGGAAGCTGCACCTGAGGTAGCCTCATAACTGGCTTATAGCCTACCTTTCCATACATTTCACCTTACTATACTTCATGCCTTCTGTGGGTCAGACAAACTGACTTCCTTGTTCCTCATAGATATAATCCCATTTCTCATCTCCATGCCTTTGCACAGGCAGTCCCCCATGCCTAGAATGTCCTCCCTCCTCAGCACTGACTTTTAGAATCCATAGTTTCTGTTAATCTTAGCTCACATGCCACTTCCTACGTGAAGCTTTTTCTGGTCCTCAAAGTTGTTGTTGTCTCCTCAACTAGAGCCAAATCACCTCGTGTTTGTATGTAGATTTTGTATTCGCTTGTATGTGTATCTATTGTCTCCTTTTTTTTTCAAGAATGTAAGCTCATTGAAGGCAGGAACTGTTTCATTTTTGTCTGTGTAGTGCCTGGCCCATAGTAGGCATAGGGAAAAGAATAGTTTCTGACTTCATTGGTATAGAAACTCCTAGGGAGGCTTGTGCCTCTACAAAAGCAGGTCAACACCTTCTCTGCAATGTATTGTCTTAGAGAGCTGCCTGGTGAATGACTTGCTGGAGTTGCACACACATATGTGACATAGGTAGGATTTAAACCCAGATATTCCTGGCTTTGAGAGCAGCTCTCCATCATACCAAGCTGTGCTCAACCTCTCAGTAATTCGTTTAATCTATTTTTAATAAATTCTTGTTAATTGATTGATATTTACAGATACCAGAGCAGTAAAGAGGCTTAGGCCTTGCTGAATATTCTACAGGGGGCTTAGGGAATGTGGGAATCCAGATGCTGTCCGTGGAAGGTCTGCACTGAAGTTTCCCAAGAGCTCCACAGGTGGGGGTGGGGGTGAGGTGAAGGGACAGGGTAGGCACCAGGGAGAAGCCTAGAAAGATGGTGGAGAGGGATGGTACAGAGGGAATGTTGATAGAGTTACCGGGAGGGAGTGGGGTCTGGAGCCCCAGGGAATCCAGTAAGGAATGAGGTGAGCATTACTTCTCATGGCGGTAGAGTGGGAGGAGATGGGGGGGAAGAATGAATGTCTCTTATTTGTGGTTCAATAAAGAATTCAAGAGTTTATTAGAAAAGCAAAATGTGTGTTGTGTGTCTGTATTATTATTTTTTCATCGCAGAAGTTTTTTTGATCACTTTTCCAAAGGAGTTTATTTCCTTAACCAGGGGGAGGAACCTTTGGCCTCAAGGAGATATGTGGCCCTTTAGGTCCTCAAGTGTGGCCCTTTGACTGAATCCAAACTTCACAGAACAAATCCCCCTCATAAAGGAAAAGTAAAACTTGGACTCGGTCAAAAGGCTACACCCAAGGGCCTAGAATACTACATGTGGCCCAGGTTCCCCACCCCTGCCTTATTCTATTCCTTCAGTTCTCGGCTTCATGTTGGAAGGGCAGCTAGGTGGCACAGCGGATAGACCACTGGGCTTCCAATCAGGAAGACTCATCCTTGTAAGTTCAAATCTGGTCTCAGAACACACACTAGCTATGTGACCCTAAGTGAGTCACTTAACTCTGTTTGCCATTTCCTCAACTGTAAAATGAACTGGAAAAGGAAATGGCAAACCACTCCAGTATTTTTGTCAAGAAAACCCCAAATGGGGTCATGAGGAGTTGGACATGACTGAAACTCTAAAATAAGACTCCGTTCTGGGTACTTGGAGGCTCTGCTTCCAGGCTTTGAGCCTCCTGGCCTAGTGACCTGGCTCCACCCCTCAACCCCCACTAACCTGGATTTCATCTGTCTGTCTCCCTTGAATGAGCCTCCTATTCACAGTCAAGCATGTTTGTCTTCTTGAGCAATGATCTAATCCAGGAGGGTAAACTGTGATCACAGTAGGGAAGTCAGACCAAGTTTGGGGAACCTGGAACTTCCTTCCTCAGTTCAGGGGACAGGCAGAGGGATGATATATTTGAAAAGAAAAAAAAGGGCTCTGGCTGTTTAGGTTGGTCTCACTCCTTTGACCCTAGCTAAACTCAGAGTCCAATTCAGTTCAAAGCCCAAAGCCCATCCTAAGAGAGTGTAGTCCAGCCTAACCCAGCCCAGCTTAGTCTGTGGTGAATGGGTGTGTAGGCAAGAAACTTCTGGGGTAGTGTTGACATGCAAAGAGGAAACTTGCAAAGAAAAGGAAACTATTGAGTTAGACCCTGTGTGTGGTCTATGATCTTGTGGGAAAGGGAAATAGACTGTGACAGTCATGGTGACAGGGAGGAGGGGGATGAAATTAGATTAAGAGAGGAGAAAAATTGGGAGGCCATATGAACCACCCGGGTTCAGACAACGATCCTGGCCTGCTCGGGATAGAGTTTGAGTGGTGGTGCTGAAGAATGATTGGGCATCAAGTGTAGATGAGGAGGAAGGACCAGGAAAAGACTTCTCAGCATTTCTAGCTTACATAAATGAAAGATCTAAACCCTGACCTAAATCAACAAGTCAGATGGTCTGCCCCACAGCTCTACTTGAAAGCTGGCTAAGGACCTTCCTTTGCCAGCAGACCCAAGACAAAGGTCTTCACTGCTTTCAAAGCTTTACTGATCATTGAACCTCAGCTTGAGGTGTTGAGCCTCTGAGCTCCTTCCTGGGCCCTGGGTTCAGAGATCTATTCCTAATTAACAACCCCACCCTTCCCCACCCACTTCTGAAGTTGTGGCCACTTGTATGTAACCAACCAGATGCTCTAGTCTGATAATTGATTTCTCTCTGGGTCTTTTTTTCTAAATTTCATTTTGTTTTTTTATTTTGAATTTAACAAACATCCAATAAAATAGCACTTGCACATGCATTGTAGAACAGAAGGAGATTATACATAAAATTTCAAATCTCTATTATATAGAGTTTGTTTTATTTAAACTATATAATAAACGTGTAACTTACAAAGGGTCAGCTAGCTGATGCAATGGATAGAAGGCTGGGCCTGGAAGCAGGAAGACCTGAGTTCAAATGGGACCTCAGATGGCAAACCACTCCAGTATCTTTGCCAAGAAAACCCCAAAAGGGGTCACAAAAGATTGTGTCTGCACAACAGACAGTAATAACCTTTTACAAAAGTTGCCCTCCTTGCCTAAGATTCCTTCTGGTCTTCTATTCCGCAGGAGGGGGGGGATCTCTATCACTAGCCCCTTTCTCCCTCTCTCCCTACACACATTGAAAAGAAGAAAAGCAAAATTCTTACAACATATATGCATGGCCAAGCAACACATTCCTATATCCACATCTAAAAATGCTTGTCTCATTCTGCATCTTGAGTCTATCCCAACGTGGGCGGTGTTCATCGTTAGCCGCCTGGAATGGCTGCTCATTGCATTGATGAGAATTCTTAAATCTTTCAAAACTTTCTCTTTATGATGTTGTTATTATATAAATTGTTCTCTAGGCTCTACTCATTTCGCTCTGCATCAGTTCACATAAATCTTCCCAGGTTTCATGCCAACCTGTTGGTACCTCTCCTGACCAAACAGGATCGAATCTTTTCCGAGCTTTCTCCAAACCTATTTTGGGATTCCCTGATTTAGACTCTCTAGATTGAGCTAATTGATTTGGTTCTTCCCTTTTGTATGTCTCTCTCTTCCTTTCTTCTCTTTTCCTTCCCCTTCCCTCTTCTCCCCAGTTCATTCTCCCCCCTTCCTGTCTCTCCCCCTCCTCTTTTTGTTTCTTTCTCTGTCTGTCTTTTTTTCTGTTTCTCTCTGCACTTTCTTCTTTCTATCTCCTTCCTTTCTCTCCTCCCTCCCTCACCCTCTTGCCTATTCTTTCCTCCTCCTTCTCTAACTCTCTATTTCCCTTCTCTCTCTCTCTCTATTTCCCTTCTGTCTCTCCCTCTCCTCCCCAGCTTCTTCTGTCTTCTCTCCTCTCTTCCTCTCCTCCCAAGTTCTGGCCTTCATATACAGGTTTGAAACATTGGTTAATCAGTCTCCATCAATAGGGAGACTTTTATAAAAAGTGGACTGTGAGACTTTGGTTACCTTCTAAATCTAGGCTCACTCACCTACCTTGGGCTCCAGTTTTCTGAACTGTAAAAGGGGAGGATTGGACAGATGACCTCTGATACCTCTTTTGGCTCTAGAGCAGGAGTCCTTAACCTGGGGTCTGTGAACTAGATTTTTAAAAAATCCTGATAGCTATTTCAATATAATTAATTTCTTTTGTAATCCTATGTATTTTACTTTATACATTTAAAAACATTTTGCAAAGGGGTACACAGTTTTTACCAGGCTGCCGAATGGGTCCATAACAACAACACCAACAAAATTAAGAACCCATTTATCTTTCCCTCATTTCCACAATCAAGGGAATACAATATGGAGGGAGATCTCTAGTGGAGCACCCTTGGGTTGCACATGGTCAGTACAGGAACTGATTATGTATATTTGTTTTTTTAAAGATTTTTACTTTTTCTTTCTGTTTTTAATTGGTGGAGGGAAAAAAAGGGGGAGAGAAAGGGGATTTTGGTTAATTAAAAAAAAAGACAATGTGTCATAGATGGATCTATGGATCTTTTAAAGAACTAGAAATATTTTAACCTGGAAAAGAGAAGCCTTGAGGGTAATGGGATAGGACAGGGCTTGATGGTTGTCTTCATGTATTTTGAAAGACTGTCATGTGGAAGAAGGATTAAACTTTTTCTGCTTGGCACCTGAGGTCAGAAAAAGGAGCAATGGATAGAAATCATAGGTAGGCAGATCTGACCTTGATACAAGATGAAACTTCGAACTGTTCCAAAGTGGGATGAGTTGCTTCTGGATGGAGTAAATCCCATGGTGGTGATTCCTGCTTAGATCTCATCCAAGTGGGCTAGGTGACTTGTTGGGTCCCTACTAGCTCTAAGAGATAATAGACCTATAAGGAATGGTATGATTATAGACAGGGTTCCCATCATCTCAAAAATCAGAGTAGTTCACCTCCAAACACAGGTAGTCCTCAAAATTTACAAAAGAGAACTCCTTTTCTGACATATACACACTTAGTAAACAGGCATACCTACTTACCTTCCCTATCAGTGTCCCATATGTGGGGAGAAGGGGGGGACATTCCAGAGAAAAACTGGGGAAGGAAGGACTTGGAACATTCATTTGGAGGTAGAGAGGAGACACAGACTGTATGGTATAGCAGGAGATCAGTACTCTTCCAGGTCCCAGGGAGTAGAGGAGTCTAGGTTCTGGGCGGGGATTGGGGATCAGTGGGAGGAGGGAAGGAGAACCAACAGACTCTGGAGTCCTGGGAAAGGGAAAACAAGGGGCTGTGCTAAACCCATTCCTCCACCCACTCACCACCCCCATTCTTTTGTCTTCACCCGGTTTTTGTGATCTGAACTGAGCTGCACAAAGCCCAGTCTACCTCCATGGACAAAGAAGGTAAAGAATGACCTCTTCTTCCTCTTACTCCCACCTCCTAATATCTTACTTCTTCTCACCTTTCATCTTTCCCTTCTAAATACCTGTAGTTTCTCCCTTCAGGAAGACTCCTTGAAAGATCTCTGGCTTCCTCTCTTTTGTTTTTGTTACTTATTGAAAGGATGTATAGAAGAGAAGAAAATCTCAGGGATCTCAGGAAATGGAGGTGGGAACAAGAGAGAAGGATTTTGTCTCCTGGGAAGGGAGCAAGCGGAGACAACAGAGCTGGCATTTACAAAACAGCCTCTGAACTTTGCCTTCCAACTACCAGCCTGAAAGGGGAGAGGGCAAAGTTCTGGTGAGGCTGCACAAGAGTGGGGGAAGGGACCCCATCTCCTGAGTACTGTTGTCTTTCCCTGGAGTGGAAAGCCAACGTGATTGGGTACAACATCTGCATACCACAGGAGCGTAATAATGCATATCATTAATGTAACTGGAAAGAGCACTGGGGTAGGAGAACTTATTCCTAGCTCTGCCATTCTGTATGTGGGCCCTCTCTAGGCCTCAGTTTCTCCTTATGTCAAATGAAAGGGTTGCATCAAGTGATTTCTAAGGCCCCTTCCAGTTCCAATTTCTATGACTGGGTTGGCCATTCTGACCATTTGATGGGAATGTAGTATACTGCTATCACAAAGGATGGTGAAAGATCTGATCTCAGATCTGAAAGGGACTTTGGGCATCATCAGTTGATGGACAAGCCACCCATGTGCCAGATGTTGTGCCAGGCACTGGGGATAGAGACTGGCCTGGGATCCACTGAGATAGGAAACTCCCAGATAAGGAAGCAATCTAGGTCAATGCTGCTATCTCTACAACTTAGTCTTAGAGACTTACCTAGAGCACTGGGAAGGTAAGTGACTTGTCCAGGGCCACACAGTCAGAATGTGTCAGAGGCAAAACTTGGGCTCAGGTATTCTTGACTTTAAGGTCAATTCTCTTCACTGTGCCATGTTGGATACACAGACAAAAGTGACCCTCCCTGCTTTCAAGGAATCTACATTCTCTAGGGTGAGACAAATGAATATAAAGTCTAGGGAGCATATCTCTCAGCTAATTATCTCAGAGCCAGTCTTGCTACATTTTCCCCCTCAGGGATCTAGGGGTACCACTGAGGGACCAGGGTATCTTTTCTCTAAACAGCATCAAGTTATGCCGCCACTGGCCATGTTTGCCCCACTGGTTGGCGCCAGGGACTAGGCCCCCAGTTCTATTTAACCAATTAACATCAATGAACTTTTACAAAGGTATATTTATTTCAAAGATGTAGCAAGAACCACTCTCTCTCCTGTACCACCTCAGTCTCTGGATAGAATGGTCTCAGACAGCACCATTTCCCCATAACCTTGGTGCTAATGGGGTGATGAGACCTGGACACCTAAAAGGAAAAGACCATGTCTCTGAAAGCAAGTCAGTCCCTGAACTTTCCAACACTGATGGGTTCACCTGAGGCATCTGGCCCATCCTAGTCTACCTAGATACTCATGTCCTTTTAACTATCCTTTCTCAGTGGCTCTCTGACCCAGTCCAGTCTACTTAACTCCTTTCATTGTCTGCACCTGGCCCACTCCAGGCCATTTACCACTCCTTAATCCCATTCAGATCATCTCACTATCTTTTCTTGTATATAACTACCAATTTTACACCCCCTTAAATTGTAGATTCACTTGGAATCTTGCTGTTTTTATTGGCATCACAAATAAACCTTGACTGAAAGAAGGCTTGATTGGCTGAATTCTTTCAAGGCAGGACCCCCCCCCTTGCATTTTAGGGTTTCCAGCACCCCAAACTACCAAGTTCAAATGCAATGCCAATGCTGGATGATCCCTCATTTAGACTCCTGCTAGACTGGGTCCTAAAGGTTACTCCTTAGGGCATCCATATTGAGCTGGTTACAAAGCCCAGAATGGACTTGACTTTCAGACTCTGGAGGCTCTCCAAACTCCTGGGTATGCAGAAGACTCACTCTCCAGACCTTTTGAAATTCACAGAAATGGAGTCTCCAGTTCCTCTACCCAAAAGGAAAGAACAGATGCTGAGGCAAAAGACAGAGGCCTGTTTTCGTGGGGCGACATGTTGGTTTCTGAGAGAGAGAGAGAAGAGAAAAGAGAGAAGAGCCTCTTCCCTTCCAGCACTGTCTCTCACTGCATGCCAGCAGGGAAGGAGTCAAACAAATCTGGCCAAGAGAAAGACTGAAGCTGAAGTGGCATTTTGAAGGCACCCAATCAAAGAGGCCCCTGTCAAACATGTGGTTAGTAGACTATAACCACTTACAGAATGTCTACAAATACTCCAAAGTCTCTCCAAGATACACATCATCAAAACTCTACTGGAGGCACTCCCTCCCCCTACCAGCCTCTTTCACATGGAGAATTTCAGCAGTTGAGGAGGCTAATGTACCCTGGAGAGGGTCCTAAGGACTGCGCTTATTGACCAGCCCTCATTATACTGAGAAATAGAGACTAAGTTTATTTTATTTGGCAAGGAGGGCATGAGCCCAGTAGTGAGGGGAACCAGGAAAGGGGGCATTTTAGCTCAATCTGGAAGGAAATGGAACATTCTAAGAGACAGAGGTGACGAGGCCAGTTTGACAGCATCGAGGGGCATTTTTTTTAAAGGTGAGAGCAGTAACCTCTAATTCAAACCCCCTATATTACAGAGGAGGAAGCTGAGGCCCAGAGAAGGGATATGAATTATCTAAGGTGATAAAGGGAATTAGCAGCATAGTTGGGAACAGAGTTCTTATCTCCTCTTGCCATTATACTGTTACAGCCTCTGGTATTTTCTTAGAATAATAGATTCATAGATTAATAGGGTGATGTTTCATGTTCTCTAATCTTAAATTTTTGTAAGCACTAATGTGGGCAGAGCTTTTTGTTTATATAACTTTTTTTTTAAGACAATGAACCCTAGGAGGTAGGTGCTATTATCATTCCCATTTTACAGTTGAGGAAACTGAGGCAGAGAGAGGTGAAGTGACTTGTTCATGGTCACACAGCTAGTAAGTGTCTGAAGTCAGATTTGAACTCAGGTGCTCCAGCCTCCAGTGCTGGCATTCTATCTCCTGTGCCACCTACTTGCCCCTGTTTATACATCTTTTCATCATTCTCCACAACATGTAAGAGATCAGTAACACTAATTTCTCTTATTTAAAGTAAGTCTCCTGAGTGACATCCAAGAAAGACCCAGTCTCCTAAGGTGAGGCCACCATCTTTGGATGGGACAAAAATATTTCTTCCCAAGCCCAGCCACATACTGCTTTTTCCATCTGGGATGCTTGATAGAGATCCTAGCTCTGTTCATCTTCTGATTTGTATGACAAAGTGTTGGTAGAGTTAGGTTATATGGCACACTTCCTCTCAATTAATAGGGGAAGCTCTGTACTCCTCCCCTATCACATAAATACAATGACAATAATGCAACCATTATTGTTTCATTCCTCCTTTCCCTATCCGGCATCACAGAACCACCGGTATGTATGACATGTTGGTTATTACAGATCATGTCTTGTGGATCCCCACTAATGTTTACCAAAGAAAACACATTTCTCCATGCTCCCAAATCTATCTATACCCCAACTTCTCTCAGGCTCCAGGCCCCCTTTTTCAACTGTCTCTTGGATGTCACCCCCTAGTTGTCCTGTAAGCACCTCAAACTCAATGCAATTTAAGTTCTGACTTATTTTTTGTCTTTGGATCCCAAACATCTAGAATACTATCTCATACTTTTTTTGTCCCATATGTACAAGCCTCTGTACTAGGCTCTGGCGTCACAGATGTTTCTTGAGTGAATTCAGTATGTTCAAAACTGAACTCATCATCTCCTCTTCCCACCTGTCAGTCCCCCCAAAGTCTCCCCCAACTAAAAAAAAAAAACAAAAAAAAACCCAACAAAACCCTTGTCCCTCTGCAGAGCTATAACTAGGTTTGGGCAACCAGAATTGCCAGAATTTAGAAGGGTTGATCACAGCACTTTAACTGGCATGAGATTAAAACACCAGGATCACAAATACAGGCTGGAGGAGGTGTGGGTGGCTAGATATAAGCTTATGTGAAAAAGCTGGGGGCAGGATGGGGTTTTAGTGGACTGGAAGATTGATAAGAGTTTCCAGTTATGACTGAGCACCTGATAAAACCAACCTGATGCTGAATGGGGCTGTTATGAGAATCATAGGAGATATTATTTTTTGGTGTTGCATCCATAATATCTCCTGTAACTTCTACTCTCTGTACTCCCTGCCACTACTCTCACAAAGGGCTTCATTATTATCTGCCTGGACTGCTGTGGGAGTCTCCTAAAAAGATCTTCCTACCGCCATGCTCTCCTGTCTCCAATCTTTCCTTCATTCTGCAACCTTAGGCAATATGGCCATTTCACTCCTCTGCTCAAGAAACTTCAGTGGCTCCATATTCTATTGCTCATCAAATACAATTCAAACTCCTTTGCCTGGTGTTCAAAGCCCTGCCCAATTTAGCATAACATTTCTAACCTTATTGCTCCCAAGATATCCATTATGTATTTTATGCTCCAGACAAATTGCAGCTCTGATTTCAAATTCACATTCAAATCTAGAGCTCTTCTTTTTCTCTTCCTTCCCCTTCTGAGCAAAATAAACTCAGTTCAACCAAGAAAGGGCCAGATCTCACCCAAGGGGATTTCCCTAGGGTCTAGGAAACAAGCTGGAAATAAGAGATACATTGAATATGTTTCTGCAACATATTTCCTTTCTAAAGTCTCTCTTTCTCTCTGTATCTCTCTCTGTCTCTGTCTCTCTACAAACATATTTGGAATTGATCCTTAAGTGAGTGTGGAACTTAGTTTGCCTTTCTTTCTTGAAGCAGGAATAAAGAATATTTTTTCTCTTTAAAACTATCGCATCCCCTCAATACATACTCAGACATCATTCTCTTCAGTTAGGAGAGTCTTGTGAGAAATGTTCTAGATTTATCTGGAAACCTGGGTTACATATACTTATCTGTGTACATATCGTCCCCACTATAGACTGTAAGCACCTCAAGGGAAGATATTTCATTTTTGTCTTTGTATTCCCTCTAACACATAAGATGCTTAATAAACATATTGATTTACTATCTGGTTTCTCTCTAAATATGGGTCAAGATCTCAGAAAAGAGGTCAGATTTGGGAGTCATTTGCATAGTTGAAGGTGAAATCAAACAAAGGAATGCAGTGAGAGAAGAGCACAGAGGACACAGAACCTTAAGAAACAGTTACCCTAAGGACTTGGGAAGAGGATGCCAAGTTAGGGATGGAAACAAAGAAGAAATGGCAAGAACAGAAAGAAGACTATTTTGCAGCCAACAGAAAAGAGAGGATCCAAGCAGAGAAGGATGTGGTTAACAGTGTCACAATCTGTCAAGAAGTCAAGAGCACAATGGTTGAAAAAAAGCAATTGGATTTGGTGATTGGGGGAGGGGTCACTGATGACCTTGGAGGAAGTAACTTTGGTAGGTGGCTGGGCAGAAGTCCGAATGTTGGGCATTAAGGACAAGGATGCTCAGGAATTTGAGTCTGGGAGAACAGACAGCTTACAATTTTGACGGTGGGGATGTGGGGCAATGGCAGGATTAGGCAGAAGGGTCAGAGGATAGTTTTTTTTTAAGGTCTGGGGAAGCCTGAGCATGTTTATAGGGGCAGATATATTTCTCTGTATTAATTTCATTTTCTACATTATATCCTTCAGTAGAATCTAAATTCTTTGAGGGTAAGGAGTGTTTTATATTTTGTTGTATTTGCATCCCCAGTGTCTGGCATAATGCCTTGTGGGTGCATGAGTGTTTGTTGAACTGGATTTAAATGGAAGAGAGTTTGAAGACTTTGAAAAAGGAGATGCTGTGGAAAGGAGAGGTCTGGGTGTAGAATATTGCATATACTGTCTGACTCAGTTGACATGTTTATTAGTTTTACTGAGCTGCTTTTCCCTCTATTTTATTTATTTATTTAATTGCTTTTTGGAGGGGGGAAGGCAGGGCAATTGGGGCTAAGTGACTTGCCCAAGGCCACATGGCTAGTAAGTGTTAAGTGTCTGAGGTCAAATTTGAACTCGGGTCCTCCTGACTCCAGGGTCAGTGCTCTATTCACTGTGCCACCTAGCTGCCCCTTTTTCCTTTATTTAAAAAAATATATATTTATTTTAACATTTATTTAAACATTTTTTGAGTTTCCAATTATCTCCCTCCAGTCCCTCCCAAGCCCACTGAGAAGGCAAGCAATATGATATCCATTATTCCTGTGCAGTCAAGCAAAATACATTTTCACATTAACCATGTTGCAGAAAAAAAGAAGAAAAATAAAATAAGTGAAAAAATACGTTTCAATTTACACTCAGAGTTAATCAGTTCTCTCTCTGGACGGAGATAGCATTTTTCTTTGGAATTAGTCCTTTGCAATTGCTTTGGATCATTGTGCTGATTAAAGTAGCTAAGTCTTTCATAGTTGGTCATTGCTACAAGATTGCTGTTACTATGTACAATGTTTTCCTGGTTCTGTTCACTTCACTTTTTGTTGGTTCACATAAGCCTTCCCAGGTTTTTCTAAAGTCATCCTCCCTCATCATTTCTTACATACAATAGTATACCATAGTATTCTACCCTACACCTCTATTTCTTTTTATTATTTATCCAAGAGTTGACTTGGAGCCTGGGTAGGCTTGCATTGGGAACTTTGGGGAGAGGTTAGATAGGAAGTGTGGTTTTGAATAGCCTATCAGATGCCAAGTTTTGATGATTCTGCCCCTATAACATCTCTTGGGTCCATTCCATGGCACAGTGGAAAGAGAGCTGGATCTAGAGTCAAAGTATCTGACTTTGAACCTTAGCTCTGCTACTGCTACCTGTGTGACCTTGGGGTCATCACAGTTCCTTATGTATAAAATAAGAGATTTTAATTTTAAGGTTCCATCCTCTTTTCTCCACTTACTTGGCCATCACATTAGTTCAGACTTTCATCCCTTTTCTTCTGGACCAGGGGTGGGGAACCTTCAGCCTTGATGCCACATGTGGCCTCTAGGTCTTCAAGTGCAGCTCTTTGACTGAATCCAACTTCACAGAACAATCCCCTTAATAAAAGGATTTGTTCTGTCAAACTTGGACTCACTCAAAAGACCACACCTAAGGATCTAGAAGTTCACATGTAGCCTTGAGGTTGCAGATTCCCCACCCCGATCCTAGACTAAAGCAATATCTTCCTAATTGGTCTCCCTACCTCTAGTCTCTTCCCTCTCCTATCCATCCTCCGTACAAGCACAGGTCTGAATATCCCTCCCCTGCTCAGTAAACTTGTTTTTCTCTACTGCCTCTAGGCTCAAATGGTTGCTTGGTTGTTGTCCTTTGTTCTTGAAGAGGAATGAAATGACACCACTGTGTTGGGTCAAGGGACAGTGCGTCCATCCAACTGTGACTGATCAGACCAGTATGAGCTCCGTAGGCTCTACCGCAGGTTGGGCACAAACAGACCACATGAACATTTGGTGTGGAGATGTCTCTAAATCTGCACAGCTCATGTTTCATTTGAGCTACTGCTTTTCTGCCTACTTTGATGGAGACATGTCGTGCTGAGTGGTCCTGTGCCAGTGTCTCCCGTGTCTAACAATAGATTCCAAAGTTCTTCAGAGAGACCTTGAGAGTGTCCTTGTATCCCTTCTTCTGACCTCCATGTGAGGCACTTGCCTTGTGTGAGTTCTCTGCAAATAGTCTCTTAGGCAAACATTCACTTGGCATTCAGATAATGTGGCCAGACCATTGGAGTTGTGTTCTCTGCAGTACAGTTTGAATGCTTGGCAGTTCAGCTTGAGAAAGGACTTCAGAGTCTGGTACAAACACAGGCTCAAATACAGACTTTTCTGTTTGGCATTTAAAGATTTTCACAATCTGGCGTCAGTCTTCCTTTCTAGGTTTATAATACATCACTCCCCTTTTTACTTGATGATGCAGCTATATCGGCCTTTCTAATGCTCCTCACACTTGGCATTCCATCTATGTATGCCTCTCATGACTGGGGAATATGTATATGTGTGGAGGAGAGGGCAGAGAGTAGAGAGTGGCCTTTCTAAAGGTGTTTACTCCCTCCTCATCTTAGTGACCCCAGCTGCCTTCAAAGCTTCCCTTATGTACCACTTCCTACCATGATGCTGTCCTAATTTCCCCAGCAGTAAGTGCCTCCCTATCCGTTGACAAATTACCTGATATTTATTTTGAATGTAGCACCTAATCTAGGCTTATTTCTTTAACTTGGTGTTCACAAGTTTGCAGGCTGGGTCCCTAGGGAGGTGACTACTGCCTTGGGTTCCAAGGGTATCTGGTAAACACCCGCTCCTAAAACTATAACTCATGAACCTGTCCCCCATAAAATTACTTTAGTTATCAGCTTGTAGACACAATTAGCTCAAAACAAAGAATAAGATAGCTTAGAATGAACGGTACCTATAAAATATTCCTCTCATAAACCTGGGATGTATTCTCCCACAGATACACATGGGATACGTAGGAAGACTGGGCTCTTAGAATAAATACAATAGGGGTGAGGCACTCATCCATCCAATGTATGTCCAAGGAAATACACACTTCTGTACTGGAGGGCTCCGGTGCCCTTCCCCATGGAGTCCTCATGGCATCTTTCCTGAGCTGTTTACTCAGGTGAGCTCCCTGGGTCTGCTCCTCTCCTCATTTTGAGTCTCAGCTGCCAGGATTAGTTATCTCCTGAATCCATAGGCAGCTCTCTTCTATGCTTCCAGAGGTCTTGCTCCTTTTGGAATGCTGCCTTTCTCTCTCTGTGTCTTTCTGGACAGGGTCTCTATTCTCTGCCACAAACTGTTTGCCATTCCAAACTCTTCCATCCTAGATGGGATGTCTGCTACTTGGCAAGTAGCTGTACTCCCAGATGGGCCATCATCTGTTGTGGAAAGTCAAGATGAGAGGAGGAGAGAAAATCCCTTCCCCTCTCCCTACTGCCATCTTGCATAAATGCAGGGGCCACCCCCACAAAGCTGCCCCTTTCTGCCCTTCTAGTATCTCTTTATACCTTGCGAAGGATTGGCAAGGTTTGAGGTGGGAGGTCTTTGTACTTTATCAGCATATTAATACCTTTTTACTTCCACTAGCCACCAAATTCTGGCCCCCATCCTGTATATTTTGTATCTACTTAGGTGTGTTGTCTTCCTATACAGAATGTATACTCCTTGAGGGCAGGGGTTTTTTTTTGTCTTTGTCTTTTGTCTTTGTATTACTAGCATCTACCACATTAGGCAAATAGAAGGTGCTTATTAAATGCTTATTGATGATTGATTAGTTGGTTTGAATGCCAGGAGTTTGAAGGTAGAAGTCCAGAGGACTGGACAGTGAATTAGAATAACTGGGCTCTGACACATGCTCTTTTTGTACCATATGTGAAATGAGGTGTTGGCCTAGATCAGGGGTGTGGCCTCAAGTGCAGCCCTTTGACCAAATCAGAATTTCCACAGAATCTCACAGAAAGGGCCACACTTGAGGACCTAGAAGGCCGTATGTGGCCTCTGAGCCTCAGGTTCCCCACCCCTGGAGTTCTGAAAGGATATTTGGCTCCTTGGAAAGAGGCCTGGGACTTGTTGGTGGTAATTGGGGTGGGGTTGGGAGGCTATTCTTCAATTTGATCAAGCAGGGAAGCTACTAGGGTAGCCATGGGGCAGTGTCCTGGGGCTCAGGCCACTATCTTTCTCCAGGAGAAAAATGTAAAAGATTCAGATTTTCCAGCCAGACCTCAGGATAACTCTATAGCAGGGCTCTCAAGCTGCGCTTGACCCCTAAAGGTCTCGGAGACTCTTTCAAGGGTGTCCATGAGGTCAAACCTATTTTCATCATAATATTAAGACTTTTTTTGCCCATTAAAATGCTCTTCCCTTTTCCAACTATAAATCTGTGTGAGGTCAGATTTTCTTCATGTACTTCAGCCAGAACCGTGTATCACAGCAGACTGAATGCAGAAGTACACAGGAGAATCCAACTCTCATACTAAGCCAGGCATTAGAGACAGTTCCCAAAACGTGCAAAACAATGATATTTTTTTCATGAAATTTTTTGTTTTAGAACATAGTTATTTTTCATTAAGATATATTAGTGTGCAATGCATTTATTATTGTTTTCAAATGAATGAAAAATATTTGAATTTTTTCTCATTTTCATTTTCTAATAAGATAGACATGACCCACTAAACAAAAACTCCTTGAGGGAAAGTCCTCAATAATTTTTAAGAGAACAAATGGGGTCCCAAGACCAAAATGTTTGAGAACCACTGCTCCATCCCTGAAAGACTCCTCTAATGCTGTGTTAGGCCTGGGAATGGGGCACTCGCTGGCATTCCAATTCTTTTCTCTGTCCAGCAGATGGCAATATTGTATCAATTCCACACTTGGTCCCTGTGGTCACTTTGGTGACTTACCTCCTTTCTCTTCCTCTCTCTCAGATCTTGCCCTGCTTCTGCCCCCCAAGACCCTGGAGGCCCTGGCAGATTCCTGGTTACGGGAGGACTGTCCTGGCTTTGACTTTGCAGCCCTGGTGGCCACAGCAGCCCCTTCCCAAGCTGTCCTGTGGGCTAAGTCCCCTGGGGTGCTGGCTGGGAGGCCATTCTTTGACTCCATCTTCTCCCGGCTAGACTGCCAGGTGACCTGGTTCTTCCCGGAAGGCTCTCACCTGATGCCAGTGGCCCGAGTGGCTGAAGTCCGAGGCCCCACTCATCGCCTGCTCCTGGGAGAGCGGGTGGCCCTCAACACTCTGGCCCGATGCAGTGGGGTGGCCAGCACTGCTGCGGCTGCTGTGGAAACGGCCCGGGCCACAGGCTGGACTGGGCATGTGGCAGGGACCAGGAAGACCACTCCTGGCTTCCGCCTGGCAGAGAAGTACGGGCTGCTGGTGGGGGGTGCCGTGGCACATCGCTATGACCTGGGGGGCCTAGTGATGGTGAAGGACAACCATGTCATGGCGGCCGGTGGTGTGGAAGAGGTATGGTCCAAGGCTATCCTAACTGTGCCCATCCTAGCTCTATCCCTAATTCCAGCCAGACCCTAACTGTTAACTCAGATGAAATCCCAGGCGACAACTGTATAATCACATCCCAAACGGCTTCAGATCTAAGCTGTGTGACCCTGGGGAAGCTCTTTTCCTTCTATGAGACTCAGTTTCCTCATGTGTAAGCTTCTTGAGATCAGGGACTGTCTTTTGTTTCTTCTTGTATCCTTAGCATTTAGCACAGTGTCTGGTATCATATAAATGTTTATTGAATTTAAGTGAATTTGTAAAATGGGGGTAATAATATTTACATTAGTGGCAACTAGTGAATCAGTAGACAAAGCAGCAGCCCTGGAGTCAGGAAGACTTGAGTTCAAATCTGGCTTCAGACACTTCCTATCTGAGTGACCCTGGGCAAGTCACTTAAGCTCTATTTTCCCAAGTTTCCTTAACTGTAAAATGGGGATAATAATAGTACTAGCTACCAGGGTAATATTTGTAAAAGCACTTAGCACACAATAGGCACCACATTAAAGGCTCATTCCTTTCCCTTTCCCTTTATACTACCCACTTCACAAGGTTGTTCTAAAGTCATTTAGCCAATAAGGATTTAGTAAGCACAGGGCACTATGCTAAAGTTGGAGACAGCTAGGTGGCTCAGTGGATAGAGTGCTGGGCCTGCAGTCAGGAAGACCTGAGTTCAAATTTGACCTCAGACACTCACTAGCTGTGTGACCCTGGGCAAGTCACTTAACCTCTGTTTGCCTTAATCCACTGGAGAAAGAAATGACAAACCACTCCAGTATCTTTGCCAAGGAAACCCATGGATAGCATGGTCCACAGGGTGAGGGAGGAATTGGATATGACTAAACAAAATGCTAAGCTCATACAAAGATAGGCAAAAATAGTCCTTTCCCTCAAGGAGCATACATTCTAATAGGGTGGGGACGGGGGAGAGGGACAGCATGTAAACAGCTGAGTGTATGTGCAGAACAGAAGGAAGGTACAGCATTAGATGAGCTGAGTCATACAGGAAGCCTCTGAGAGGCAATGGTGAGAGGAGAGAGTGTTCCACCGTGGACACCTCCAGTCTAAGGAGGATGGGAGTGTCTGCAGGTAGGCCAGTGTTGCCAGATGGTAGAGAACATGGAGGGTAGTAAGATATAAGAAGACTGGAGTAGGAAGGGGCCAGGTTATGACAGGCTTTCAATGCCAAATAGAGGAATTTAAATTTGATCCTGGAGGCATCCCTGAAACTCACTGGTATGGTCAGATCTATACTTGAATAAAATCACCTTGGTAGGTGAGTGGAAAACCAGTCAAAGTAGGGCAGAGAGACCAGAGACATACATACATATATATATATATATATATATGTATATATATGTAGTATAGACCAAGGGTGGGGCACTTGAGACCTCCAGGGTCTTCTGGGTCCCTGGGTATGGCCTTTTGACCGAGTCCAAGTTTTATAGAACAAATCCTTTTATTAAGGGATTCGTTCTCTGAAGTTTGGATTCAGTCAAAAGGACACACCTGAGGACCTAGAGGGCCACATGTGGCCTTGAGGACACAGGTTCCCTACTCCTGGCATAGACTGAAAAGAGACACAGGCTTAGGACAGACATTTGGGTACTTTATGAACCTTGAAATGCTACAGAATTGTGAGTTGTTATTATAATAATTATTATGATTTTCCTGGTCCCTCCTGTCCCATGTCATGGCAGCCAAACCAGCCTCCACCTACACTTTCTTCTTCAGGCCCTTGTCTCTAAGCCCCATCTTCCACCATAGGCTGTTCAAAGGGCTCGGAGAGCGGGAAACTTTGCCCTGAAGCTGGAAGTAGAGTGTAGTAGCCTACAAGAGGCGCTGAAGGCTGCCCAGGCGGGTGCTGACCTTGTCCTCCTGGACAACCTCTCCCCTGAGGTGAGGCTGGACTCAACAGTGGGTTCTCTGCTGGGAGGGGAGCCATTGGTTAGGATGCCAGGATTGGTGGTGGCAGGTCTAATGCTTACCTCCCCCTTTCTTCTCTCCAACAGATACTGCACCCCATGGCAGCGGCGGTGAAGGCTAAGTTCCCACGGGTTGGGGTGGAGGCCAGTGGGGGCATCACCTTGAACAACCTTTCCGAGTTCTGTGGGCCTCATATCGACATCATCTCTCTGGGGGCCTTGACCCAGGCAGCTTCTGTTGTTGACTTTTCCCTCAAGTTGTTTGAGGATGGTGAAACCCTGAAGCCTTCTGAGTTCAGATCCCAGTGAGCCGGAAAAGGAATAAGGAGGGAGGGTAATAAACTGGTTTAAGTGTCGTTGCTCAAATTCAGCTCCTTTGTGGGAGGGAGAGGGCTGCGGACATCTTGGGTTTTAAGAGCAGTTTCTTTTACTGTCTTTGGGCAGTCAAAGGACAGAGGATACATTGGATGGAGCCTTTGAAGGGGGCTCACACCTTGGATCAAGCCAAGGTGGGGAAGGAGGATTCACAGGCTCCCCTTCCTTCCAGGAAACAGGCCTCATGGTGTCTGTAGTTTCCCAACTGCAAATGTAGCATGGTACCATGAGAAGAACGTTGGATTTGAAGTCAGAGGGCCTCAGTTGGAATCCCAGCTTCACTATTCACTCTTTGTGGGACCTGAGGAAAGTCACTCTCTTCTCTGAGCCTCAGTATCCTCATGGGTAAAATGAGGAGTAGTTAGGTAACTTAGTAGATAGAGCACCGGGCCTGAAGTCAGGGAGACCTGAGTTCAAATCCAGCCTCAGACACATACTAGCAGTGTGACCCTGGAAAAGTCACCTAACCTCTGTTTGCCTTAATGCTCTGGAGAAGGAAATGGCAGAATACTCCAGTATCTTTGTTAAGAAAACTTCCCACAAAGAGTGGGACATGACTGGACAACTCTGGCAAAATGAAGGGCTTGGTCTAGATCAGTGGTGTCAAATTAACGCAGAAAAGTGGCTATGAAACCCCTTGTAAGGATTTCTGTGGGTGGCGTACTGACTTAGAGAACCACATACCAACATTCAGCCATTTTTCAGTCATGTTTGATTCTTCAAGACCTCGTTTGTAGTTTTCCTGGGAAAGATACTGGGGTGGTTTGTGCCATTTCCTTCTCCAGTTCATTTTACAGATGAGGAAACTGAGGCAAACAGGGTGAAGTGACTTGCAGGGTCACACAGAGAAGAAGTGCCTGAGGCCGAATTTGAACTCAAGTCTTCCTGACTCCAGACCAGCACTCTATCCACTGCACCACCGTACTTAGGTGGCAATTACTTTCTTTCTCACTGTCCTAGAACCAGGCCAGCTATATCTGCCCTTCCAGATTCTAGGGGGATCCTGAGGGTTTGGATCATCTGCTCTAGTACTATTGGCTTGAGCCCCTATGGGTTTTGTGCTTTCTATTGTGTCAGTGACTAGTACCCTAGTTTGATTTAACCACTTAACATTAGTTAGCTTTGACAAAAGGATACTGTACTTTGAAAATAAAACAACAGAAGTCCTTTTCTTCCTAATACCTCAGGGCATCGCTCCATCTATTTCACATCCTGAGGAGAATGGGATCATCTTTATCACCGTTCCTATATAACATTAGTTCCATCAAGTTCATGTTCTTATGTGGCATCAATACGGGATGAATACTTATCTCGGTCACCAAAGACTGAGTCTTAAAAGTCTCTCTTTGGTCCTGAGAACATCAGCACTGAGCTGGATGCAATACTGCCGGGTGACTGGGATGCCAGGCTACCTGTCTATAAATGCTCCAAGGTCTCCACATTATACTAGTAACTTCTTCCCTAGAAATATGCTCCCTTGCCTTCTGATGAAGATGATCCTTTGTGTTCTGCGCATGTGCTAATATTCGTTACACATACACACACATACACGCACACACACATACACACACATATACACATACATACATACACTTCTTGTTTCCCCCAAGTAAATATAAGCTCTGTGAGGATGACAATGGTTTGATCTTTGCCTTCTGTTTCTTTGGTGCTTGGTACATAGTAGAAATAGCCAGGCAGATCTTTATGACAACTAGCCACATGTTTGTCTTGTGGCATGGAGGCTGGTGGGGAATGGGAGAGAGAGGGCAGTCTTTGGGAGAATACACAGGTTTCTGACCTGGGGTTTTCTGGCCTTAGTAAAGGCAAGTTAAGAGGGCAGGATGAGAACAGAGACAAGATTGTAGAGTACAAGATGGAATAGACTGAAACCAGGCTGAAAATGGAGGTTAAACCTAGAAAGACTTATATGAACTGATGCTGAGCGGAGTGAGCAGAACCAGGAGAGCATTGTATACAGTAATGCCACATTGTGCGATGACTGACTTTGATAGATTTAGGTCTTCTCAGCGATGCAAGGATCTAACACAACTCCAAAAGACTCATGGTGGAAAATGCTGTCCATATCCAGAAAAAGAATTATGGAGTCTGAATGTAGATTGAAGCATATTATTTGCTCTCTCTCTTTTTTTGTTTCTTCTTTCTCATGGTTTTTTCCATTGGTTCTAATTCTTCTTTACAACATGACTAATGTGAAAATAGATTTATTATGAATGTACATATACAGCCTATATCGAATTACAAGCCATCTTGGGGTAGTGGGAAGGGAGAGATAAGGAGAAAATTTGGAACTCAAAATCTTATGGAAGTGAATGTTGAAAACTAAAAATAAATAAATTATTTTTTAGAAAAAGAAAATGTAGGTTAGCACTAGATTGCAAAGGGTTTGAAATGTCAGAAGCAGTTTATACTTTATTTAGTTGTCAATGTTGAACCAAGAGCTGTGCATCAGGAAGATTACTTGAGGAATAGTAAAGAACAGTGGTATCAAATTCACATCAAATTCACATCAGAACAGGACCCACTAAACCATGTCAGGATCCCTGTGGGCTACTTATTATATTAGATAATACATTATATTATTTATGCTTCATTGTATTTTTATTTATTTTGCTACGTATTTTTCAATTACATTTTGATCTGAGTTGGGCTGCAGTTGGGAATATTGTACAGGCCTTGAGTTGGACACTTCTGGTACAGAGGATCCTCTAGGAGAGAGCATAGATTGGTAGCAAAAATGCCATTTAGGAAGTTATCATAATAGCCTAGGTGAGAGGTGATGAAGACCCGAACTACAGTGGTGGTCCTATGAGTGGAAAGGTTAGGAGAAATTTGAAAGGTTAGAACAAAGAGGGTTTGGCAATAAATGGGATGTGAGAGCTGAGGGAGAAAAAAAAGAATAAAAAAGGACTCAGGCTATGAGCCTGCATGAGTTGGAGAATGGTATTTTAGACATTTTCATTCAATAAATATTTATTAAGCTCCTACTATGTGCTAAACAAGTGTCAAGATCTGGGGATACAAAAGGAAGGAAAAGACAATTCCTGCCCTCATGGAGCTTACAGTCTTATAGAGGGAGACAACACGCAAGCAAAGATATATGAAGCAAACTACATACAGGAGAAATAAGAAATAATTAACCAAGGAAAGGCACTGGAATTAAGAAAGTTTGGGGAAGGCTTCCCGTAGAAGGTGGGATTTTAGTTGGGACCTAGAAGAAGCCAGAGAGGTCAGCAGTGAGATAGTAGGCAGCCAGAGAGAATGCCCGGAGCTGAGAGATGCAGTGTCTTGTTCGTGACACAGCCAGGAGGCCAGTGGCACTGGATTGAAGACTACGTGTTGGGAAGTAAGGTGTAAGAAAACTGGAAAAACTTTGAGGTTGAATTGTTTACAGGATGTCCAGTAGAAATATTCAGCACTAGGGGCAGCTAAATGCCACAGTGAATAGAGCACTGGCCCTGGAGTCAGGAGGACCTGAGTTCAAATTTGATCTCAGATACTTGACACACTGGCTACCTGTGTGACCTTGGGCAAGTCACTTAACTCCAACTGCCTTGCCTTCCCCCCTCCCCCAAAAAAGAAATATTTAACAATTAGTAGAGGTATGGGGAGAGGATGGGGGTGAAGATACAGATTTAAAAGTCATCTGCATAGAGGTGATAAGTAGAGTCAGGGGAATGGATGAATTCACTGAGAAGGTATACAGACAGTTCCTGTTTTATGTAAATCTGCATTAAGCAAATTTGATTTTACAGAACAAATTCTGAAAGAAATCAGCATTCTAAATAAACATCTATGTTAACTTTTGTGCACTATTGTTCGTTCTCCCTCTCCTCCTCCTTCCCTCTCTCTGCTTCTTCCCCGCAGCTTGGTGCTCTAAGGACTCCTACCCCCACCTCCTCAAAAAACCCTAAAAGAACTTCCTCCAAGTGAAAGTCAAAGAATAGAGGTGCAGAGAGACCGCTGCTGCTGCCTCCAAGGCTGCCGCCTCAGAATCAGAGGCTGGCTTGAGACCTCCAATACCGAGAGAGGAGACCCTTACTCCACTCTACTTACCTACCGACTTATCTGGCAGTGTGTCTGTCTTCTGAGCTTGGGGACCACATTTCTTGCCTCCCCCCCCCAAATCCCCCTGTTCTTTCTCTTGGTTCTAGCCCCTCATTCAGCTGGCCCTGGCCTGTGTGTTCCTTTTGCTCTCTCTTCTCTCTTCCCTTGCCCAGTTTGAAACTTGTGCCACCTTCCTCCATGGGGTTGTCACCTTCCTGGCCCCCTCCTCCCCTTCCTTCCCCATATATATGAGCAAATCCATATTATGTGAAACTGTAAGTAGAGGTCCTACTGAAAGGTCCTTTTACATAAAGCTAGAACTATCTGTATTGAAAAGAGACAAATGAAAGACATGCATGTGCGTATATATATATATGTGTGTGTGTATGTACACACACATATGTGTATGTGAATATATACATACATACATGTGTATACATACATATACGCACGTGTATATACACACATATAGAGATAGATACAGATATAGATATATATGTAGAAGGTTTGGTCCTCCTTAGTGGGAGGAGAACCATCAGAGCAGCATTTCATGCAAACCGAGGGAGGGGAGGGCATCATGGAGAAAGTCCACGAAGTGGTTTGCAAGGGTACTTGATGAAGAGAAGCCAAGGAATATGGACAGGACAGGAAAAATATCATTGTATTTAGTCAGGAGGAGGTCGTTAGTGGTTTTGGAGACAGCCATTTTTCAGGAAGTGCTGGGGAGCCAAGCCAGATTGGCTTAACTCTGGAAAGAGTTAAGGAGTGAGGAAATAGAGGCAGAGGGTCCAAGTCTGACATCAAGGAAAAGGAGAAGGATTGGACAGTGCCTTGAGCTTGCTGCAGAGTCAGGGGAAGGCTTCTTAAGGATAAGGGACACCTGGGCTTGTTTGTAGATTGAGTGAAGGAATCCTTTGAAAGAGAAAGATGGGGGTGGCTAGGTGGTGCAGTGAACAGAGCACTGGCCTTAGAGTCAGGAGGACCTGAGTTCAAATCTGGCCTCAGACACTTAACACTTATTAGCCGGGTGACCTTGGGCAAGTCACTTAACCCCAATTGCTCTGCTTTCCCCCCTCCAAAAAGCAAAAAATAAAAAAAAGAAAGAGAAAGATGGAAGATTCATGGAAGACAGGGAATAACGGAAGAGTAAGGTTATTGATTGTGAGTTTCTTGAAGGCAGAGACTGTCTTTTGACTCTTTTTGCATACTTATCACTTAGCACAGTGTCTAGAACACAATTTGTAGTTGAGTTGTTTCAGTCATGTCAGACTCTCTGTGACCCCATATGGGGTTTTCTTAGCAAAGATTCTGGAGTGGTTTGCCACTTCCTTCTTTAGTTTATTTTATAGACGAGGAAACTGAGACAAACAGGGCTTAGTGACTTGCCCAGGGTCACACGGCTAATAAGTGTTAAGTGTCTGAGGCCAGATTTGAACTCAGGTACTCCTGACTCCAGGGCCAGTGCTCTATTCACTGTGTCACCTAGCCACCCCTGGGTAGGTGCTCTTATTAGTCCCATTTTACAATTGAGCAAAGTGAGGCAGAGTTAAGTGATTTGCCTAGGGTCATACAGCTAGGAAGTTTTTGAGGTCATATTTGAATTCAGGTCTTCCTGACTCCAGATCCAGCATTCTGTCCACTGAGCCACAGAGCTGCTTCAGAAAATCTAAAAGGAGCAGAGGGAAGCAAAGACTAAGCCAGCTTCTTGTCCTTCTTGTCTTTGGTGTGAGAGGAGACGTCAGTCCTGGGGAAGCTCTCGAGAGGTGCAGCTTCTTCAGAAGAAAGCCAGGTTTCTGAGAGCCCCCAAAGATCTGATTTAGAGGAAGAGAACTTGGAGGTTATCAATTGCAACCACCTCGTTTTGTTTTTTTTTTTTGAGGCAACTGGAGTTAAGTGACTTGCCCAGGGTCACGCAGCTAGTAAGTGCTGAGGCTACATTTGAACTCCGTTCATCCTGACTCCACTACACCTCATTTTAAAGAAGAGGGAACAGAACCCCAGAGAGGTTGACTTGTCCAAGGTCACGCAACGAAGTAAGTGCTAAAATCAAGATTTGAACCCAGTTCCTCAAAACATAAGTCCGTTGACATTCCACTATACAGAGGGCAAAACAGAAAGGAATCTTAGGGGAGCATGATTCCTGTTAGAGAGCTAAGGCTGAGTTTACTATGGCAGATGGGATAGGATAGGAGAAGTGGCTTCCAGTGGGGCCAGCACAGAGATGGGACCTTCAAAGTTGATTCCCTAAACTGATCCTGTGCTGAGCTCTGGTGTCTTGGGGGGTAGGGGGAAACAGTCCTCAGCACCAGTGGGACAGTTCTCTGGAGAAGTGCCTTAAGACTAGGGGAATGATTCCTATTAAAAACACTAGAAAGTATAGGAATAAATGGAGCTTTCCTTAGAATAATAGGTAGCATTTATTTAAAACCATCAGCAAGTATTATATGTAATGGGGATAAATTAGAAGCATTTCCAATAAGATCAGGGGTGAAACAA
>CM053583.1:227218838-227249026 GCA_028627135.1 Pseudochirops cupreus
GGTACTGGCTAAGGGATAGAGTAGTGGATCAATGGAATGGATTGGGTACAAAAGACTCAGTAGTTAATGATTATAGTAATATACTGTTTGATAAACTCAAAGACCCCAGTTTTTGGGATAAAAACTCACTATTTGACAAAAACTGCTGGGAAAATTGGAATACAGTATGGCAGAAACTTGGCATAGACCATCATCTAACACCGTACACCAAAATCAAGTCTAAATGGGTGCGCGATCTAGGTATAAAGGCTGATACTTAAGTAATCTGGGGAAGCAAGGAATAGTTTACCTGTCAGATTTATGGAGTAGGGAAGACTTTATGACCAAAGAAGAGTTGGAGAGCATTATAAAATGCAAAATAGATAATCTTGATTACATGAAATTGAAACGTTTCTGTACAAACAAAGCCATTGTAACCAAGATTAAGAAGGAAGTGGGAAATTGGGAAAGAATTTTTACAACCAGTGTCTCTGATAAAGGCCTCATTTCTAAAATACACATGTAATTAAGTCAAATCTATAAGAATGCAAGTCATTCCCCAATTGATAAATGGTCAAAGGATATGAACAGGCAATTTTCAGAGGTAGAAATTAAAGATACCTATAAGCATATGAAAAAATTCTCTAAATCACTATTGATTCAAGAAATGCAAATCAAAACAACTTTGAGGTACTATAACTCACCAGCCAGATTGGCTAAGATGACAAAACAGGAAAATGACAAATGTTGGAGAGGATGTGGAAAAAATTGGAACACTAATGCATTGTTGGTGGAGCTGTGAACTGATTCAACCATTCTGGAGAGCAATCTGGAACTATGCCCAAAGGGCTATAAACAATTGCATACCCTTTGCCCCACTAATACCACTTCTGGGGTTGTATCCCAAAGAGATCATAAAAGTGAGAGGGAGACCCATATGTACAAAAATATTTATTGCATCTCTCTTTGTGGTGGCAAAAAAACTGGAAATGAAGGGGATGCCCATCAATTGGGGAATGGCTAAACAAGTTGTGGTATATGAACGTAATAGAATACTATTGTGCTATAAGATATGGGGAGGGGATGGACTTCATATTTACCTGGAGAGGCTTATACAAATTGATGCTAAGTGAGAAGAGCAGAACCAGGAAAAATTTATACACAATCACAGACACATCGTATGTGTGATGACCAACCTTGATAAACTGTACTCTTCTCAGCAATGCAGTTATAAGACAACTCTACAAGTCTCAAGATAGAAGGAGATATCTACATTCAGAGACAGATCTAGAAAGGACAGAGTTTAAATGGAGACTGCAGCAATCTACATGCTATCGCTCTTTTCCATGTTTGGTTTTGTTTCCTCTTTCCCATCGTCCACTCCATTGGTTACAACCCTTCTATACAACCAGACTAATGTCCAAGGTGAAAGTATTTGCAGATCCTATACTTGATTGTATGCTGCCATGGGGGGAGGGAGGGAAGAGGGAAGGGAGAAAATTTGAAACTCAAGGGATTGTGGAACTGAATCTTGTAAACTAAAAGTAAATAAACAAATCAATTAAAAAAAAAAAGACTGAGGGGACGGAAGGTGGTTAGCAGACCTGGGCTCTCAGGGATCTGGTGCTGAAGAGGTAGAGTGGGAGGTGCCCCATCGCAAGGAGGAATTAATTACCCCCCTCAGCTTTTGGAAAATGAAGCCAAGCCTTAGTTGCTCTGAATCCCAGGTCCAGCTGTGCGGGCTTTCAACCCCTGAGGTATCCCTAGAGGGTATATTTGTTGGTAGGGGGCCATCACTGGTGGTCCTGATCTATGCCTTGTCACTGAACCCAAATGGCTCTGGAGGAGAAAGTGAGGCTGGTGACTTTGCATAGCCCTGCCTCACTTAAAGCCAATTCACTTGCAAGTCATGGCATCACCTCCCTTGATGTCAGTGTCCTTTTTGAAAATGAAGGACAAACAATGACAATTTGTTGTTAGCTGTGATGACCACCTTCAAGTGTTTCAGAATGGAGAGAGTTTGGTTTGTAGGATCAAGATACCCGAATAGAGTCAGAAGATCCAGGTTCAAATCCTCACTCTGATACTTACTAGCTGTGTGACTACCAGCAAATTACTTGTCTCTCTGATTCTCAATTTCTTTATCTGTAAAACGGGGATATTTGTACCCACACCGCCATCCATCTTTACAGTGCTGTTGGGAGGTGAGTCACACGACAGGTTTGTAAACCTTCAAGTGTTATAGAAATGTGAGTTGTTACCAGCTAGTGGAAGAACTTGAAAAGCCAGCAATTCGGCTTCATAGTTTTAGATGCAAAAGAAGGAAAGACTAAGAAAAAATGAAAGCCTCATTGAGAAAAGTATTCAGTTACTAAAAGCAAATTTTGGAGGGGTATCAAAAGCTGAATTCTGGGGGAAAAACTTAACTGATTTTCTTCTTATTTGAAAAGAAGGCCCATCTTTTTTCTTTTTAAGCATCACAGATGCTGTGGCTTAATAACCAGGGAATACCATAAATCCCCAAGAACTGAAGTTGAAGATTGTTCAGAGGACAATGTAGAGGCACATGGTGGGTGGTGAGCAGATGATACCATATTAGCAATGAAAAATCACACAGGGGAAGTAGTGTAAAAGTGTTATTGGGGAGATATGTCACTGGAAAAGGGGGTGAGCCAGTCATCCAGTGGGTGAAAAAAAGGGAGAACTGGTAGGTAGCCTGTGTGCTCCGTTTGTATCCATCTAGTGCCAAGAGATCCAATGGAAAGTTCCTCACATTTTGGGTAGCAGCCCCATAGAGGATTGATGGGAGAATGCGCAGAAGAGTTGCATGGTATAAGAAGGTTCATAGTCTATCCTGTTGCAGAGACAGATGTGCTAGTATCATCAGTCTGTCCCCTTCTCTCTGTTCATACAGATCTTAGTTCAGGTCCTAGTCATTTCTTTCTTTCTTTTTTGCGTTTTTTGGAGGGGAGAAAGGAGGGCAATCGGGGTTAAGTGACTTGCCCAAGGTAACACAGCTAGTAAATATTAAATATCTGAGGCAGGATTTGAAGTCAGGTCCTCCTGACTCCAGAGCCTGTTCTCTATTCACTGTGCCACCTCGCTGCCCTCGGTCCTTGTCATTTCTTGCATGGCCTCCCCACTTCAGCCCTGCTCTCCATTCTATTCTCTCTATAGCTGCCAAAATTATATTCCTCAAAAAACCCAAAAAACAAAACAAAACAAAAAAAACAAACAAATCCGACCCTATCCCTCTTCTGCACAATAAACCTTAGTGCCTCTCGGCACAAATAGAAAGTCCTCTGTTTGGCTTTTAAAACCTGATCCCAACCTACCTTTCCAGCCTTACTGTATGCTTTTGCCCTTTATGCACTATACGTTGCCCCACCATTTCCTAACATTTTGCACAGATTCCCCATGCTTAGAAGGCACTCCTTCCTCACATCTGTTTCTTAAAATCTCTCTCTTCCTTCAAATAGTCAGCAACTGTTCTAACAATCAGTAACTTTTACTAGGCCCAAGAGGCTGGGGTGCTTACATCCCCTCTTCCATTAAGGGACCTACCTACTCTGGACCTAGGCATGGACAGCAACTGGGTGTGGTACTGCAGGGAACCTCGCTACTTAAAAGGATCAGGTTCCCTCCCCTCGCCCCCCCCCATACTGTTCCGCTCATTAAACCTTCAACCTGCTACCCTGGGAAAAATTGCTTAAGGCTTAAGTTTTGGGTCACATCGGCTATTTCCCAAAAGTGGGAAGAAGAAAGATTCTCAGACAAATCAGACATGGGACAGATACTTGTACGGATAACACACAAAAGAAACGCTAAACACAACATGTTCACAAGCATGAATTCACAGTGAGATTTTAAAAAGAATTCTATAACTTAATACTATTACAATCTCCCAGGTTGTTGAGGCTTAAACCTCATCAGAACATAGAGCATTTTGAGGGACTACTAAATAGGCAGTTTCATGTCATCTTAGATCTGCATTATGTCTTCAAAGTTCATGTCTTTTGGACATGTAGTCCACGAATGGGGTTCCTCATCTCCTTGGTGGCTGTCTTCTCCAATGCAGAAACTCGCCCTGCAGAAACTAGTCAGCTCCAGCGGAGGGAAACAGGATCTCTAGACCTCTCAGATTCAGTGTTGTTTTCAACAACAGCCATCTCAGGGTCAATGTTCATTCCTTTATTCTCAGGAAAGAAACAGAAAACAGAAGAGCTAGCTAGGGCTGTGAGATCTAGGCAGGATGTGGGTTTTAGTGGTCATGTACTCATGTACAGCCATGGATGGGGAAGAGAGTGAACTGTCTTGCACACCCCCACCCACCTACCCAAGGGAGTCTCAGAGCTCCATCATGCCACCCGGCAAGTCCAAAGAAGAGAACCAGTGGTAAACTCATCTCTTTTTTAAAGGCTACTTAATCATTAATTCTTGCTGCTTAGTAGCCACTAAAAGGATTACTTCATTATGCCCTAAGCGCCTGATCAATGAGCTGGAACATGTGATTGGTTGGAAGCAGGTTAGGAAAAGCTTGTGAATTCTATGTGCCACTTGTTATATTTGACTCAAGCACCACTGCCTCTATAAGTCTTTTCCTAATTCTCCAGCTCTTAGAGCCTGTCCTTCAAAAACTACCCCACCCCCAACACTTAGCAGTCCCTGGTATATAGGAGATGACTAATCAATGCTAAATTGGTTTAGATCACACATCTGTGGAAGTGCCCAAGTTTAAAAGAAGGAGTTTGTTTGTACTGACTTCAAAGCCTGTGAATATCTAAGGGATGGCTTTAGTCTGCCTGGTATTTTGGACTAAGAATATTCTATTGTGAATTTAATTATAACTATTCTCCTCTAATAGTACAGCATTATCCTGTGACATCCAACAGACACTTTTCTCAGATGGTGAATTGTTCTTTGCTCGATGCAAAAGTCAAACCAAGGATGATATAAAAGACATCACTGAGGAAATGTGAGACTGAAAATGAAGTGGGCTGATCATTTAGTGAGAATGAAAGAAAGCAGATGGAAAACTTTCTGTCTTACAAGCTTGACCTCAGGCTACAGCAGGCCCAAGAAATTTTGCCCTGCAGGCCAGCTCCACACTGTTTTGACTTTGAGGTCCCTGCAAAGGGGGAGCTCATAACTAGGAAAGTTGCAGGAGCACATTTAGGCAGGGTTATTGCTCTCTCCCCCCCCCCCACCCCCCCCCCGCCCCAATGATCATAATACTTTCCCCAAAGGCTAAGTTCCACTTTTTCTGCTCCTTAGTTTCTTCATTTATAATATAAGGTTGTTGGATCAAATAATTTCTAGGGTGTGTTCAAGCTCTGACATTCTTTGATCTGAGTTTGGAGTGAGGAGGAAGAGTTCTAATAGTTTCCTTTGGTTGTTACCTGCGAGGGCTTGGAAAGGATGGAAACAAGGATTTCTGGACATCAGTCAGGAAATGGATACACCAAGTCATTTTTTTAAATCATGAATATATTTTAATGTATTGTTTTCTTTGGGAGCTCATTTCTGGAGTATGTAGCAGCAGGTGTTTTTGTTTTTTATTTTATTTTTAAGTTAAGTTTCATGTCTGCATCTGGAACTTTCTGCATAGTGTACCTTCATCCTGCATTTCAGATGTATTTGTTTCACTTAGTAACTGGTCATCAAGTTGGAATCTGATCTGCCTCATGGACAAAGCCTGCGATTCCCAATAGGCCTTCGTTAGTTTATTAAGTGATACATGCTTTTTGATCTTGAACTGTCTTGCACTGCCCCCTTCAAATGAATGGGATCCTTGTTTTCAGTTTTGACTCCTTCCCTGAGCTCCAACTTGGCCATGGTGAATGGAGAAGATGCTATTCAAATGAAGTTCTGAAGGCCCAGATACCATTATTTTTCAGGGGCCATGAAGTGGTCAAAGTCATGCATCCTCCAGCTGGTCAGGATGGACCAAACGCTACTTAGTGTACTTTGAAGGATGAGATTTAGAAGGAAAAGAAGTGCAGTGGTGTATGGTGGTTAAAGAGCCAGGCTAAGGGTCAGGAAAGGCTGGGGTCAGGTTCTGCTTTTGACAAATACTAACTGTAAAGGGCATCATAATATAAAATACATAGAAGAAAACAAAAAAAATTCAGAAAGGGACACAGAAACAAGGAATGACATTCTTTTCGTTCTTACTTTGTTAAATTTAAAGTATATCTTAAAAAACTTTTTTTTCAGTTATCAAAAATCCTCCTCTCCCATCTCCCCCCGTGGAAAAACAAACATTGTAACAAACATGCCTAGTGAGTAAACCACATTTTCTTAATTGATTACATCCAAAAAACAATGTACACTCTTGAAAAACAGTAACAGAAAATGTATAGCCTCATATATAATCTTCTTTTTTATTCTTTGTACGTTTGAATGTTTTAGTTTGTTGATGATTCATAATGACGTCTGTAATAAAAATGTACAAACCAACAATTAAATCCCGAACCAGATAATATCTGTGTCCCTGAAGACAAGTCTCTCTACGGCTGTAAGTTACAGACAACTTGCCAAATAGAATCGCAGATCCGTGCCAAAACAAAATGTTGGAAAACTTAGATGCCATCCAGCCTGAGACGAGGCAGATTTATTTTTATTATCCTGTTGTATTGTTTCTGAATTTATATATTTCATAGTGTAGCAGGCCCTCTGGGTTATTTCTCCAACTTGCACAAGAGCTCAAGGTTAGGTCTCAAGAAGGTAGTTACTACTCTTGGGTTCTAGGGTGGGTTATCTGTGGGTAAGCACTCCCAAAGCTATACCTCATGAACTCCTGCTGGTGAGTTTCCCATTAACAATCAGCCAATAGACACATGTTTTGCCTCAACTCTTACCCCTAATCCTCTGTCATTGAATGGACATGGCTTCAGACAAACTGAGACCCACTGCTTCCTGGGATATCACCAACCATACTGACTTTTGTCTTGCTACTGAACTTTGATGACTCTGGGGGAGAGAGTGGGGCTGGTGACTTTGCATAGTTTCGCCTCACTTAAATCCAATTCACTCCAAGTCAAGACATCACCCTTCTGATGTCAACAGTTCTCTTCAAGAACAAAGGATGAGCAACAACAACATAATAAGAATGATAACTATAAAATATTCCCCCAATAAACATAAAACATAAAACTATAAAATATCCTCACCAATATGCACAGTATCCATGAGAAGAGTGGGTACCATGTTTAAAGTATTATAGTAAAAAGACACACATATAGGAAACATGTGGTCAAGATGCAGCTATGGAAATGTCGGATCCCAATTTCCTTTCTTTGTAGAGTCTTCATGCTGCTCTCCTCTGGGTGCCATGTCCATACTGCTCAACTGGGATCCCTAGGCCTGCTCTTCCTTCCATACCCTGATTCTGTATTGCTAGGGTTGACTCTCTCTTGAGTCTATAATTGGCTTCTTTCTCTGCTGTCAGAGATCCCACTCCTAGAAGCTGCTTCCTCCCCTGAGTGACCACCTCTACACAGAATATAGAATATATATCAGTGGTTCTCAACCTTCCTAGTGCCACAACCCTTTAATACTCATATGTGGGCATATCTTCATGTGGTTGGACCTGCCTGGAGACAGATAGAGGAGCCGTGTCTTGGTTCCTAAGACCATCAAAATATGTGTTTTCTGATGGTCTTAGGCAACCCCTGTGAAAGGGTCATTCGACCCCCAAAGGGGTTGCGGCCCACAGGTTGAGAATAGCTGATATATATGAATATATATTCATGTATGCTTGGAGTGTGTGACTCTGCTCTCCATTGAATGCTATGTCTTTTGCTAGTTAAATAGTTCTTTTTCAAAGTTACATGACCAGTGGTGGAGGTTAGGAGAAGGAGGGAGGGAGGAGAAATATCTTACTTTTCTTATTATCAAGGTCTTCTCTCTTCTTTTTATAGCTAGTTTTTCTATTTATTTAAAGCAAAATAAAAAATAAATTTTTTTGAGGGGGTATACTTTGGGAATTTAGCAGCACAAGGTACAGTGCCAAAACTTTACAGATGTTATACATTTTTTAAAAAATTAGATTTTCTCTCTTTTTGAAACACTGCATTAAATGGTTTCCCTCAACTAAACAGATCATTTACAAATATTTGGTCAATATATTTCTAACCTCTATAAAAATGTAATTTTATTACTATCACTAACATGCAAGAATGATAAAGATTGGTGTCTACACAAGATAAGACAAAAAACGAATGAAAGCCTAGATATCACATCTAAAATCAGGACTTTATATTTGGGACTTCATATTCTTCTCTCCTTCTATTATATCCTGCTGGAGTACCAGATCCCATTCCTCTAGGGCCCTGCCCATCCACAGGCCCAGTTCCTCCTTGCCCAAAGCGGTTAGTGCTCATGTTACTTCCCATCATGGAACCACTCAGGGTTATTGGTGGAAGCCCAAGTACATAGCTATTCAGATAAGAATAGTCTGTCTGGTGTTGGGGCTTGCCAAGTCCTTTTCAGGGCTGTTCATCTACCTTTGCTGTCTATCTGTCACCTGACTCTTACCCATGTCTCCAAGAAACTGTAGCATGTGTAGGAGCCACACCTCTGTAACTCTTTCAGCAGATGCGATAAACCAGGTTAAGGGTAACCTAGGGGTCTCAAATCCATTGGTGAGTTAGGGGGCTGTTTATTCCAAGCATGTGAAGACTTCCTGGAAGGAACAGGAGGATGCGAACCATTTGTTTCAATGGGCCATGAAGGTGGCTAAAGCAAGTGCTATAGAGTGCTTAAAGTTTGGTTAGACATCAAGATCATCCACTGGGAGCCATCCTAGTCATCTTGACTTTTGTCTTGCCACTGGACTTTGATGATTCTAGAAGAGAGAATGAAGATGATCATTTGGGACAACTCTACCTCAATTAAATCTACTTTTTGCACAAGTCATTTTACCATTTTACCATTTTTACCTACCTCAAAGGCCTGTGGCAACAGGCAAGCAATGAAGTTACAGGTGCTGATACACTGGAGCTGTAGTCACAACCCTGCTCACAGGTGGCCATGAGGTCATCTTCTCACTGGACTGAAGGAGCAGTGGAATTCAGCAGCCCTCTGGGTAACTGAGCAATCTTTTTTTTAAGGACCACACTGCTCACTTCCTGGTGTGAGGAAGGGGCTAGAAAAGGTGCCCTAAAAATTGTTTGCTTAACCTAATCTAACCCTGACTTGCTTACTGTGGCAGCTGGGAATCCTACCCCATGGTTGAAATACAAAAAAAATGTATAAACTTTTATGAAGATTATTCCATTCACCATTGGTACATGGAATGTGTGCACACTTAAGGACAACGTGAAATCCAGTAATCAGGAAAGATGAACAGCTCTTGTGAGAGAACTCAGAAGGTATCAATCACATCCAAATAAAAGCCCTGAGTGAAACAAGGCTGGCAAATGACAGCCAGTTTACTGAAGTCAGAGCTGGGTACACATTTTTTTCTGGAGTGGTTGGCATGATGAGGAGCACTGTGAGGCTAGCATAGGTTTTGTAATCAAAACTAATCTAGTCAAAAAGTTTGTATGTCTCCCTAAAGGATGAACAACAGGTTCATGATAATGTGATTGCCATTTGCAGGAAAGTGCCACACACCCCTATTGTCAGTGCCTATAGTCTCATCATGATGAACCCCTGATAAGATCAAAGAAAAATTTTATGAAGACCTGAAGATGTGTCAAAAGAGGATAAGTTTGTAATTCTAAGTGACTTTAAAGCCAGAGTAGGCACAGACTGTCTGACATGGCAAGGAGTCCTTGGGAGGAATGGAGTTGGAAACAGCAACAGCAGTAATCACTTTCAACAGAAGACTTATGCATCTCATGACCTTCTCATCAACAACACTGTCTTCCATTTACCTAAATGCATAAAACTTCATGGATGTACCCTAGCAGCAAACATTGGTGTTTAATAAACTATGTCATTGTAAGAAGAGACAGATAGGATGTGAGAGTGACTATGGCAGTGTATGGTGCAAAGTGCTAGACCAATCACAGACTTGTCCTCTACAAACCAAACATTCAACATTCAACAAACGTGGCAGCTCCAAGGCAAGACAACTTATCAGAAGACTTAATGTCAACAGATTAGAGCACTTCTCTGTGTTTGAAGAGTTTGTTGCCAACTTTTAGGGAAAGCTGAGCCAATACACAGTTGTCAACAGTGGAGCAGAAAAGGAATGGGCAATGTTCAGAGATTTGATGTACAGTACCACATTTACTCATCTGGGTCAGAACACTCACAAACTTCAAGATTGGTTTGATGAAAATGGTGGAGAAATTCAAAAGGTGTTAAATGAGAACTTCACGGGGTTTACCAACAGGATAGTTCATTCATCTCTAAGAAAGTAGTATTTAACTCCATCAAAAGCAAAGGGCAAGCTTAGAGAAATGCAAGATTCTTGGCTTAGTAAGAAGGCAGATGAAATTCAGTTTTATGCTGATAGTAACAAATCAAAGTACTTTTGTGATGTCTTGAAGGCTATTTAAGGGCCAAAGACCTATGGTACATCTCAACTATGTGGCTTATGGAGCCACATTTATTAGTGATAAGGACATGATCCTAGAGAGATGGGCTAAACAGTTCCATGGTATTCTCAACAGACCCATCATCAATCAATGCTGAAGTCACTGACAGTTAACCTCTGGTTGAAGTCAATCCTTCCCTAGCTGAACTTCCAACTGAAGAAGAGGTTTTGAATGCCATTAGGCTCCTCTCACATGGCAAAACACCTGGTGCTGATTCTATTCCAGCTGAGATTCAAAAGCAGGGGATCCACTGCTTATACAAAAACTGACTGAAATCTTCTGGGTTATATGGTAAAAGGAGGTCAAGGATGCCTCCATCATCCATCTCTGTAATGGTGAAGGAAATAGAGTGTCCTGTGACAATCACAGGGGGCCTCTCTCTTAGTCATTGCTGGCAAGATTCTTGCCAGAGTCCTCCTTCATAGGCTGAGCCTTCAAGAAGCCAGTGTGGCTTCAGAAAGGGTGGAAGAACAGACAATATGGTGTCTGCTGATTTATGACCTCTTGTCTTGTGTAGTTTTCTGTAAAATATTTTTTAGCATTTGGCATTCAAACAACATGGCTAGCCCTTTGAAGTTATGGTATCTGCAGTAGAGTTTGAAAGCTTGGCAACTCAGCTAGAGAAAGGACCTTGGTATTGGGTACCTTATTGTGATCTTGCCAGGTGATCTTCAAAATCTTCCTAACACAATCCAAATAAGTGTATATTGACTGATTGAGGTACCTTCCACATGCTATGTCATGTCAACCCTTCAACATGGCAGGTTCACTGGAGGTGGGGGGCTGGGGGAGTATAATATATAAAATCATCATTAGGGCAAATGCTCCTTGAGTGTCCATCCTGTGCATTATCTACCAACAGGCCAGGAAACATAAATCAAATAGTAAAACTTTTCATTAGGACAGATTAGCAGGACAAATAACTAGGGACAGTCCCTGACCTCACTTAATGTAGCCTCAGGTTGCATTCACCTCCTTGGCTGCCCTGTCATACTGTAGTCACATATTCAGCTTGTAGTGCACTAAAATCCCTCCCATCTTTTTCAGATGAATTGTTTCTTGACTGTGTAGCTACGCCTCAGGAGTCTTGTGATTTGTGAGACTTCGCTACCAACACACAAAGAAAATTGAAGCCATCTATCAGGAACTCCCCGTTTCACTCTAAATGCTCTACTTCAGATTCTTTCAACGTCAACATCCTTTATCTTCTCCTTTGCTCGACTTTCTTATGAAGGGGTGGCCTTCTTGAAGTTAACCCCTTCAAGTATGCTCTTTATCCCGTCCCTTTCTCATCTTCAGTCTCGTCTTATCTGTTGGCTCTTTTTCTGATACCAACCAACTTAAGCAGATCTCCCTCTTCCTAAAAAAGCTTTCACTTCGTCCTGCTATTATCTTAAGATATTGTTCTGTATCTCTTCTCCCTTTCACAAAAAAGCATCATTTATAGCTGTTGTCTCCATTTCTTCAAGTCTATCTCTTGTAAATTGGCTTCCAGTTCTCAACTCCCAGAAGCCTGCAAATTACAGCCATTTTTTGTCTTTGTGTCCTTTGATGTGGGGATTAATATGACCCCAAAGTTCCTTTTTTTTGTTGGAAAGGTACCAGAATCTGCTTCTCCTTTTTACCCTTTTGAATTTCCTGGTCCATAGGAGGTTAAAAAGGCAGAGACAGTGAGTTAAAATTCTCTTGGAATATAATACCTATGCGCTGTCGGTACAATGGTGGGTGCTCCATGAAAGACCTTTCTGAAATCCAGTTTTATTATGCTTTTCTGTCTACAACATTGTTCTGATCTTGTGTACACTCCTCTCCCTGACTCCTTTACCTTTAGGTGATTTCTCCTCCCCATCCATCTTTGTCTTCAGGATTTTCAGCTCCTTTTAATGTATTGTTCCCCCTTCCCCCCACCTCCAGGGAGGAAAAAAGGGGGAAAAAAGAAATTTACATGATGACTATATATTTAAAAGGAATAGCAAGTTGTACATAATAGATTTACAGTTTCATGTGCAATTATCTTTTTTTCTGCTATGCTGTGGAAATGCTTGTTTTATTTCATAAATTAAAAATAAAATTAATAAAATTAAAAAAATTTTTAAATGGGCTCAAAGTCAGCAGACACTACTTAACTGAGTAGTTGTTCTATGTACTAGTGAACTTTCCTCTTCTAGCCATGCTTCTAGCTTTCTGGATTTCAACACCTTGTCTTATGTGCAATCTCAATGGAACATCTATGCAACCTATACACTACCTCCTTGTGCTGTCCCAGCCCCCTTTTTCCATTAGTGAGTTCCTCCTTGGCTCTCCATATTGTGGAGGGGCCCAACTAACCTTTATTACCTTCCTGGCTATGTTTCTAATTTTTTGGAGTTCAAAACCATGCCTCCATCTGGCTACATTTCCTCTCTCCACAACTGCACCTCCATTTTGCTTGTGTGAATTGTCTTCCTCCATTAAGTTGTGAGCTCCTTGAAGGCAGGGTCTACTTTTCTACTTTTGCAAAGAAAGTGCCTGGAACACAATAAGTGCTTAATAAATGCTTGTTGCATTGGTCCCAAGGTGAAAAGGAGAAAAGATAGCTGTGCCAGCCAAGAGACATAGCATGGTGTAGTGAAAAGAGTGATAAATTTGGAATCACAGAATCTGAGGTGGAATCCCAGCTCTGCTACTTACCTGTGTGACCTTGGGCAAGTCACTTAACTTTTTGGATCTCACTTTCCTCATTTGTTAAATAAGGGGGTTAAATTAGGTGGCTGCTGAGTTCCTTCTAACTCTAAATCTCTAATCCATTGAGAACTGACAGATTTTCCTTAAGGGAGAAAAAAGCCACTAAGAGTTTGTTTTTCTACAGTCTGATGATGATGTATGAGAGCACTACCTTCCTAAAAGTTATATGATAAGCCTCTAGGCTTTAAACCTAAAGAGAGATGGCTGAGCTTACTCTTCCACTTACGAGGGAGAGCTAGACCTTCAGCTGAGAACTGCAGCTGAAGCTAGAAGCTAGAGGGAGAGAGAGACTCACAACTTTCTGCTCAGTGGAGCCATACTGACAGTAACCAGCAGCTATGACAGGACCAATGCTGAACCATCAGTGGCCACATGAGACCAGTAAGGAACAACACCCATCAGAGATCATAGACCACAAACACCCACTCATCACAGACTATTTGCCTGTCAGACTCTGTATGTGGAAAGCATACCCAGTAGAAGCTTTGTGATGATGTGAGCAAATGATATTAATGGCCTACAGTGTGGGAGGCATGAATTGTCATTCTATGCATGTGACCTGATCACATATTTTCCTTACATGTCCCCTTTTCCATGAATATGCCCTAGGTATGGTCATTTTCCCAAGTGATGGTATGAGTGTGCCCTGGCTTAAGAGGGACATGTTTTATTATTACTTTTCTCACTGTGCCATTTCATTAGACACCTTTATTTTGAATTAACTTGTGTCCTCTGGCTAAAAAGTAAAAGTAAATACTTAGATGGATTGTGTGGGTAAGGATTCATCCAGCACTCTCACTTCTTCAGACATAGGAAAATATCTTTTTTTTTTTTTTTAGTTCTGATTTTGTATGAATGGGAACCCAGAGAGTATTCAAATCCGGAGTAGTTCCTTTGGGGAATGGGTGTGTGAGACACACACACACACACACACACACACACACAGACTGAGACAGAGAGGAAAACACGTGCTCAGGGCACATGCAAAGAATGTCCATTCATGCCTCCCCCACTGCAATCACTGCGTAGTTCCGTGAATAGAATACTGGCTCTGGAGTCACAGACTTGAGTTCACATTTTAGTTCAGACCTATGGTAGCTGCGTAATGGTGGGCAAGTCACTTAAACCTGTTGCTTCATCTGTAAAATGTGCATAATAAAGAACCTCCCTCACAGGATTGTTGTGAAGGACAAATGAGACTAGACATAATTTTGCTTTGTACGCCTTAAAAATGCTAAAGAGATGTTAGCTATTATTATTATTAATTGACTGGTACAAGTGAAGTAGGAAGAGTGGTTCCAGGAAAACTCAAAAAGTCCATCACATTCCGAAACAAATCAGGGCTTCTTGTTATTGGGTCAGGTGGGAAAAGGCTCTTTTTCAGACCTTCTTTTCCTTCTCATTCTTTAATTATCTTTACTCTTTTCCCACCTTCCTAGTCCTCTCATACTCAAAATCAAATTTCAAAAGCATTTGCTCTTGACCGCTATTAATACAAAGACAAGAACCCCACTGTGCTAGCCTTCAAAGAGCTAAACAGAAGGCATTTACCTGGACAGGTCACTAATCTCTAAATCTCACGTTTCTAATCTATGAAATAAAGGGTTTGCATTAAGATGGCCTCTAAAGTCCCTTCCAACTCTCTCCAGGTCTAAGATCATTCCTGGCTTCCCTCCTTCAGGGCTCTCTTTTCTAGACCTGAGCACGCTTGGGAGGTAGAGTACTACCGAGATGGGGAGACCTCCTCGGCGTCCTAGAGAGGCCGGGGCAGGTGCCCCGCGGGGAGGGAGCGCCGCACGCACGCGCGCCTCGCCTGCTCTCGCCCGGGCCTCACTTCCGGTGGCAGGCAGCGCCATGGTCCTCTCCGGGCTCGGGTGAGTGTGAGGCGGCCGGGAGGGAAGGCGGGGGCGGGGCCGGGCCGCCTGGGACCGGGACCCCGGAGTCCCTGCTCCCCGCCCTCCCCGCCCCCTCCCTCAGGGCGGCCGGTCCGATGGCTCGTTTTCTGTTTCACTTTTACTCCGAACTGACCCGGACCACCGACTGTCAACGCCGCCCATTATACAGAGGGGGAAACTGAGGCCCGGACTAGAACCCAGGATTCTTTATACCCTCGGGCCGCTGCATCGGCTTCAGGACCTAGGCCCGCGGGGTCCAGGGTTTGGCAAAATTGTTTCTGTTCATTTAATTTTAATTGAAAATAGTGTTTATGTTGTTTTCGACTGGGTACAGTATTAACGTTTAAAAGTAAAGTTAGTCCTCTGCCCCTTCCCCCCACCCTTGCCAACCATTGGCAAGTCGGCGGAAAACTTTTTTTTCCTTATTGCAAGCCTTTAAAAAAGAAAAGGGAAAAAAACCAAATTTTATTGTTTATTTTTGACACTTAAAACTTTTTTTGAGTTCCAAATTTGGAAATTATTTACAATGGAAAACAAAATAAAAGGAACCACATGCCTCAATCGCTCAGTCCAGTCCTCTCACTTTCCCAGTTGTTTATATTTCAGTGCCCAAGACGGGTGGAAAGAGACCGGGTTGTAAGCCGGGGCCGGTGAAAAGCTGGGATCATTTCCTTGAGTAAATCCTTTCCTCTCCTGTGGTCTTAGTTTTTCCTCTTTTGTAAAATGATCGTGTTGGATGAGATAAGAGAAGCTAGCGCTTATGGAATATATTCACAGTTACATATTATTTCTCATAACAACCCAGTTGCTACGGAGATGCTGCTATTATCCCCCATTTTCCTGGTGAGGAAAGTGATCAGAGGTAAAGGGACTTGCCCAAGGTCACACAACTACCAAGTATCTGAAGCAGGATTGGATACCAGGTCTTCCTGACCTCTCCAAGTCTAGCATTCTAGATCCTACATCTCACCTTGATGCTCCTGCCTTACAGAATGAGGTGATCTGCAAAGTATTCTCTTGCTCTGACATTTTAAATTTCTCCTCTGTACGTACATGCTATTTTTAAAGATTTGCTTTATCTCCTGTATTTTTCCACTTTCCTTTGGGTTAATGTATCTTTTTTTTTTTTAACGTGGTCTTGTGGGTGATTTTCATTCATTTAGTGTCTCTTCTCTCCTGGTGACTTTTAGCACAATTTTGTTCATTTTTCTAGAGGTGGGAAGAACGAGACATCATCTCATCCAGTCCCCCTCTTTTTACACTTAGGGAGACTGAGACCTGGAGAGGAGGAAATGACTTGTCCACGTAAGAGAACTGGAACTCTAAACATCTAAATTCAATAAACATTGATTAAACCCTTTGTGTATACAGAGCACTGTGCTGGGGAGCAGCAGAGTTAAGACAGTGCTCCTTCGGTCTTTGCTCATCTGCTCCAGTAATTTCTCATCAGATTTTCTTGGAGCACTTTATTTGGATCTCTCCTTTCTTATACCTTGTATCACACATTGTTTGTGTCTCTATGTTGTTTCCCCTAACTCCGGGTAGATGGAAAACTCCTTCAGGATGTGTACTGTCATGTTTATCATTCTTGTTATTTCCACCTAGCATAGGGCTTGCACCTAGTACATTTAATAATTGCTTGATTGAACCAGGGCACATGACATGCATAAATATGATGAAAAGATGACAGCTAAGACAGACTAATACATGCTAAATGCCCTAGAGAGATGCTAAACAAAGCGCCATTGAAGTTGAGAGAAATTTCATATGGATGACTCGGATCCCTTGCCTTGTAACTGCTGTAGTCTCCATAGAGCCCACTCACCCCTGAGAGGGGATGGCCACAGAATGCAGTAGCATTAACAAAAGCGTTTCAGGTGCAAAGAAGCAAACGGCTTAATGGTAGTCCTCCTCTGAGTCAGTTCTGCCATTCTCTTTGGTAGGCCAGAAACCATAATGAATGAATCTTGGGGCACAGTCCTCGTTCACCTATTGCCTGCAGCCCTGAGCTAGGTTCTGGTCATTAATAGAAGTCACATAGTCGTACTTTCAGTCTACAGATTTTGTAGGGGAAGGGACGAGAGCAGGAAAATCAGGAACACAGAACCTGTGCATTTCTTCCCTGTGGTTTCTCTCTGACTCATCAAGGATTCAGATCTTTGTTTTTCCTTTATTCCTCCCAAACCCTTTTCTTCTTGAAGGTGAGGCAGAGGGAAAACCAGACAAAAGACACATCCCTTTTTCCAGTGGAGAAATCCCCTCTCTGAATTTCATTATGAGCATCATAGCTAATTTTCTGTGATGTTCCTTTCCCTATCCTCTATGTCTCATCTGTTCTCCCCCATCTTCCTCTCCCCCTCCCCCCCAAAGCCTTAGTGTTTCCCCTTTGTAGGCCTGTCTTTTTGGCCTCTCCTTGAAGAGCTCTGTTTGGACTGACCTTAGGCAAGTGTCTTTGGTTCTGTCCTTTTCAGTTTTCCTGTCTCTTCTGAGATGAGAGGATTAATTTAGCATGATCATTAAGGGCTCTCAAGTTTTAAGTGTCTGGTTCAAATAAGGATAGACCTCCCAGAGGAATGGAAATTTGAAAGCTGAGTTGTGGAATCCTAGATACAGAAGGAACTTCAGAAATTATTGAGGCCAGGGGTGGGGAACGTGAGACTTGGAGGCCACATGTGGCCCTCCAGGTCCTCAAGTATGGCCCTTTGACTGAATCTAAACTTCACAGATCAAATGCCCTTAATAAAAGGATTTGTTCTGTAAAATATGGACTCAGTCAAAAGGCCGTGGCTGAGGACCTAGAAGGCCACACGTGGCCTCAAAGCTTCAGGTTCCCCACCTCTGATTTAGGTCAAACCTTCAGGCTCAGAGAGGTCAGAGGACTTGTCCAAAGTCACATGGAATTAATGGCAGACCTTGGAAACTTAACTCATTGTTTTTCCTTCTATAACAGAATGTATCTTTTTCTTCGATAAGGTCATTTTAATATAGCCAATGCACCAGAATCAGAAGGGAGCAGCCCAGATTTTGTGGTATCACCTAATCTCATTATTTTCCAAATGATACACCAGCAGTTTAAGTGTCTTGCCTCAAGTCAAACATCTGGACCAGTATTGCCTTTCTTTTTCTTTCATTTTTTTGGGGTAGATGATGGTTTTTTTCCAATTACATGTGAAGATAGTTTTCCACATTCATTTATTAAATAAGATTTTGAGTTCCATATTTTTTTCCTCCCTTTCCCCCCCCTCCAGGACAGCAAACAATCTCATCACTATTGCTTTTTCTTAAGCTTTACACTAGGTAGGGTACTAGTCCATGGAGGTAGGAAGAATTCAGTGTAGAAAGGACTCCCAGAGTGGAAGTACCTATATGAGAAGAGGGTCCAGTTAGAAGATCTTTTAAGTCCTTCCAAGCTTAAGAAAGTTTTGTGACTTTCTATGATAATGTCTGGCTTTAATCACCTTGATTAGACTTGACCTCTCTCTTCTTCTAACTTACCATGACTCGGTCCACAGCAGTAGTATTAATAGCAGCTTTTGGTCACATTTGATTTCCATAACAGTTTTCGAGATCAAGTTAAGTGACTTTGTATCTCTTTTGTGGCCCTTATCACATACTGTCTTCTCTTAGAGTTTAAGCTATGTCTTCATCTCCTCTATCATATTGTGACTCCTTTGTGGGCAGTGATATCCTATGATAAGGAGACTGAGTCAGTTCAGACAGCTGGGACTGATTTTAAGCAGCTTGAACTTGTTATTAACATATTAGGTTCAACATGCTGGGCCAAATTTGGGTTAAAGTGAAGTTCCCCACCTCCAGAAGCAGGTACAATGTGGCTGGTTAGTGAGTCCCCACATTCTGGTTTTGTTTGTTGGTTGATTACTATGCACTGGGAGATAGAAAACGGACAAGTTAATCTGGCAGGAGAAGAAGCTTGCTCACGGATCTTGTGTGTGGCTGTTCTATATTTTTTATAGTCAATATGTATAATGATGGGAGGGACGCTTGGCTCTTTATATGGTGTCTTCATGCCTTTGTTTTGGTTTGGCCCATAAGGCTCCCCTTCACCTAGATCAGGGGTTCTTAACTTTTTTTGAATAATAATCCCTTTGACAGTCTGGGGAAGCCAATAGACACTTCAAATACTGTTTTAAATGTACAAAATTAAATGCATAGGATTCCAAAACAAACCAATTAAATTGAAATACAGTTCTAAAAATGGTAAAAATAAATAAATAAATAAATTCATGGACCCAAATTTAAGAACCCTTGATAGAGGTAGTATACTTCTTTTTGCTAGTGGTAAACTTTTGATAAAAATAGGTAGGTCAGAGAATGAATTGTCCTTTGAGAGGACTGTTGCTGTTTTGGCATTTGAAGTACTCATTTCTGTGATAAAAGAAAGTTGGGAGTCTGGAACTACTTTATCAGCTTTTTAAATTGTTGCTTCATCACAGGAGATTGAGGATTGTTGGCAAAGGCACTGTCACTGTAGAAAATCTGATAACAAACAAGTACCCAAAAGAGTCCAGGGGCATTGTGGGTCTTTGCCTACTGTTCTTTACCTTGTGTGAGTTTATTCTCATTTCCTCATCCCTGTGATATTCCCCAGAACAGTATCTACCCTCATTCCCACTGGCTCTTTCAAACTCTTTTCTTGGGGAAAAAAACTCTTGGCCTAGTTGATCAAGATCAAGAATGGTTCCCACTTGACTGCACGTGCTTCTTGGCATCCCAGGAATAAACTAAGCTTTTACTGAGGTAGATTGCCACCTTGCAGCCAAGTAAGGTCTTGATTTTGGGGGGGTTTATTTATTTATTTTTTGCTTTTTGGAGGGCAGTTGGGGTTAAGTGACTTGCCTAAAGTCACATGGCCAGTAAGTGTGTCAGAGGCCGAATTTGAACTCAGATCCTCCTGACGTCAGGGCTGGTGCTCTATTCACTGCACCACCTAGCCGCCCCCCAAGTAAGGTCTTGAAAGCTGGGATTTGTTGACTTCTGGAAGATTGTCGGAGTATTCAAAACCTGAAGGGAGCTTCAGACTATGAACTTAAAATGCCTCTATTTGGTCTGGATGGCTATTTCTATACAGCACCCTGTGGTTTACAGATAAGATTGAATGTAATTTTAATGTTCATTTTGATAAATATTCCAACGCAGTTAGTTGGTCTAGAACAGGGTTAGGGAACTACAGCCTCCAGGACACATGTGGCTCTCTATGTCCTCAAATGTGGCCCTTTGATTGAATTCAAACTTCACACAACAAATCCCCTTAATAAAAGGATTTGTTCTATAAAACTTAGACTCAGTCTAAGGACCTAGAAGGTCACATGTGACATGGAGGCTGCAGGTTCATCACCCCTGGCATATATTAGAAAAGTCAGATATATTAGGTCAGAGACTAGAGAAAAGAGGAATTCAGTCTCAGTTGTCATGTTCTGGGCTTGGTTGTTAGGATGCTCAATCTCTGATGTACCTCCGCAGTCCTACTCCCAGTGAGTATGCTGATCCTGAGCTAGCCTTATAGTGGGAGAGGGGCTGTATTCCCACTCCCAGCATTCTCTGAGATTGGCCCGGTTTTGTCATCTTAGCCCCTCCCTCTTGGCACCTGCCACTCCCCTCAGGAGCGCAAGTATCACATCTCCTCTGATGCTGTTCCCGGAGGGAGGGTAGCTAGGGTGGTACCTACAATGTTGTAGTAGGTTATAGAAGTCAGGCTGGTCCCCTAACATCAGCAGTCATCCCTGCTTTTGGGTGTTGGTAGCAGCATCCCTGGATGCACGTTCTGAGGAAGTCAGCTCAGCCCAGGGAGTCTTCTCTGGGAAGTCTCCAGCCCTGTTGCCCAGGCCTGCCTCCCTGCTTTTCCCCTGTGCCCTATTAGAACATACTTCAAACCCCTCAGCATGGCATTTAAAGCCTTTCACAGTTTGGCTCCAACTTATTTTCCATCTTTATTTCCCATTATTCTTTGTTATGTTTTACGCATCAGCCAGATTATCCTCCTGGCTCTTCTTGTTCTCCGTGCACATACAGGCTGCGCCGTGTCTGGAATGCTCTCCCTCCTTACCTTTGCCCCTTGGGATGCTTGGTTTCCTTCAGGGATAAACTTGGGTGCCAGTCTCTCGGGGCACACTTTCTCATCCCCCTAGCTATTTTCTTTTTGTCTTTATATCCCTAATGCCTAGTATGCTGTAGTTAAGGTTCTTTTCCCCCTCAAATTATCTTGTACTTCTCTATTTACATGTTATGTCTCCCAGTGGAATGTGAGCTGCTTGAGGTCATGGACTGTTTATTTTGTCTTTGGGTCTTTGCCATGTAGCACAGTGTTACACATAAGAGATGCTTAATAAATGCTTGTTGAATTGAATATTGGGGCTTGGGATGGAGATTTGGCAGTTCTCATTGTGAAGCCATGGAAATGGAGGACCTCGCCATGGAATACATTGTAGAAGGAGAAGAAGGGAGAGCCGCACACTGAACCTTGGAATAGGTTCACATTTAGGAGGTGAGAGGAGAAGGGGAAGGCAGTCAGGAATAACCAGAGAGAAAGGATGAAACCCCGGCTGAGCCAGTGCCCTGAAGCAAATTCTCATTTTAAAGGCCGGTCATTCTTTTCAAGTGGGGAACATCTCCATCTTGTGGACTTCTAGGGAATCGCCATAAATATTTTTGTTGTATTTAGCAATGCCAGGTTTAAATAAATCCCACTTATGAGTATGAATGCCCTGCCAGGAACAAAGACCCTCTGTTGTCATCTGGTTTTTATTTTGTTATTTTCTGCCAGGCCCAAGTTTAAAAAAAGAAAGAAAGTGGAAGCACAGGACTGAACGTTTATTCCTGCCTACAGAAGTCCTTAGGAAACCTCAGATGGGCCCTGTGTTTACTTCATAATAGGAGGTTGAGAGAAGAGCTGTGACACTGCATTGTTTCCACAATATGCTAGGGAAGAATAGAAATCCTCATCTGAAGCCCCAGATGGGAGTACTGGAAAGTTAAAAAAAAAAGTGGATCAGTCGTTGGGGTCTTTAAAAGAAAAGAAAGAATGTGTCAGGGAGTAAGCCTGTGCTGAGAAATTTTTGAGTGTCGAAAACAGAACCCAGCCTTCCACAGTCTCCTATCTCCCCCCTAAATCTGTTTTGTTGGAGCCACCACTAGTGTCTGAGAACCCAGTGCTTGATGGGTAGGGAAAGAAAGAGATGAGATGAGACCTCTGTCCTATTGACAATGACGCAGATCAAGGGTACATGTGGCCCTGGGATAGAGGGCTGGAATGCATTTTGTATAATTGCTAACCCCTCCACCTTGCCCCTGATTCTATCTTTTTCCATCTCCTTTTGGACCTTGTTCCATCTAGCACTTACTTCTTCACCTATATTTTTCTGTATATTCTGTTTCTCAGCTGCCTTCTTCCAGTTCCCTCAAGTTGATGTCCTTTATCTCCAATCCCTTTCACTGTTAAACATTTGGAAAGACTAAACTTCACTTGCTTCCTTATCATCCACTGACCGTTTTACTTCCCTTCCAGAAATACCTCTACAGATACCTTTCTGTAAAACACCAACTCCTCAGCCTGACATTTAAGTCTCTCAGAAATCTGGTTTCAACCTACCTTTCCAGCCTTTTCTCATATTACTTCTTGACATGCTTCTCTGCACTTTGCAAGCCATTCCTCTTGCCTGGAACATGAAGTCTTTTCTGCCTTCAAGAAGACTCAGCTCAGGTGTTCTCTATAAAGCTTTCCTTGGCTTCCCAGGCTCCCACCCTGGCCTTCCTTCTCCTTGTAAGTGCCGCCTTCTTCCTCCAAAACTCTTGTCTGATTCTTTTTCTCCCTCCATACTCTTTCAGTAATCTCATTGACTCTCATGAGTTCAAATGTTATCTCTGTGCACATTACTCCTAAGTCTATATCTTTCTTTGTGCCCCAGTCCCATTTCACCATCCATATGGATGTCCTATAGGCATCTCAAACTGAAGGAAAACCGACTTACAGATTTGTGTGGTTTGTGTCAGAGCCAGGAATAGAACCTTGTTAGAGTTTAGGGCTACCCAACTCATGAAGGAGAAAATTAGCCAGGGATGTCCAGGTGGGAATGCCTTCCCTGGCCCACATGCTTTGTGACTGCTGAGTCTCATGATATAGCTGTGATCTCAGTGGGAGGAGCTGAAGGCACCACCCTCTCATTAAATATCTACCTATCAGGGTCGAGTCACACTTGTCCGGGGAGTTCTCTGTCAGAAGGAACACACCTGATTTAAGGTATTTCAGAGTCTCTGTTGATGTCTCTGGTTACTGAGAGAAACCACTGACCATCAATTTATTGATTATTGGCTAGCCTAATTATTGATTAAGAAGACCTGGAAACCTTGTCTCTGGGGATTTTATTTGCAACACTAGAGTTCTTTAAGAAGCAGCTGAATGACTACAAATTGATGCTGTCTCACCTTAGCTGGACCCTTCCTGCTGTACAGCAGTCCTATTACTCATATTTGGCCACCCACCTGCCCTCCATCCTCTGTCTGACTGCCTGCCACTCCCCATGCTGATGAGCTCTGATACTCTTTCCTGAGCTCAATTAGACTCACTTCAACAAGCATTTAAGTGCCTACTCTTGTCCTTGTCTTAAAACCTTTCTAGGTCCTTACCTATATTTCCCGTCTTGTCTGAGGAGAGGTGGCATTCCTTCTCAAGGGTTGCCTCTGTACCCAGCCCTTTATTCCATTCCTTTCTGCCTTCTCCATACTCTTCAATAAATTTTCTCTTTCATCTTCTATTTTTCCATTTCCATAGCCTCTTCTTAGCAGTGGATGAAAGGTCCCTGCTGGCCTTTATGGATTTGCACAATCTGTTAGGTACATTGAGGCACTTTGTCAGTAGTTGTGTCTGTGTGGATGATCCTCACTGCCCCAGGGAGTAAGTTGTTCATTGGAGCTATGAGAGTCAGACGTGCACCCAACTTTGATGATATGGACTGTTGTCCTCCTACCTAACTTCCTTTCCTTTGGTGTTTTCCCATTCCGTGCCAAGTAAAATACAAATCCTTTAGCTTAGCTTTCCACAGTCTGACTGTAAACTACCTCTGTAGCCTTTCTTCATACCACACCCTTTTGTTTAGTCTGTGTTCCAGCCAAACACATTCTCGGGACTGGTTCCATATGTGCTCATTTCTTTGCCTTTGCATATCATGATCTGTGCTTAGAATGCCTTCCTCTCATCTTCCTCCTCCCCAACCCACATATTCAACCCCATGTTGAAAACCTAAGCTCTTTGAAGGCTCTGCTGAAATGTCAAATGCTTCCTTTATGAAGCCTTCCCTGTCTTTCCAAGACTTCAGAACCCTGTACCTGTCTTAAGCACTTCTAATTTGTATTAGTTTGCCTTGTACACCTCTTCTTTCCCCTCTCTTTGGACCTCCCCTGATACCCAGCATAATTTCTTGAATTTCAGAAACACTTAATAGATATTTGTTAAATTGAACTGCATTTAATTCCCTGAGTATCTTTGCTTTTTAACATGTGTTAAATTATAAATATACTTAAGTGTTTTAAAAAAATCATTCAAATCAAATATTTTCACCATTTTAACTCCAAACATTTTATGTTTTAAAAAAATGTTGCTTATTTTCTCACCCTGATTTCTCAGCAGATTCATGCTACAATGAAGAAATGGCAGCCCTCCAAGCAGCAGAGTCCCCTCCTGGCTCTGCTCTTCTCAACTGTTCATCGCTTGAGACGAAACATGTTGACAGAACAGTGCTCCGTGACTTCCATGAATCACAGTCCAGTACTTCTTTTATTCATTTGTTTGTTCAGCAAATTTTTATTGCGCTCCTGACATACAGGCTTGTTAAATGTAACACTGTGGTGGGCACTGAGGGTGATTTAAGGAAGTGTAAGGCATAGTTTCTGTCTACCAGAGATTTATAGGCTGGCTGGGCATATTTCAAAGGACTGACTTTGGTGGTGACTGACTAATGAGATGAAATGGATGAAGTTAAGGCAGCAGTTAAAGATAGTCCTGAGGTTTTAAGCCTGTGTTACTGGGAAAATGGTGATGCCACTCATTGAATCAGGAGAGGTGGTAAGGGAAGAAACTCATTTTGAGTTTGAGTTGAGTTTGAAGTGATAGACAAAACAAATACCTATGTCCTGCAGGCATTCTGAAATACCTTCTTGGTGCTTTATTGGAAGTTTGCAGTTGGCTATACAAATTTCCCTGTCATCAGCATAGACTTAGTAGTTGAAGACTTGGGACAGGATCACCAAGGAAAACAGTGTACAGAGAAAAAGAGAAGACCAAGAACTGGGTCTTAGAGAATGCCTGGTGGTGGGGTAGCAAGCGGGCAGAAAGGTGGCAGAAAGGGTCACAGAGTGCTATACCTAGAACTCAGGAATACTCATTTTCCTGAGGTTAAATCTGGCCTCAGACACTTACTAGCTGTGTGACCCTGGGCAAGTCACTTAATCCTGTTTGCCTTGGTTCCTCATCTGTAAATGAGCTGGAGAAGGAAATAGCAAACCGCTGTAGTATCTTTGCCAAGAAAACCTCAAATGGATCACGAAGAGTCAGACACAGCAGTAAAATAACTGAACAACAAGAGTAAGGGAGAAAAGGGGCTGACTCCCTACAGTTTTGAGCTTTTGCTCTCAGACTCCAACTTATCATGTGTCACCATGGGCCTCTTCAGTAATCTGATCCCCTGGTTAAGAAACCCTGATTCTTCTTTCTCTGTACTTGTGGATGAGATGGACTGTAGGCTGCACCCACTTATCTATTCTTAAAAATCCTAGAAGAATGACATACCTACTGTGGCTACTTAATTAATTATTGGGTGATTGTTTCATGATACTTGAGGGAGAGGGGAGGAAGAGATTTGCTTGATGGAGATCCTTTTGGGAATATATTCTTACTCATGAATCCTTTCTCATCCCTTAGCTCCATCTGCTCCCAAAGTTCCCACACTTCTCCTCAAGAGGAATTCAGGAGACCAGGTGGTGGCAGCAGCAACTTTGACAGCCAGGTCTCAGGTAAATTGTGGTCCTTCTTCCCTGTGGCCTTAGTGTGGCCTTTACTCTGTCCCACAACATCCTCTCCAGGAACCTGAACTCTGACTCCCCCCAGAAGAGTCTGGACCCATTCTTTGGGTGATGACTAGTATCATTATCACATTTTATAGACATGGTAAAAGCAGTGGACTACATTGAGAGGCCTGGGTTCTAATCCTGACTTACTAGTTAAGGGCATGGCATTAAGGAAATTGGCTTTCCTCTCTAATTCTCAGTTCCCTCCTGTATAAAATGGGGAGGTCAGAGGTAGTACATTGTAGTGGAAAGAACATTGGATCTGAAGTCAGAAGACCTAGGGTCAAATCCTGCCACTTAACACCTGGGTGACATGACCTCTCTGGGTATCATTTTCTTCACCTGTAAAATGAATAGTTTAGATTAGCTGATCTTTGAAGCCATCTCTAGCTCCGATTACTATGAGCCTGTGCCTGAATGATGTCTAAGGAACCCCTTCTTTCCTTCCCTTTCTCTTTTGTTTTTTTAAACAGAATCTGTGATTTCTTTGGTATTTGTAATTCCTGGTGAAGAAACTCTACCAATGCAGATCAGCTACCTAGAGTCTTAGAAAATCGCCTAGCAATACTCAGATTTAAGTTGCTTGACCAGGGTCACATGGCCAGTATGTCTCCAAAGTGGGACCTGAACCTGCGTTTTCTTGACTCTGAGATTAGCTCTCTATCTACTCTACCATGTGACCAAAGCATTGTATAATTCTGACATCATATAATTCTGGAAGGGAAACTGACGTCCAGGCAAGAAACTACATGCTGTCCTTCAACAGGTTATCTAGAGATCCAGTATTAGTACCCAAGTCTCCTAACTTTTAGTTTGGTATTCCTTCCTTTGTACCATTTTGGTTTGGGGTCAGACTTTTCAGCCATCCAACAGATACTCCACACAACCTCAAAACCCTTGATTCCTGCAGATACCCTTCCCCATCTTTCTGTTGCTGCCAGCTTTGCCCATCATCCTGGGGCAGCCTGGTGGAATTGTTCCCAGGGCAGCAGGACCCTGTTGTTTTAGGAGTTGGTGATGTTTCAGGATATGGCCATGTATCTGACCCCAGAGGAGTGGGGGCAACCCGACCCCACTCAGAGGGCCCTCTACAGGGATATGATGCTGGAGAGCTGCAGGAATGACGTCTTATTGGGTAAGGATTCCTCCCAGTCCTACTCCACAATTTTTAACCCTATTTCTTTTCCCCATTTGTTCATGAACCTGAGAAATTCCATGTTTCATCAAACCAGGAGTCCATTAAATGGATATTCATTCTCTGGACATCCAGTGGGACCAATGGTTCCTTTTGGGGTAAATGTGATAGTTAACGTTCTATGAAGTAAACATCTCAGGGTTAGGAAATGTTTCTCAAACACATTTCCCTTTAATGAGTGAGTGAATGAAAAAATAATAAGTACTTATTAAGTGCTATGGATACAAATACAAAAGTGAGACTGTATCTGCCATCTGTTTGGGAGAGACAACACATTTCTAACCAGTGGGAGGGGTTGAGGCCAGTGGGAGGGGTTGAGGGACTCAAGGGGAGCAGGGATTCTGGGCTCCCTCCTGAAATGGTTGGGGTGGGGGGTGGGGAGAGGGTGTCATTATCTCACTGGGAGAGGGGGGAAGGGAAGAGGGCCTTGGCACAAGGGTGGGGAAAGGAGGACACCAGGAATACTTGCTTTAGAACCTGTGACACCAGATGGGATCTGTGAAGTCAGGTGGGAGGATGGAAGAGCCCTTTGTGTTTAATTTTAATTGTTTTAGGCAGCTTAGATTTGTTTTGTCCTTGTACCAAACTGGTTCTCTCTTGGAATCATGTTATATTGAGTTCTGGTCCTTGTGCCTTAAGAAAAATTTAGCTAGACTTGAGAAAGTACAGAGAAGGGCAGCTGTGTTAATGTCACATAATGCCATTTAATTTGTACAACACCCCTGTAGTCTTTCAGAGATTCGTGAATTTGGTATTTCAAGAACTGTTGGCTCAGAAAGTGGAATTCCTCAGCAATCCACTTGTCTGCTCTCAGGGTCTAGAGCCATCCGTTGTATTGCTCCAAGCTATTCTTTGCTGCATGTGCCTCTAGGGCTTCTCCCACAAGAAAAAAACTTTTGGTTTGGGAGCAGGAACTGCTCTCCATCACAGCTGCATTTGAGGTAGAGGCTGATCTTGAGGGCACAGAGCATCCACCTCATAATCCACATTGAACGTAAGACCCTGATTAGCCCTCAGGTGGTAGAGCAGTTCAGTCAATTTCAGGTCCTTGCTCTTCTGTTTTTAGTAGTTTCACCTTTACCATGACCTACATTTAAGGATGTTGTTGATCTACAGAAAAATTCTTTGTTGTGAAATACTGAATTTATATGTCTGTTATCAGTCAACTTGAGATCTCTCCTACAGATTATTAACTTTTCAGCTACTCAGTAAGACTTATACAAACTAATCTGCCAGGTTGAGGTATAAAGGAAAGTTCAACTCAGGCCTAGCTATCCTTCTTTCATGCTTTACCAAAGCAATGGGTGTGCTACCAGTATCTGGTAGACTAGCAGGGACTTTACTTGAGGAGAGGATGGAAGAACCAGCACACAATGTGCATGTCTCAGAATTATTAGAGGCCTACCATTAATGTTTTTTTATGAAATGTTCAACTCTTAAAGTCTAGGGAAACATTTGAGGAGAGAAATATCGTTCAAATGCACAGCCTCCACAGAGTGATTGAGTAAGGGGTAGGCAAGACATAGTGTCCAATAAAGGTGACTAAGAAGGAATAGTCACACAAATAGGCAGAGAACCAGGAGACGTCAGTAACATGGATACCAAGGAAAGGGTAGGTATCCAAGAAAAGAGGGCAGTGACAGTATTAAAAGCTTCAGACAAGTCTAGGGTGATCAAGACAAAATAGACCGTTGGATTTAGCAGTTAAAAGATTGTTGGTAGGGGGGTCAGAGTCAAGATGGTGGAATAGAAGCAGGAGAACTCCACAACTCCCACCTTAACCACCTCAAATACCTATAAAATATGACTCTAAACAAATTTTTAGAGCTTCAGAACCCATAACATGACAGAGAAACAAGGCCTCCATTGAAGGCAGCCTGGGCAGGCAGGATGGGAAGGGCTCATTGCAGAGCGCTGGGAGCCAAGCCCAGCCTGGCCTGAAACCACGGCTCAGCCCCACAACTATCAAGACAAGCAGCAGCTGGAGCACTTTGGAGAGTAGATCACTGGTAGCTGTGGCAGTTTCAGAATTATCAACCCATAAGAAACAAGGACAAAGTGAAAGGTCAGTGGAACTCAGGTAAATTTGGGGGAGAAGAACAGGTCCGGCCATCCGCCCCCCGGGCAAGAAAGCAGCAGAAGCAGCGGCTATTCAGAGGCTAAGTGCTCTTGCCTTAACCGGCCTGGATTGGGGTCGCGGTCTTGGGTGGTGGTCCTGAGGTGCATTTTCAGTGAGCCAAAGATGGTGAGGGCTACAGAGACTGCACCTCCTAATAGCTCCGGCAGCTGCAAAAACCCCAGTGATTTGGGACAAAGCTCTCCGCTCTGAAAGCAGAGTTCTACTGTGGCTCAAAAATCAAATTAATTGACTTGGCAACATGAGCAGGCAAAGGAAGCAAAACAAGCTCAGCAATCCAACTTCAGATTCCTTTTTTGGGGACAGAAAGGATCAAAGCATGGAACAGGAGGAAGACAACACAGTCAGAACTCCTGCACCAAAAGCTTCCAAGAAAAATACAAACTGGTTACGGGCCATAGAGGAGCTTAAGAAGGATTTTGAAAACCAAATAAGAGAAGTGGAGGAAGAATTGGGAAGAGAAATGAGAATGATGCAAGAAAATCATGAAAAGAGAGTCAACAACCTGACTGAAGAAAAATAACACCTTAAAAAATAGATTAACTCAGATGGCAAAAGAGGCCCAAAAAGCCAGTGAGGAGAAGAATGCCTTAAAAAGTCAAACTTGCCAGATGGAAAAAGAATCTCAAAAG
>CM053583.1:227249526-227273534 GCA_028627135.1 Pseudochirops cupreus
TTTTTAAGGTGTTATTTTCTTCAGTCAGGTTATTGACTCTCTTTTCATGATTTTCTTGCATCATTCTCATTTCTCTTCCCAATTTTTCCCCCACTTCTCTTACCTGATTTTCAAAATCCTTCTTGAACTCCTCCATGGCCTGTAACCAGTTTATATTTTTCTTGGAAGCTTTTGATGAAGGAGTTCTGACTGTGTTGTTTTCCTCCCATTCTATGCTTTGATCCTTTTTGTCCCCAAAAAAGGAATCTAAAGTTGGATGGCTGTACTTTCTTTGCTTCCTTTGCTTGCTCATGTTGCCAGTCAATTACTTGACTTTTGAGCTCTTTGCCATAGTGGAACTCTGCTTCCAGAAGGGAATCCCAAATCACTGGGGTTTTTGCAGATGCTGCAGCTATTAGGAGGATGCCATCTCTACAGCCCCCACCAGCTTTGGCTCACTGGTCACACACCTCAGGACCACCACCCAAGACCACAAGGTTAAGGCAAGAGCACTTAGCCTCTGAATGGTCACTTGGCCCCCCTGCAATCTGCAGGCTGGGAGCTCTGAAGCAGCCACATGGAGGTGGCTGCAGGGCCGCCGCATCTCTGCTGCTTCTCGCTCCGGGCGCAGAGGCCAGACTGCACTCCATCCCCCCCAGATTTAGCAGAATTCCACTGACCTTTTACTTTGTCTTTGGCATTTATGGATTGATAATTCTGGAAACCACCATAGCTGCTAGTGATCCACTCTCCCAAATGCTTCAGCTGCAGCTGGTCTGGGCTTCCCTGGGGCTAAAATCATGGGCTCACATGGGGCTGGGCTCAGCTCCCAGCGTGCTGTGATGAACCCTTCCTGTCTGCCTGCTAGGCTGCCTTCAGTGGGAGATTTGTTTCTCTCTGTCACTTTATGGGTTCTATAGCTCTAAAATTTGTTTAGAGACATATTTCGTAGGTATTTGAGGTGGTTATGGGGGGCGCCACCAAGTTTTCCTGCTTCTCCACTGCCATCTTGACTCCACCCCCCCACCTGGTCAATTCTGAACCTGACTATAATACTCTGTGAATAACCTGGAACTTTGCTACATGATTGGCTATCATATATGACTTGTGCATGTAGTTAAAGAGTCAAAGGAGTTTTCCCCCTGTTATGGCTTATGTCAAGTCAATCTGTGCCCTTGAAGGTACAGTTTTGATATCCTCATAACCATATCCCTCTTTTTCCTCTCATTGTAAATTTCTATAATCAGGACACGTGAATTGTAAAAGTTTTTGCTTTTGTAATACTAAATCTACTAATACATTAATAATAAAACATCTGTATTACTATAATAGGGCAGAAGTGTGAAAGATCTTATTAGTGATAATCTGTATTTGTGATCAACTCTATATCCTATGTAATTAGGTAAATTAGTTCTTAGTTTTATCATCCCCATGCTAATAGTTATATATTCAAGTATAAGATTTGGTACTTGAAATATCTCATTCTTATAGCGTGATATGGGGATAACAGCCTTATAAGGGGGGGGATTAAAACAAAGATGTAATGTAAAAGTTTTCTAATTAAATGGAGTAGTAAACTTTGAGAAAGTAATGGGATCAAACTGTTCTCTAAGAACAGGGATATATATTATATTTACCTTCCAAATATTTCTAATGGGATATGTAGGCTGTCAGTATATTTTAGTAACAAGTTCTCAAAATTGGATTAAGGATTTTACATATAAAATTGCATTGACAATTGTAAAAAAGTGAAATTATTTTCCTATTTTGAAGTACCTGTCTGATAATTTTAAGGTACAAAAAGGCTCATTTTCTAAGGCAGGCCCTCATGGATTCTATTTAAGATTCTTCTTTCAGTCTGTTGATGGCAGTTTTAAAACTAAATTTAGGAGGCTACAGTAAATTGTACTGAGTCTTGTTACAGGCAGATATTAGCAGAATTACTTAGGAATCTGCAAGTGACTTGGAACCAAAGATGCAGACTGACTAAGAGAAACCCCCTTTAGAGATGCCCTGAGGACAAGACCTATTCCAGAATGTCCAAGGGAAGATGTTTCCAGGGGCTACTCAGGACATCTGGTACTGGAGATGAAATGTGATGATTAAATGGACTTTGGGGGTGAGTTATCAGGTTACAAGGAGACTCGATATTATTTAATATTGACGGTCATTATTGTATTGCTTTGAGTTTATGTTTCATGGAATTTATGTTTGCTGAGTTTTCTTGGGGACATGTAAATCTCCGCTCTCAAATTAGTCCACGTTGAGCACCCTAAGAAGCTGTAGCCTTACTTAGTTTACCTTTAGAATCTATTTAACAAAATTTATCTCCTTAGGGGATATATGAGGTTGTGACCCTGCTTATACAGAGTCTACCCCTTTGATGCCCCTTCTATCATTCTGTCCAGAAATCCCTAATAGATAAGACATTTAGGTAAGTGATCCTGGGAGTTGAGAACCCCAGGTTCAAAGATGGGGGAATTTGTTACATTAAGAGTAGCTCCATTTTGTTTTTTATCCATCATTTGATGAAACTAAGCTTCAGCTGCTTGAAAGTCACCTGATTTTGGAGAAGTCACAAGATTATCCCCTCCTCCATCCCAATTGTCACCTGACTTAAGGGATGTCACAAAAACTACCTTTCTATCTCTCACTTTAGTATCTCCAGATCCTCCTTCACCAATGAGAAACTGGATGTTGCAATCCCTATAATTCTGCTTTTCCTGTTTTTTTACTCCTTCTAAAAAGTATATTAACCATAAGAAACCAAGCTTCTGGGCTCTTGGCTACCAGAATATTGGTCCCAGTTTGGTTTTTGATTGAATGCATTGATTAATATATCATTGCCTGGATATAATTACTTGGTTTCTTTATTTTATTGTAACAAATAGAACATAAGCTCTAACACTTCCTACCAAGCTGGAAAGGCTTTAAAAACAAAACTGGTGAAGAATTTCAGTTGTCTCATAACCACACTGGTACAATTCAGTTCAGTTATTATAATGGTCTTAATAGGTGATCTTTCTATTACAATATTTTGTCTTGAACAGCCTTCTGTTCTCTTCTGTAAACTCTAAAAAATAATTGATACTTTTTTCTTTCTTTTCTTTTTTTTCTGCAGTGGCAGCAAGGTGGGGAAGGATATCACTTTATCCTCCTCCCAATTCTCCCCACACACATACACAAAGTCTCCCTTTGTAACAAATAAATATAGTTAAGCAAAAATAAATGCACACACTGGATATTTCTAAAAATGCGTGACTCATTTTCTTTTATTTTTTTTTGTCTTTTTTTTTTGGAAGGGGGGAAGGCAGGGCAGTTGGGGTTAAGTGGCTTGCCCAAGGTCACATAGCTAGTAAGTGTTAAGTGTCTGAGGCTTCCTGACTCCAGTGCTAGTGCTCTATTCACTGTGCCACCTAGGTGCCCCCGTGACTCATTTTCTATCTCTAATCTATCACCTCTCCTATCAAGAGGTGGCATGCATGCTTTACCATTGATCTTCTGAAGTCATGTTGTCATTGCATTGAGTAGTGGTCTTAAGTTTTTGAAAATTGTTTTTCTTCATAGTGTTACACTTATTGTAAGCACTGTTCTTCTGGTTCTGTTCACTTCACTTTACATTGATTCATACAAGTCTTCCCAGGTTTTTCTAAATCCATCCCTTTTGTTATTTCTTGTAGCAAAATAATATTCCATTACATAAATAGATCATAATTTATTCAGCCACTTCCCAACTGATGGGAACCCACTTGGCTTCCAGGTCTTTGCTACAGCAAAAAGTGCTACTATGGATATTTGTATGCCTATGGGTTCTTCTATCTTTTTGGAGTACAGGTCAAAGAGTATGCACAGTTTGAAGACTTTGAGGGTATAGTTCCAAATTGCTTTTTGGAATAGTTATACCAATTCACAACTCCACAATACATAATGAGTCTGCCCTTTCACAGCCATTCCAACAATTACTATTTTCCTTTTTTGTCCAGTGGATATGAAGGGGAACCCAAGTCGTTTTAATTTGTACTTCTCTTGCTTTTAGCAATATGAAGCATTTTTAATATGTTTGCTAATAGTTTTGATTTCTTCCCTTAAAAACTCCCTGTTCATATGCTGTGATCATGGCTCTTGTTCTTATATATTTGAATTAGCTCCCTTTACATCTTGGATAACAGACCCTTATCTCTGAAGGCAGCCCAACTTTGGTGTTGGCCTAGACCTTTCTCTTTCTGCTTCTGCTTATACAATCCCCAACTAGACATTCGCTTCATCCCCTGCTGTCAGCCTGACAGTCTAATACTGAAAATCACAATGGTTTCAGATCTCTAGGAATGTGCGTGCCCAGTAATTGAACTGATCCTGTCTCTTGCTATGTCTCCCAGGGTTCCAAGGAGTACATATCCAGGCCTTTAATTCCTGTACAGTAAGGTAGGGAAGGCTAGCTGTCCCCACTTCTATTTTGAAAGATCAGGACTGAGATCTCTCTGGCTTCAAATCCCAATTACTGGAGTTTACATGTCTTCTAATCTTCCCTGTAGGAAGCCTTCAAGCTCAGAGTACCTAACAGATTTCAGGCCCATTAGTCTGGACTAGCTGTCAGCCCTTTTGGCATCTGGTCCCCATTCTGGGTACCTACAAGCTTCAAGATTTCTTTCTTATATGGTCCTAGCCTGGATAGACAAGTATACTGATGCTCCTCTTCAATTTTCTGGATCATTGTTATTTTCCTAAATCCTTTTTAGATTTGTGTTGGGAGAGTTTATGGGAGAGGGGGTCTCCTCTAAAACCTTTCACTTTGACATCTTAATGAGAAGTGGAGCCAATAATATCTAAAGCTCAGTATACCTCAAACTGAACTCATCATCCCACACCTAAATCTGACTCTCCCTCTAGCTTCTCAGTTTGCATTGGTGGGGATACACTATCCCCTCAGGAGACTGTAAACTCTTCAAAGGCAAAGAAGATGTCTCTTCTCATTTTTTAAGTTCAGTGCTTAGCTCATGGACTTGGGACATTTGGTTTTTACTGAACTGAATGTCACTCTGGTTTATAATCACAATGTTAACTTTAAATCTTCTTGATCTCTAATATCACACCGCCCTCCTCAACACCCCTCACCCCTAACCAATCAGTTGCCATTCAGCTGGTGGCTACTATTTTAATTCTCATTTTTTACTCAGCTAGGTTGTATAGTAGATAGAGAGCAGACCTGGAGTCAGGAAGTCCTGCATTCAAATCCAACCTCAGACACTTACTAGCTGTGTGACCCTGTTTCCTCATTTGTAAAATGGGGATCATAGTAGCACCTGCTTCCCAGGGCTGTTGACAAATCAAATAAGATGATAATTATAAAGCATTATGCAGAGTGCCTGGCAATAGTGAGCACTCTATGGAAGCTAGCTATTATTATTGTCAATACAACAATGCTAGTTCAGGCTCTCATCAATCTTTACCTACCATTTCAGATTTCTACTGTATTTGACCCCTCCCCCCCCAAAAATCTGCTGCTATCCAGTCAATCTCATACATCTACACAGATGTATGTATTTAACATGCAATGTCACATGTATTGGGACAATTAATAAATTCATTCATTAACAAATATCTACCAGGTCTCTACTATGTATGTGCCAGAGGATGCACTGGGTCATGGGGGAAATGTAAAAATGAATGACTTGAGGGGCAGCTAGGTGGCACCAGCCCTGGAGTCAGGAGGACCTGAGTTCAGATCTGGCCTCAGACACTTAACACTTAACTAGCTATGTGACCTTGGGCAAGTCACTTAACCCTAATTGCCCTGCCTTCCCCTTCCAAAAACAAACAAACAAAAAGAATGGGCCTTCAAAGAGCCCACAATTTTGGCAAGATAGTAGGGAGAAGGGAGATAAAATATTAATAAGTATAAATGATAAGATGAATAAATCATATTTACATAGGGCTATAAAGTTTACAAAGTACTTTCCTCAATTGGCCTTATAAAGTAGGTGGTGTAGGTATTATTATTCCCAATTTTGCAAGAGAGGAAACTAAGGCTGACAATAGTTAAGTAGCTTGTCATACTGCTACCAGAATCTAGATTTTCTGACCAGTGTCCTCACCACAGCATCCACACCACAAAAGGCAGAATGTGGAAAGTTTCATCCAAGTACTATTGTGGTACCCAAAAGAAAAATTACAATTTACAGTTACCAATTAACAATTTTTTTTTCATTGCAATATAAGGAAATCACATAGGTAGATCTCAGTACAAACTCAAGATGATTTTTCTATAGAGATTATTTATACACAAATCATAATAAAAGGAAATACTTACTCTATTCTGATTGGCTATACTAACAAGGTCCTGTGACTTCTTATTAACAGGACACAGGGCAAGAGAAGGGAATTAATTACTAAGGGCTATCATAATCTGGGAATAAAAATATGCTCATATTTATGAAAAGTTAGAAACACCTGGGAGTAAAAATATTCTCATCATTAAGAAAATAATGTTTTAAAGTTTTAAATTATACAAATAAAGTGACTGAAATATCCATACTCTTTGACCCAGAGATTCTATTAATGGGCTTATACCCCAAGGAGGTTGTTGACAAGAAGACATCAAAATAGCAACTCTGTGTGTGTCCAGGTTCGTGTGTGTGTGTGTGTGTGTGTGTGTGTGTGTGACAGCCACAACTGGAAAAAAAGTAGATGCCCATAGATTGGAGAATGGCTAAACAAATTGTGGTACCTAAAGGTAATGGGATATTACTGTGCTGGAAATGATGACAAAAGTGATGAATGCAGAAAAGCATGGAAAGACGTTCATGAATGATGCACGGGAAAGGAAGCAGAGCCAGGAAAACAAGCTGCACAATGACCACAACATAAAGGGAAAGAACAGCCACATGCAAAACAAAAATTAAAAGGAACAAGGATGGTAAAGAAGAGGTATGAGAACGTACTACCACCTCACACTTTGCAGAGATAGGAGGTCCCCAAGGGTTGCACATTGCATATATTTTCAGACTTTTTCAGTGTTTAGATCAGTTATGATGATTTTTTCTTCTTCTTTTCCTTTTTTAATATTTAAAAATACTATTTATTATATGAGATGACTCTCTGAGAGGGTAAGATGGTGGGATGCTGGGGGAAACTATGGTGATTTTTTAAAAAGACATCAATAAAAACTTATCTAAAAAAGAAATCTGCTTTAACCACATAGTCATATATGATATATCTGGTTCAGACAGTTAAAGCAGGATACAGATGGTTAACAATAGTTAAGAAACGTCTGTTGGAACAGAATATAGGCTATGGGGAGTTCTTCCCAGATGATTGTTATACTTTTTGCTTTTCCAGAATACTATGGCAGTCCTGTTATTGCTTAAAGACAAGATGGAGTTACTTAGGGAGAGGATTCTGGGAAGATGGCAGAGTAGTTCAGAAAATTTTCAACTGTCCAAATTTCCTCCACACACAAAAAAACCCAAAATCAAAACGGACAAAATGTCACCTCAGGCCATAGAAATAAACACAGAGTAAAGCAGTTGTCTTCCTAAAATAGCCTAAGAAGATCCCAGTAAAGACTTGACCTCCAGGGCCAGAGGTTTGACCTGAATGAAGTGCAAACACCTCTAGGCTGACTCTGCAACTCTAGAATCTACAAACAATAAGCCTTAGGGGCAGCTGGGTTGGGAGGTAGCCTCAGCCTTAGAAACTTTCATCTTGCAGACAGTGTGGGTGGGGCTCTGCTGGCTGAGTAGGAGAAGAATGAAGGACCTTCCCTTGTTGAGGGATACCAAGCATAGCTGTGTTGACCAGCATTGTCCTGGGCTGTAGCTGAGGGTAGAAGGAGCTAGCATACACATACCTGGTGAGTACAGTAGTGAGGGGTGTGGACCTTGTTGGCTGTGGGCACTTGCAGGACAGCAGAGTCCCTGGTTTTATTTCCAGGGCAGAAAGGACAGCTATAATTTGCAGCCACTAGAGGGATTTCAGGGAGCAAGATAATTTGCTGGACAGTATGGTTGGGGGCCTTGGCCATGGCTTAAGGGTGAAGAGGAGAGCCCAAAGTTGAGGGCTGAGATAGAGTTCCGAAAATAAGAGTAAGAAGGACTTGAGACTTGGGGCATCATTCCCCATACCTTGGGACTACAACTTGATCACACTAATAGCTGCTGCTAAAAAAACAAAACTAAAACTAAATAAATAAAAATGAGTAAGCAAAAGAGAAAGAACCCAACCACAGATAGTTACTGTGGGGAAAGAGAAGATTTGGGTTCATGTTCAGAGGAAGATAATGGAGCTAAAAAAAGCCACTTCTTTTTCAGTGAGAAATGTCAAATGGTCCCAAGCCCAAAAAGAGTTTTTGGAAGAACTTAAAAAGGACTTTAAAAATCAAATAAGAGAGGGGCAGAGCCAAGATGGTGGAGTAAAAGCAGGAACTTGGCTGAGCTCCCACTCCAACCATCTCCAATCCCTGTAAAATATGACTCTAAATAAATTTTAGAGCTACAGAACCCACAAAGTGACAAAGAGAAACAAATCTCCTGCTGAAGGCAGCCTGACAGCCCGACAGGAAGGGTCTATTGCACCAGAATGGGAGCCGAGCACAGTCCCGCATGAGCTGCCCAGGCCCAGACCCAGGGCAGCCCCGACCAGTGGCACAGACAAGCCAGAGCAGACTTTAGGAGAATGAATCACCAGCAGCTGTGGCCATTTCCAGACTTCTCAACCCATAAACTCCAAAGAGAAAGTAAAAGATCAGTAGGAAACTCTGTTGGAACTGGGTGGAGAAGAGCAAGGTCCTGTCCCAGCCCCCAGGGAGAGAGGTGGCTGCAGCTGCTGCTACATGGCTGCCTCAGGAGCTCCTGGCCTGCAGATTGTAGGGGGACCAAGTAACCATTCAGAGGGTAATCACTCTTGCTTTGACCTGCTTGGATCTGGGTCACAAATCTTGGGTGGTGGTCCTGGGGTGTGGGGTCAGTGTGCCAGAACTTGTGGTAGCTATAGAGAGGGCACCCTCCTCAGACCTCTGACAACTGCGAAAACCCCAGAGATTTGGGACACAGCTCTCTCCACTCTGGAAGCAGAGTTCTACCATGGCAAAGAGCTCAAAAGTCAAGTATTTGGCTGGCAAGATGAGCAAGCAGAAGAAGGACAATCAGACCATCAAATCCTTTTTTGAGGACAAAAAGGATCAAAACATGGAACCAGAAGAAGTCAAAACTCCTGCATCAAAAGCTTCCAAGAAAAATATGAATTGGTTATAGGCCATGGAGGAGCTCAAGAAGGATTTTGAAAATCAAATAAGAGAAGTAGAGGAAAAATTGGGAAGAAAAATGAGAATGATGCAAGAAAATCATGAGAAGCAAGTCAACAGCCTGCTAAAGGAGACCCAAAAAAATACTGAAGAAAAAAAAATCAAATAAGAGAGACTGAGGAAAAATTAGAAAAAAGAAAAGGGCAAGAAAATTATGAAAATAAAGTCAACCAACTGGAAATAGAGAATCAAAAACTTAAAGAAGAAAATAATTCCTTGAAAACAAAAATTGGGCAAGGGGAATTTAATGACCTTATAAGACACCAAGAAATCATAAAAAATAAACAATCAAAAGAATGAAAAAATAGATGAGAAAGTGAAACATCTCATAAGAAAAACAACTGCTCTAGAGAACAGATAGAGGAGAAATAATGTAAGAATAGTTTGACTGCCTGAAAATTATGATTAAAAAAAGAATCTTGATACAATATTACAAGAAATTGTCAAGGAAAATTGCCCTGAAGTTCTACAATAAGAAGGGGTAGCACCAACACAATATTCACAGCACTGACAGTACAATTCTGAATCTCAAAATATAACAGACTCTCTTTATAGAAGACAGAGGCAAAACATTTATTAGACACCAGAAAGCCAAATCCCAATGCCAGAAAACTGAATTCATCATAGCAACAAAGAAGTTAATACACCATAACACAGCAGGAAGTCACGCCATCCTTTAGCCTTCCCACAAAGCCTAGCTGTCTCCTTGCCTGCATTCTTCCTCTCTCACCATGCTAACTGTTCTGACTCCCAGCTTTCTCTGGGCTCTGATCCACCCATTCAGCAAATTCCTCCCACCACAGGCTCCATGTGATTACATTTGGCCTATAAAGGGGCTTGGAAGATCTTCAAAGCAAGAAAGATCTTCAAATTCCCTTAGAACTATTAAGGGGCAGGGAAGATCTTCAAATTACCATTACCATTACAGAAGGCAAAGCAGAAATAGAAAAAATCTACAAATCACTACCTGAAAGAGATCCTAGCAAGAAAACTTACATGAATACAATAGCCAAATTTCAAACCTCCCAGGTTAAGGAGAAAATATTGGAAGCAGCAAGAAAAAAAACAATTTAAATATTATGGAACGACAATAAGGATTACACAACACCTAGCAGCTACTACCTTGAAGGACTGTGGGTCTCGGAAGAGCAAAAGAACTGGGTTTATGAGCAAGGGTAACTTAACCAACAAAGTGAAGTATTATCCTAAATGAAAAAAACAAAACAAAACAAAACAAATGGACATTTAACAAACTGAAAGACTGTCAGGTTTTTGTGATAAAAACCTCAGAACTTAAGGGAAAATTTGACACATAACATCCAGAAGAAATATAAGGTAAACCTTAAGTACCAATTATAAGGTCAAATTGTTTACTTTGTACACATGAAAGTATTAGCAGTACTTTTATGATTGTCATCATTATTTGGATGGTTTAAAAGAAAGGTTTGGGCTGTGCCCCAAACCAGAGGGTGATTCTAAAAAATTAAACTGTAGGGACAGATAAAAAGGAGTAATTGTCTTATACAAATGAGGCATTAAAGGAAAAATTGATACTAGTAGGGAGGAAGGCAGGTAGTACTGGAACTTTACTCTCATCAGGAATGAGTTAAGAAGGGAAATATATATGTGTGTATGTGAGTATGTATATATGTGTGTGTATGTATACACACATATATGTATATATCTAGAAGAATATAAAAGTCTTCTAATTTAGAAGGAAGTAAAAAGCCGAGAAGGGGATAAAGATTGAGGGAGAGGATAAGGGCAGGACTCTTGCAGGGATGGATAGGTTAAGGAATAGGAGGGCAAGGTAACAGTAGAAGTAAAGCAGAGTAGGGAGGAGAGGTAAGGTAAATAGGGTAAGAAGGATAGTGAGGAAAAATAGGAAAGAGGGAAATATACAAGTAACTTGTAGCTTAGAATGTGAATGGACAAATTTACTCATAAAATGGAAATGGATTGCAGATTAAAAATTTGAATTCAATAATATGTTGCTCTCAGGAAACATAAAAATGAGAGATACACACAACGATAAAATAAAGGGCAAGAGCAGAATTTATTATGTAAAAAAGCAAGGATGGCAATCATGATCTCAGACAAAATTAAAGTTAAAATAGATTCAATCAAAAGTGAAAAAAAGAAAAACTATACTATCTGTCAGCAATATTATTCAATATTGTTCTAGGTCAGTTAAAATACCTGAACAGTATAAAATACCTGAGCATATACCTACCAAAACAGACACAGAAAGTATATGAACATAAACACAAAATACTTTTTATGCAAATAAACTCAGATCTAAATAACTGCAGTAATATTTATTGTTCAAGAGTAGGTAAAGCCAATATAATTTTTAAATTACTATTTTATCTAATTAATGTATTTATTCAATGTCATCCCAATTAATTTACTAAAATAAATTTTACTGAGTTAGAAAAAATAATAACAAAGTTCATTTGGAAGACCAAAAGGTCAGGAACTTCAGAGAAACCAAGAAAAAAGCTACAAAGGAAATAGATTTAGTAGTATCATGCCTTAAACTATGTTATAAGGGAGAGCATTATTGGAGTATAAAAAGGATAATTTTGATTATTTTAAATTAAAATTTTCTTGTACCAATAAAACATATATACACATATATACACACAAACATATACATACATACATATATAGATATATAGATATAGATATAGATGTACACATACATCTATAGGTGAAGCTAAAGCAATAGAAGAAAAGGTACAGGGAGCAGTATGAGCTGGGCTTGGGCCAAGCAGGTGAAGAGGACTGCTGTGAAATGAAGCTTGGGACATGTTTCCCAACCTTGCCCTCAGGAGGTCACAGGTTGTCAGGGCTGGAAGGGGCTTTGGAGGGGCTCTGGTTCAAACCCCCCCCCCATTTCTCAGAGTAGCACAGAGGATTGGGTTGGATGTGATTGGGCCAGAATATTGCTGTAGTGTAGGAAATGAGCTGATTGATTCAGAAAAACATGGAAAGACTTGGACCTATGAAGGAAGATGCTATCCACCTTCAGAGAAACCGATGACAGGTGGAAATAAGCATAGTATGGTCTTACATATATGTGTATGCGTGTGTATATATGTGTATGTATACATACATATATATGTGTGTGTGTGTGTGTGCATTTATAGATATCTATATATCCATGCTTGATTGTAGCCTTCTTTACAGTGCGGGGAGGGGAAAAACAAAGTAAAAAGTGCACAGCAGAAAACAAAAGAAAACCTATGAGGAAACAAAGGGAAGCCAGGAAGCTTTGAAAACAATGTGTGGTATTTATTATATAGTTTTCTTGAAACAGAAATTTATTGCTTTATATTAAATCTTCTCATGGACTGCTGTGTACATGGCAATTTTTTTTCTTTTCTCATTTTGTATTTAAGTTTAAAATTTTTACAAATTAAAAAAAAAAAGACAAGAGTTACTTAGGTCCAAAATTAGTAGTAACTAATTTTTGTAGTAACAAGTATTATGGGGCCATGGAAGAAGGACAGAACATTTCCAGGTAGGAGAAGGAAAGTCCTCCCAGCAGAGACAGAGCTTAGCACAATGTCTGACCATAGTAGGTGCTTAATAAATGTGTAGTGATCTAGGGTTGTATCCCAAAGAGATCATAGAAGTGGGAGGAAGATCCATATGTACAAAAATATTTATTGCAGCTCTCTTTGCAGTGGCAAAGAACTGGAAATCAAGGGGATGCCCATCAACTGGAGAATGGCTAAACAAGTTGTGGCATATGAATGTAATGGAACACTATTGTACATGCAGATGGACTTCATATTTACCTGGAGAGGCTTATACAAACTGATGCTAAGTCAGAAGAGCAGAACCAGGAGAAATTTGTACATAATGACAGACACAACATATGTGTGATGACCAACTTTGATAAGCTTGACTCTTCTCAGCAACACAAGGTTATAAGACAACTCCAAAAGACTCAGGATGGAAGGAGATGTCTATATTCAGAGAAAGATCTGGAAAGAACAGAGTTTAAATGGAGACTGAAGCAAACTACCTGCTCTCTTTCTTTTTCATGTTTGGTTTTGTTTCCTCTTTCCCATTGTTCACTCCATTGGTTACAACCCTTCTATAAAACCAGACCACTGTCCAATGTGAAAGTATTTGCAGATCCTATACTTGATTGCATGCCGCCATGGGGGGGGGGGGGGGAGGCGGGGAGAAAATTTGAAACTCAAAGGATCGTGGAATGGAATATCTTGTAAACTAAAAATAAATAAACAAACCAATTTTTAAAAAAATACATGTGTAGGGAACTGAAAGAGGCCCTGAAGGGTGAGTAGAATATCTACAGGTGAAGCTAAAGCAATAAAGGGAAAGGTTATTGCAGGCATGGGGAGCAGTGTGAGCTGGGGTTTCTTAGGACAGGCAGGTGAACGGGGCTGCTGTGAGATGAAGCTTAGGGTGATGTGCACACGCACGCGCAAGTGCATACACACACACACACACACACACACACACACACACACACACACACACACACACACACACCTCCCTACCTGGGCTGTGTAAGCCTTGTTGTTACAAATAGGAAACACTACAACTCTCCTTTCCAGAGCACTGGAAGATTTTGAAAGTCCTTGCATGAATCCAAGGAAGGTAGAGCTGCAGGTAACCTGCTAGGCCCTACTCGGAGCCCTCCATCAGGTGCAAAGCCCCAAGAACTGTTCAAAGGCAGAGGAGGAGAGGTCACTCACCTTTCACAAGACGTTGAGTTGGCTTGAAGGAAGGAAGGAGACAAAACCTGAAATTTTTGTGGGCAGAGCAGGGTTCAGCTAACTGGCTACTTTACTAAACTGCTTGACTGCTGGGCCATCTCCAGTCATTCTGATGAATATCTGGCCACTGGAGGAGATGGCTCTGGAGGAGAAAGTGAGGCTGGTGACCTTGCACAGCCCTCTCTCACTTAAATCAAAGTCAACTGCAAGTCATGTCATCATTTCCCTGATGCCATGGTCCTCTTGGAGAAAGAATGACAAACACAACCTGTGAGTAGTTCAAGTTGCCTGAAGAGGGACCCAGCTGACCAGTTCCAGTTGAGTAACTCAGCTCTTCCTCTCCTCTCCCTTACCTGAAGATGTTCTGCCCAAAGGAAGATAAATTTTGATGGCTGAAAACTGTCTAGTTAACTTGTGGCTTATTGGCTAGATTTCTTTCTCAAAGACCAACTCTGAAAACCAATTCACTCTGGAGCTCATAGATTGGACAATAGGTGCCTGCCTAAGCACCACTTAATGGTTACTTTTGAGGCCCTCCTAACTCAGAGTGAACGTCAATAGTAACTGTTTTTCTTTTGACCAGCAACTCTGAGGGTCTTTCCCTCCCAGTTTGATTTTTATTTTTTTATTAAGGGGGCTAGCCCTTGACTCACTTCTTAAAGAGGCCTATTCACTGAATGGGCATTACCTTGCTCAAAGTGAGAACCTGAAGAGACCTTAGCCTCAAAGGACTTCCTGGGTTATCTCCAGTCATTCTGATGAGTATCTGGCCACTGGACCCAGATGGCTCTGGAGGAGAAAGTGAGGCTGGTGACCTTGCACAGCCCTCCCTCACTCAAATCCAAGTCAACTGCAAGTCACATCATCATCTCCATTATGACATAGTCCCCTTAGAGAACAAAGGACAAATACAAAACAACCTATGCTGGACTACTCAATACTCCAAACTGCTTCCAGTCTATTTTACCCTCTGCACTATCTATCCAGCACTCACTACCAAAATAATTATGCTATTTTAAAGAGAAAGGGAAGGGCCAACTGAATGATCTCTAAGATCTCTTCCTGTAGTATTTGTTACCTTCCTGATCAAAACTGTTAAATGACTCCCATTTGCTTACAAGATAAAGTCCAAACTCCATAGCCTAGCATTCAATATTCTACATTCTGAGTAGATCCTATCTCCCATTACTCCCTTATAATTACTTAGGCTATCTAACAAACTGTTACTGCCTGTTGTTCCCAGGACTTGACACATTTTACTTCTGTGCTCTTGGTGAATTCATCAGTTCCCATGGATTCAATTATAATCTTTACACAGGTGACCCCACAATCTACACACCTAGTTCTAATATCTCTCCCCAGCTCAGTCCCACATAATCAACTGTCTATTGGACATTTCCAATTAGATATTACAAAGGCGGCTCAAATTGAACTTGTCCAAAACAGAAATCAGTAACATTCCCCCCACACTCACACTGATTCCAAACTTCCCTGTTTCTGTAAAGGGCACAGCCATTCTTCCAGTCATACAGGTTTGTATGGAATCTTCCTTTTGTTCTCATCTCCTTTCATTCTATCCATCTATTCAATCAGCTGCCAAGTCTTGTTGAATTCTATCTCTACAACATCCATTACATCAATCCACATAGCTACCACACTAGTTCAGGCCCATTTCACCTTTCTCTTGATATTGCCTCCTAATCGTTCTCAACTCAGGTGTCTCTCTCTCTCTCCCAATCCATTCTCCACCTATCTGCCTACAGCATTTCCCTGCTCAGTAATTTCCAATGGTTCCCTGTCATCTCAAGGATAATATACAAACTCCTCTACCTCATATTTAAAGGTTCCAATCTACCCTGCCACCCCTGTTATATCCATTACTCTCCATGCACTCTAGGGTAAAGCCAAATTGGGCAGCTGGCCTCCCTGCATTTCCTCCTTCTTTACCTCACTCTTAGAATTTTTGGCTTCCTTAAAAGTTCAGCTTGTGTCACCTTCTAGAAGAATTTTTTCCTACCAAACCACCTCCGATTTTGCACCTCCCCTCCAAAAAATCACCTTGTATTTATTTTGTACCAATTTATAAAGCAGTGGTCATCCCACGAAGCCTATATGGAGATAGCCCAGAGAGCCTGAGGGTGACTTCCCTAGAATTGAACTTTGGAGAGAGAGAGAGAGAGAGAGAGAGAGAGAAAGAGAGAAAGAGAGAGAGAGAGAGAGAAAGAGAAAGAGAGAGAGAGAGAGAGAGAGAGAAAGAGAGAGAGAGAGTGTGTGTCTGTGTGTGTGTCTGTGTCTCCAAGGCTAGAAGCCCCTCAGTGGAAGTAAAAGATGAATGAGTGCCATAGCCCATTTTTATGTGTATGTACACATAGTCTCTCCCAATAGGATGTAAGCTTCTTGAGGGCAGAGTCTTCTTTGCATTTTTGTTTTTATATTCCTAGTGCTGTTTTTAAAAAAATCTCTAATATCTATGGCACTTAGCAGACACATTGATCAAATGTGTTATGTTTCACTTGATATTATTAGGAAAATTGCTTGGAAGATAGCTGGGATCAATCTGTACATTCAAGGCCTTAATATTTTTTGTGGCTTCAGGTAAAGAAATCTCTGTCATCTTGTGGTCTACTGCCCAATTCTCCTGATTAACACTTGGCAAGATACTTGCATCTGCCAGCATGATTGATTATAGGAATTATTTCCCAGTAAGCCTATTTGTTCAAAACATAATGCAGCCCCCTTTATCTATGCCCCTAACAAAGCCCAGATAAAGGGTACCCAGACTCACACAGCTAGTAAGGGGCAGAGCCTAATCTTCTGTGGCTAGTTCAATATTCTATACCTGACTGCCTTTCCCTATAGCTTAAAAGAACAGAGTTCAAAGTGGACGAACTCACTCTCCCCAGTTAACTGCTGGGCTTTAAGCTTAATGGTAATGTCAAGGTGATAAAGTATCCTCAGTTAGGAAGTCAATTTTAATCTAATAAAAATCTTTCAGTGGGTTGAAACTATTATACTAATTACTTATTAAAGAAATATAATATTCCCTTTTAGGTCTCTAACCCCAAATAAATGTGACTGCAATAATATTAATGAAATCTCATTAAAGGTTATTTCTAAATCAGTCTCCAATTAAGTCTGTATACTGAAGTGAAATCATTTCACAGGTAGGACCAAAAGGCATTATGGGAAGATATTTGTTCTTAAATTCAAAGAACCACTTTCTCTGGAGAGAATCAATTCTGTTCAATTTATCGAGGTGCCCTTTTCTCTGATCCCAAGGCTTGTCTTATATCAGTCTTTTTTTTTTCTCCAATTTCTCCATAGATAGCAAGTTTCCTGAGGTCATGGACTTCTATTCCTTGTTTTTCTCACAGTTCCTAATACTTCAGGGCACAGAGTAAAGCATGAAGGCCATTTGTTTTCCCTAAGAGGAAGGAAATACACTTTAACTTTTCTGAACCTGAGTCTCTGAGGATAGACAAATGAGACTAGGAGACCCAGCAGCTGGATAGAGCATAGCTAAGCAAAGCTAGAAACTGTACCCTCATAGACTGAGGCCACAGGAAACTAGTTAGTAGAGAAACAAAATCCAATATTTTCCAGTAGCTACAGTGAGAATCCCTGATTTGTGTATGAACCCTAGAAAGAGGTTTCTATTGGAGTGCACAGGGACCCACCTTTGGTGCTTTTCCATTCAATATGCTCATCAAGGACATGGATTAAAGCATATATGCTTATCAGTAACAGAATCAAGATCCAGAAAGATCTCAACAGGCTAATGGGACAGACCCAAAAAGATGAAGTTTATAAGGGAGGTATGTTAAAATCCTTAGTCTTTAAGAATCAACTTCATAAGGTCAGATGGAGGATACCAAATAGTTCACATGAAAAAAACCTGGAAGTGTTAATGGGCTACAAGATCAATGTCAATAGCAGCCCCAATAGAGATAATGCAATATTAGGCTGCAGCACAGTGCCCAGAACAGGGGAAGTCATAGTCCCAATGTCCTCTCCGATACTTTCATTAGCTTATTATCTGTGCTACTCTGTCCAATTCTGGAAGCCATTTGCTGAAGACATTGCAGAAGGCTACTCAACCTTCAGGTATGTGTTGAGTAAAATGGTCCCTTCCAAACTGTAAGAATCTATAATTCTACAGAAAGTTCTGGAAATAAATGATTTGCCCAAACTAAACAAAGGAGACACAAAAGAGTTACATCCCCCTATGGAATCTGATGTTAAAACTCAAAGAAACTCTATAACCATTCCCCCTAGGCAACCGTCTCCCCCAAAACAAATTGTCCTATTTCATGATTGTGAAGATGACGATGAGGACAAATCAGAAGAGGACAGGGGAAAAGCTGGTCCTAAAATTTCATTTTCCTTTTGCTTGCCTAATCTCTTTCCATTCATCCATCATAAGGCCTTTGCTGAGAAACACCCAGACCATATCCTCATATACTATATAAACACTGGAATTATGCTTCAAATTTTCTCTCTTCTTATTCACATCTTAAAGCTGAAAGGTGCTAGGGACCTAGATCGTCCTGTTCAACCTCATTTTGTATAGCTGTTGTTCAGAAATCTGTCGTTGTTTCAGTTGTGTCCAACATTTTGTGACCCTGTTTGGTGTTTTCTTGGCAAATATACTGCAGTGGTTTTCCATTTCCTTCTCCAGCTCATTTTACAGATGAGGAAACTGAGGGGAAAAGGGACAAGTGATTTGCCCAATGTCAGCAGAGCTAGTTAATTGTCTGAGGCCAAGCCTGGCTCCCTAATCACTTCACCACTTAGCTGCCTCAACTTCATTTAACAAATGAGAAATCTGAGCCCTTAGCTAACTTGCTCAAAGCCACACAGCTAGTTAAGTGGCAGAGTTAAGAATAAAATCCAGATCTATTCTTCACAGCCATACTCCTGGGGTTTGAAAAACAATGAAAATTTCTTTCTTTTTAGAAAGCAGCTGCCATTGTTTTCCCTAGGTGGCTGAAATGGGATAAGGAAGAGCCACCAGAAATCTTGACATATCCACACAGGTCTACAGAAAGCAGGAACAAGGTAATCTAATAATCAAAGAGCGAACATTTCCATTGAATCCATTCCTAAAATTCTCATTCCCTGTGGAATTAAAGAGGATAATGTGAAAGAAGGCTCTCCCAATTTGTCACCTAGATCAATCACTAATATAAGAGGTCTTTATTAAAAAGTCAATCTGCAAGTAGTACTAGACTTGATGCTATGTAAAATGAGTTACAAAGACATGATTCCTACTTCCAGAAATTCATAAATCTCCCAAGTTCCAGTGTGATATATAAGGATAGATCAAAGTCACAAGTCTGCAAGAAGCTTTCTCACATTCATTGTATTCAAAGGGTTTTTATCTGATGCTCGGTAAGGACTAGGCTCCAGATAAAATCTTTCCCACATTCATTACATTAATAAACATTCTCTCCATTATGAATTCTCTGATGATGAATAAGGCCTGAGCTCTGGGTAAAGGTTTTTCCACAATGATCACATGCATAATACTTCTCTCCCCTATGAATTCTCTGATGTTGAATAAGGTCTGATCTCCTCTTGAAAGCTTTCCTACATTCATTACATTCAAATGGTTTCTCTCCCGTATGAATTCTCTGATGTTCAATAAGGACTGAGGTTCGACTGAAGGCTTTTCCACATACATTACATTTATAGGGTTTCTCTCCAGTATGTATTCTCTGATGAACAATAAGATCTGATTTCCTGGTGAAGGCTCTCCCACATTCATTGCATTCATATGGTTTCTCCCCACTATGAATTCTCTGATGTTGAATAAGGACTGCAGTCTGACTGAAGGCTTTCCCACATTCACTGCATTCATAGGGTTTCACTCCAGTATGGATTCCCTGATGCTTAATAAGGCTTGAGTTCCTCATGAAAGCTTTCCCACATTCATTACATTCATAAGGTTTCTCTCCACTATGAATTCTCTGATGTTTAATGAGGTCTGAAGTACTCCTAAAGGCTTTTCCACATTCTTTACATTCACAGGGTTTTAGTCCACTATGAATTTCCTGGTGTTTAGTTAGGTCTGAGTTGCACCTAAAGGCTTTTCCACATTCACTACATTCATAGGGTTTTATCCCACCATGAATTCTCTGATGCTGACTAAGGCCTGAACTCTGCCTGAAGGCTTTCCCACAAATGTTACACTCATATGGTTTCTCTTCACTATGAATTCTCTGATGCTGACTAAGACCTGAGCTCTGTCTAAAGGCTTTGCCACATTCACTGCATTCATAGGGTTTTTCTTCACTATGAGTTCTCTGATGACGAATAAGATCTGAACTCCTCATGAAAGCTTTCCCACAATCATTACATTCGTAGGGTTTTTCTTCCCTGTGAATTGTCTCATGTTGAATAAGGTGTGAGCCCCACTGGAAGGCAGTCCTACACTTATCATATGTATAGAGTTCTCTGTCAAGTGCTTCTCCAAAATCAGGTACTTGGGGAAGAGCTATTGGGAATTCAGATGATAATTTATCTTCTGATTCAACATCTTCAGAAGCTTCCAGATTTGAAAGAGACTCCATGTTTTCAGTCTCAGACCCATCATCTGAAATGATAAAAAGAAAACAAAAATGTTACCCATACCCGGGGAAAAGAAAAACTCAATTCAATTCAACAAAAATTTACCAAGAAATTTCAAGGTGTAACATGGTTCTAAGTGATGGCATGAAATAGTCACTGCCTAAGGAGCTTATTACGGGAATACATTTACACAGATAAGCATTCTCTCCAGGGAAAATGCTTTCACTATTTGGTTCCAATAGCCTTCTCATCCTGAAAGAGTCTTTTGCCCCATGTAGCCCCTTTCTTTGATTGGTCAGTTGCTCCTCAAACTTCCATTTTAAAGAAGACCCCAGGCTGGTCACACTCTTTCAATCCTCTTGGGCCTCAGCTCCAGACTCCCTGGACTACTTTTTCCACCATGCTTCCTGGGTACCTCTACCTCTTCCCCAGCTTCCTTAGATAAGTCTTTTTCCACCACAAGAATTTAAGCTCCTTGAGGGCAGGATCTGTCTTTCTTTTTTGCTGCTGTTTATATTCACAACGTTGAATATAAACAGCACAGTGCCTGGAAGTAATAAGCTCTAAATAAATACTTGCTGATGACTAGACAAATAATTTTACTAAATAAATAATTTTAGGAAGGAAAGCAGACTAACTGAAAAGCATTAACTCCTTTGAGGAGATAGCACTTGACCTGAATATGGAAGGAACAGGCCAGAGATGAGAAGGAAGTGCAGTCCCTCCTTAGGAAATAAGGTGCCAGCTTATCTGAAACCAAAGAGCAGGATTATCAGAATAAAACTATGCTTATTAGACATGTATGCGGCTTTTATAACTCTTAAAAATGTCTTCCCTACTACACAGAATATGGGAAGAGGATAAAAATCAGACATAGTAGAAAATAAGCTATTAAAGAAAAAGTTCTGATAGCTAGAAATTAACTGTACTGATTACTGCATATCAAAGGATATGAACAGCTAGTTTTCAGATGAAGTAGTCAGCTATCTAGAGTCATATGAAAAAATACTCTAAATTATTATTGATCAGAGAAATGCAAATTAAAAACTCTGAGGTACCACCTCACACCATGTTATTGATTGACTAATATGAAAGAAAAGGAAAATGATAAATGTTGGAGGGGATGTGGAAAAACTGGGACACAAATGCATTGCTGATGGAGTTGTGAACTGATTCGCCCATTCTGGAGAGTAATTTGGAACTATGCCCAAAGGGCTATAAAATTATGCATGCCCTTTAATCCTGCTGGATATCACTACTAGGTCTGTATCCCAAAGAGATTTTTTTTAAAAAGGGAAAAGTTTGTACAAAAAATTTGTACAAAAATATTTATAGCAGCTCTTTTTTGTGGTGGTAAAGAACTGGAAATTAAGGGAATGTCCATCAACAGGGGAATGGCTGAACAAGTTGTGGTATGTAATTGTGATGGAATCCTACTGTGCTATAAGAAATGATGAACAGGATTGATGAGGTGTAGGCTCTGGGAGCCCCCTTGAGCTCTCCTTGAATCTTTGAGGTACAGGCTCTGGAAGCCCCTTGAGCTCTCCTAGAATCTTCCCACATAAGGCATTTGCCTGAGGCCATGGGCCTTAAGTTGTGGCTCTGCCCAAGCCTTTAGCTGACCTTTGTCCAGCAACTTCCCACCCTTGATTCTCCTGTTCCACCCTTGAATTGGCCTGGCCCACCATTGTCTGTCAGCTCCAGGTGGCCTCCAGCAACTTCCCATCCTTAATACTGGAATCTGACCTCATCTGACTACTCCTGAAGACCCTCCCCAAACTCCTCCTCTAGACCACCCCTAGATTTCTCCCACAACATAAGACTCTATCTTCCCTCCATGTAGTGTGAGAGTGACACAGAACGACCTAACCATAGAATGACCTAGCACAGACTTGCTCTGGCCTGCTTACCCAATGTAAGCCTTACAGATACCGAGGCTCCTTAAGAGTCTCCCCAATATGGCGAGTTTTCAATACACTGCTTTTCTTTGGCTGAGAGAAGACTTGAGTCGAATTCTTTCAGCAGGACCCGGCGTGTTGGTATTTTGGGGTCTTGAGCACCCCTGACCTCACCACATCAGGATGATTTCAGAAAAACCGAGACAGACTTATAGCAACTGGTGCAAAGTGAAGTGAGCAGAACCAGGAGAATATTATACACAGTAACAGCAATATTGTATGATGATGAGCTTCAAATGATTTAGCTCTTCTCAGCAAACACCAATCCAAGATGATTCTGAAGGACTCACGATTAAAAATGCTAGCCACATCCAGAGAAGGAACTGATAGAGTCTAAATGCAGACCAAAACATACTATTTTTTACATTTTTTGTGTGTGATGGTGTTGTTGGGTTTGGTTTTCTTTGATCTGTGTCTTCTTTCACAACCTAATATGGAAATGTGTTTTGCATGACTGTACATATACAATGTACCAAATTGCTTACCATAGGCGGGATGAAGGGAGGAAGGGGAAGAGGGAGAGAATCTGAAACTCGTAAGTTTTTAAAAATGAATGTTAAAAATGTCTTTATATATAATTGGGGAAAATGTTTTAGAAATAAAATAAAGCAGAATCTTAAAAAGAGAGAGTAAGTCTATAGAAGCTCAGAGAAGGGATGAATGTCAGAGATGGAAGCGGAAAAGTGGGTAAAATCCTGGGATTTTACCAACAATCTTTTTTTTTTAATTAACTTTTGTTTATTTTCAGTTTACATCACCCATTTCCACAAGATTTTGAGTTACAAATTTTCTCCCCATCTTTCCGCTACCCACCACCCCAAAACAGTGATTCCACTGTATACCCCCTCCCCCAATTTGTTCTCTCCTATATCCTCCCCCATCACTCCACTGACTTTCCAGTACAGCAAGATGGATCTCCTTACCCCAGTGCCTGTACATCTTAATTCCCAGTTGCACATAAATAATAATGATAATAATATACACACACACATACACACACACACACACACACACACACATATATATATACACACACACATACATTTTTTTAAACATTTGATTATAGAACTTTAAATTCTAGATTCTTTTTCTTCCTCCCTCGTCACCCACCCCCACTGGAAAGACAAGCAATTCAATATAGGCTGTACATGTGTAGTTACACAGAACATCTCCACAATGGACATACTGTGAAAGACTGACTATATTTCTCTCCTTCCTATCCTGCCCCCCACCCTGTTCTATTCTCTACTTTGTTCCTGTCCCTTTACAGAAGTGTGGGCTTCTAACAACCCTCCTCCCACCCTCCCCTCCCCTCCATTATCCCCCCTCTCATCCTTATCCCCCCTACTCTCCTGTAGGGCAAGATACCCAATTTAGAGTGTATGTCATTCCTTCCCTAAGCCAAAGTAAGGTTGACCCATTCCCTTTTGCCTTCCTGTTCTTCCC
>CM053583.1:227274034-227348049 GCA_028627135.1 Pseudochirops cupreus
CCTTTTATACAAGTATCACTATTTACTTCTAACATTGTTATCCACAAGTGTAGTGTATGAAATTTCTGCTTTTCTAAATATATATCTATTTTGTGACCTAGCGCATGACTATTTTTGAAAATATTTCCAATTTTCTGGAAAAATATTTTGTGCCTTTCCATTGAATACTTTATATGTGTATGTATGTATGTGTCTATATTAGATTAAATTAGTTTACTACTTGATTAAGCTCTGTAATTTTCCTCTTATTTTTCTTTTTATTGGATTTATCCTGTTCTGATAGTGGGGTGTTAAAATGTCCTACTATAATTGTTTTAACATTTTTCTCCTATAAGATTATATAGATTTTATTGCAAATTTATGAGATTCATGGATTTTAAAAATTAATATTTACATCTCCATTTTTCCCTCTTAAATCTTTCTGATTAAAATTTGATTGGTATCCCTACTACTTTTGTGTGGCTTTTTGTGAATTAAAGATAAATAGCATAATAAAACTTTCTGTTTGCGTCTTTTTAAAGCCGTCTGGATTAAACATATTTCATTCAACAAGGATTTTATAGAAGCCGAAAGTATTTTCTGCATTTTAAACCTGTTCTTTTTTTTTTATTTAAAGAGTTCAATCCATTTATTTATCTATATATCCAGTCAGTAAGTAAACATTTATTAAGCACAACATTATGCGAAACACTGCTCATCTCTCTCCCACACTCGATATGAATGTTGCTAAACAGCATCACCTAAATCTCAGGCTGTTATCTACAACTCAACACACTCAAAATGTTACTTCCCTAAAGTTTCCTCTCACACTATTATTCCTATTTCTGTTGAGGGTACAACTGTCCTTCTGGTCACCCAGGTTCACAGGCTTGACTGTTCCCTTTGCCTTAATCCGGTCTCTAATCAAGTGCCAAACCATGTTCCACATACACAACATCTCTTATGTCTGTTCCCTTCCCTTTACTCATAAACATCAGACTTCCTCTAGAAAAATACCATCACTTGAAATCTCATCATCATAAAGATTGATTCAGCTTTGATATTCAACAGCTCCTCAGTACCCTCAGTCATCTCTTCTGCCTGATCTGGCTGGAGGACAAAGCAATAAAGTCCTTCCAAAGCCTCCCTTTATAAAAGGCTCAGAACTTTCCTGGGGCAACTAGGTGGAACAGTGTATAGAACATTAGGCTTGGGGTCAGGAAGACCTGAGTCCAAATTCAGACTCAGATACTTACTAAACTGTGCGACCCTAGCTATTTAACCTCTGTCTGCCTCAGTTTCCTCAACTGTAAATTGGGGATAATGATAGCACCTACCTCATAGGGTTGTCAAGAGAATCAAATGAGATGCCTTAGAGCCATGCCTGGCACATAATCAGTGCTTGTTCTCTTCTCTTCCAGTTCTCCCCCTAAATCAACATCTCATCTCCTTTCTTTGTACCTTTACACAGACTATTCCCTTTCCCTACCCTCTCCATGCCTGGAATGCACTCCCTCCTCAGTTTGCCTCTCAGAAGAATCTAACTTCTTTTAAGACTCAGCTCAGGTGCTATCTCCTTCGTGAAGCCTTCCCTGACCCCTTTGGTTGTTCATGGTCTCAGCCTCCTCAAATTAACTTATGTTTACATATCTGTATACATGGTATATTCTTCAAACAGAATGCAAGCTTTTTGAGGTCAGGGACTATTTCATTTTGATTGTTTCATTTTCATGTATGTCCCCAATAGCCAGCCCAGTGCCTTGAACAAAGTAGATGATTCTTATCAATGTTTGTTAAATTGAATGTAGGTTTGATGTTACAAGTAGTGAATTTGTCTCATTCTCTACAATTCTATGATAACTATTCCTTTTTTGCTGGAAAAGAATACGATCTTTCTTATGTTTTTTCTTAGAACAGGGATAGGGACTGGAACTTGTGATTTTGTTGGGGTAGGGAGTTCCCCGTGAGAAACTTCCTCTACCAATTATGAGAAATGAATATTTCTCTTATATTTAATAACTGTATTAAGATCAAGGTTTTTCCCCTTCTCTACTTCCTCAACCAGAAACCAACCAGTGTGGGAAATCTCTGTTAAAGATTTACCCAGGCCAAGATCTAATCAGACTGTAAAAGAAATTCTATGTTTGGGCTAATGGGTATGTTCCTGTTCATTGCTTGCTCAGACAGGTCTGGGAAAGTGTTAATTCTCCCTATCATCAAGACAGATGATATGGAAATTGATGCCTCTTTGACCAAGATTTGAGTGATCTAAGTCATGTACTGCAAGACAGCCACCTCCTGTTGTACCAACCAATCAGAGTTGATCAGGCACCCCTCAGGAACACCTACTCTTCTAAGGGCACATAAACTGTGAGCCCCCCACCATGAGGGGTCTTTGGTCTGAGAGAGATGGACAAATGACCATCCTCTTATTAATAACATGCTGCCCTTATTAATAAAATGATTAAATTACCCAGAAACTATGTCTCTTGAACCTTTTTAATCGACACATAATGGAGGTCAGCACCTATTCTGCTGAGGACGAACAACAACAAACAAGTTACTTTAAAATCTGACATCTCAGAGATTAAATGACCCTACCACAGTCACATAGCCAACCTATCTCATAGACAGGATTTGAACCTAGGTATTCCTGGCTTTCAGGCCAGCTCTATCTATGCTATTTTGCCATTTATTATTACTTATTATTAATCTAAACTTAAAAAAAACCCGCTCTAAACAAAGTCCTTACATCTAATGCTATTAACTGTGGAGGTTTCTCTAACTCTGTTCTCACTGTATCTTATCAAAGATAGAAGCTTCACTTTGGGATCATCCTTCCCTTCTTCCTTCTACCCTCTCTTTATCTCCTCGTTTGCAAGAACAAACACCAAAATCTGAAAGAAAAAAAAATATTAGGTCATTTGGTAGAGGAGAGACTTAGAAAAAAGAGGTGGTTCCTTCTCTCAGGTTCTGGAAGGTTTACATTATGTAGGATTTTGACAAAGATTTCCACACATAAGTTACACACAGATCCTATGAAGGGAAGCTAAAACACAAGCTTGGGTGGACCCAAAATAAGGCCTGGGTGTGGGGACCCAAAACAAGAACGCTGCGGTGTGGGGGAATCCCAAAATTACTCATCACCCTCTCCAGGCTTCCTAGAGAGTAAATGAGGGCAGAAAGACATTCTGGGTACAGTCATTAGTTAGATTTAGAAAGTATAATAATAAGTGAGTCTTTCAAATAACAAAATCATTTTTCTATGACTCGAATGAAATATTTCTCTAAAACATTCAGTGATTTAGCCAGTGAAGTAACCTAAAGCTTTTTGCACTTAGTTAACAACTGACCTATTTTTTCTTAAAAGAGTGAATTGTTCTTAGAACTTATCTTTTTGGTTTAACACTTGGCATTTCAAACCCAGTGATCAAAATGGAATCCATTATTTTTCCCCCTAAATCCACCCCTTCATCCAACTCCCTGATTTCCGTCAAATGCAACACCATTTTTAGGTCATTCAGTTCACAAATTAGGAGTCAGCCTGGACTCTTTACTCTTTTTCCCTTTATCCCCATATCCAATCACTTAATTAGATGCCAAATCTAATCAATTCTACTTCCTTCACATCTCTTACATCTGTCCCCTTTTTTCAACTTAGACCAATATTAACCTAGACCAGGCTCTTATCACCTCTCATCTGGATTATTATAACAACCTCCTAATTGCTATTTGTGCATTAATTCTCTCTCTATGTCAATACATACTCCATAAGCTTCCAAATCAATATCTCTAAAGTGTGGATCTGAGAAATTTTAGAGGCTAGTCCTCTATTACCTTTGGGATTGGCCTCTTCAAACAAGTGATTATGTAGTAACTAAGATTTCACACTAGGGAATGGAAAATGGGGAAAAAATGTGTAAGACTTATGTGTCCAAACAAGAATTGTTAAAAGATACTCTGAATAGCTGGTGAGGGTTGAAGGTAGAAGGATAGAACTGGTGTCTTCCAAATCAGGTCTTGAGATAGCTTCCTAGTTTTCCCTTTTTATATAGGAAAAGTGTTATCACTGGTGTATGCTTCCTCCTTTTGAGGGGAGCTGCTTTTTTAAAGAAATAATTATACTTTTATATTCATTTTAAAAATTTTTTGATATTCATAGCAGCTCTTTTTGTGGTGGCAAAGAATTAGAAATCAAGGGGATGCCCATCAATTGGGGAATGACTAAACAAATTGTGGTATATGATTGTGATGGAATACTCTTGTGCTATAAGAAATGAGGAACAGACAGACTTCATAATAACTTGGAGAGACTTATATAAACTGATGTTGAGTGAGAAGAGCAGAACCAGGAGAACATTGTACACAATTACAGACACTTCGTATGTGTGATGACTAACTTTGATAGACTGGGCTCTTCTCAGCAATGTAAGGTTATAAGACAACTCCAAAAGACTCATGACGGAAAGAGATATCCACATGCAGAGAATGAACTAGAGAGTCTGAATGCAGATTGAAGCAAATACTTACTCTCTTTTTTTGTTTTGTTTCTTATTTCGCGCTGTTCACTCCATTGGTTATAATCCTTCTTTATAACTTGACTAATGTTTAATGTGAAGGTATTTGTAGATCCTATATTTGATTGAATGCTGCCATGGGGGGAAGAGGGAGGGAGGGGGAGAAAATTTGAAACTCAAGGGATTGTGAAACTAAATGTTGTAAACTAAAAATAAATAAATTTAAATTAAAAAAAATTTTTGAGTTTCTAGTTATCTCCCTCCCTCTGGCACTTTCCCCATTCATTGAGGAGGCAAACAATATGATGTCAATTATGCATGTGAAATCAATGCAAAGCATATTTCCATATAAAACATGTTGCCAAAAAATAAGCAAGAAAAATAAAGTTAAAAAGTATGAGTCAATCTGAACTCAGAGTTCATCAGTTCTTTCTCTGGATGTAAACAGAATTTTGCTTTGTGCATCCTTCGTTATTGTCTTGGATCATTGAATTGATTAGAGTAGCTAAGTCTTGTTACAATATTGCTATTACTATATACAATGTTCTGGTTCTGCTCATTTCATTTTGCATCAATTCATATAAGTCTTTCCAGGTTTTTCTGCTGGGGAGGGAATGAAGGGGCAGTTCTAAGATAGTGATTGGTAAAGAACAAGGCATATCTGTTACCTCTGCTTTTAGATCTAACCTTTGGGATCATTTAGTGCTATAATTAAAGAGGATGAAAATAATAGGAATGACAATGTCCCTCCATTTTCTTGAAGTTGTCCAAGCAGGAGAGATGTAGAGAATCTTATCCATGATCCAAGTTGCTGTGGGTACAATTGAACACTTATCTATGAAGTTATAATTGGAGAGATAAGGGGAAAACTTGGCTGGTTTTAGGGGTGAAAACAAAAGAAGGTAAAAAGCAATGAAGATTACATTGGTGTAGAGGATAGTGACCTATCAATATGGGCATGGCATTTTTCAGGGCATTCTATCTTTAAAATAACCTGGCAATTTCCTGGGAGGTAGTTTTGGGTTATTCCCTCAAATGAGGATCAAAAATCTTCTGATGGAGGTGTTTGCGGATTTTTTCCCCATGTTATTCTACATATGTATGCTCATTCAAATTCTACATGAGGCAGGCGGAGGGACAGGGAGGGGAGGGAGGACAAACTTCAGTAACAAGGATCCCCACTTCAGAGGAAAAAGGTATGAATTATTAAAGAGTTATATACTCTTTACCCCTAGCAAGTGATATCAACTCATTTGCATCCCCTAAAGGAAGGGGTTCACTTGAAGTTATAAAATTTTAAGAAGCAAGCCTATCCCTATGTAGCACCTTCTCTGACTTCACAGATACATACAAGCCCATAGTGACAGAAATGATTATTTCTCTCTTGTATTAATAAATAATTATAATACTGACACCAAAGTTTTTCTCCTTTTCTGTTTCCTCATCTGGAAATCAATCAGTGTGGGAAATCTTAGGCAAAGTCTTACCCAGACTAAATTCTAATCAGACAGTAAAAGATATTCTAAGTTTGGGCTAATGGGAAGATTCCTGCTCACTGTGTTTACTCTGTCAGGTCTGGTAAAATGTGGATTCTTGTGATATGGAAATTGATAAGTCCCTTTGACCAAGACTTGGGTGATCCAAGTCACATACTTCAATACCCGCATTAGAATGAACTGACATATCATTACAAAATTCATTTTTCTCATTAATTGTTAGCCAATGAGAGCTGGTTACCACTCTCAGGAACACCTGTTCTTCCAAGGGCATATAAACTGTAAGCCCACCACCACGATGGTTCTTTGGCATTTGAGAGTGTCACCAACCTCTTTTTACTAATAAACAGGCTAGCTTTATTGAATTATGCAGAAATTATGTCTTGCAAACTTTAAAAATGTCACAATAGGAAGAATGGGCTTAAATTTTAAAGTACAATGGAAGTGAGGTACAGGTATGGGGCAACTCACAACTCTTGGCTCTTTATGGTCTAGAAGACCTTTTATGAATCTGTAGCAAGCTTTCTTCTTTAGTGCCAAAGGTCATTTTCCTTGAAGCTGTCCTGCTCCTAAGCTATCTGTCTTTCTGCATCCATGTGCTCTTGATATGTCAGTCTGCTCCTGGATGGATATTCTGTCTCCTGCTAGTCCAGTCTCTCTTAGCCCAGCTGGATGCACAGTCTGCTATCGGTCTATCTCATGACATGGTCAATGGGAGTTGTGGTAGGGAGACACACAGATGGACAGACAGACAGACTCTCCTCCCCACCAGAGTGATTTTTTCTCAGGGGTCTTGTTCTAACTCTGGTACTAGAATCATCAGCTCTAGAACTTGGAATCCTTTACTAAGAGACTGGTCCACAGCTTGAGTGGCTCACAGGTGAAGTTCTTTCAGTTATCTAAAGCTCCCAGAGGTGAAATTAGCTTAGTGAAGTAGTTAGGCAGCTGGTCTCTTCTTGACCCAGTAAACCATCTCCACAGACAGACCAAATCAGGCTGAGGGTAACCAACAGGCCTCAGATCCATCAGTGAGTTAGGGGGGTGTCTACCCCAAGCATGTGAAGACTTCCCACCAGCAGAATGGGTGGATGAGAACAATTTGTTCCAACAGACATGAAGGTGACACTGTGGAGCTCTTAGAGCTTGGTCAGACATCAAAGATGCCAAGGTCATCCACTGCACCCTGGGCCATCACCAGTCATCCTGACTTTTGTCCTACCACTGGACTTTGATGACTCTGGAAGAGAGAGTGAGGCTGATGACTTCGTGCAGCTCTGACTCACTTAAATCTAATCCACACACAAGCAAGACATCATCCTGTGGTATCATTGGTTCTCTTCAAAAATAAAAGACAAACAACAGTATCTTGACCCAATCAAATAGGTTCATGCTTCACAAAGAGAGAAGAGGGTGCAAACCATTTTGTTCATATATTTAAAATTTGATGTGCTCTTACACTGATTAAATGAGGTGGGGAATGTGGAACCCTAACTCTTTATATCTATACACATTATAAGAAGGATCATAGAAACAACCAACCAGAAATTATGGCATGAATTCCAGTCGTCACCATTTAACTGACCCTACGGCGTCCTCACAATCTGACTCCTCCAAATTCTCCATTTCTGTCCAGAGCACTACCACAATCCCACTCACCCAGGCTCGGTGTCATCTTTGGCTTCTCATGCTCTCTCATCCTGCGTATCTATTTATGCGCTGTATCTTGTCCTTTGTATGACCGCAGCATGTCTCGTTCCTGTCCATTTCTTTCCTCTCCCTTAGCCACTTCTTCTCTGGACTATCACAATAACCTTTGAATCCCCGCCCTGCCTCAGGTAGAGCCCAGTCCAATTCCTTCCCCACAAAGCTGCCACGGCTGCTTGAGATTTAGTCCAACTCCCTTATTGAACAAAAAAGGAAACTGAAGCTGGAAAGAGGCAAGGTGATTTGCCTCAGATCATAACAACTAGTTGGAGACAAAAATGACTAAAACTCATCATCTCTTGACTCCTAAACTAATGCTTTTCCTGCAGGCTGAACCAGATGGATTTTCTCTCTCTCTCTCTCTCTCTCTCTCTATCTATCTCTGTCTCTCTGTGTCTCTCTCCATCTCTCTCCTCTCTCTGTCTCTGTCTCTTTGTCTCTGTCTCTGTCTCCCTCCTCTCTCTCTCTCTCTCTGTCTTTTTCTCCCTCTGTGTCTCTCTCTTTTATATTTTTGGAGGGAGAAGGCAAGGTAATTGGGGTAATTATAGGCTCATTCCAGAAGGATGGCTCCTCTTTTACTGGGAAGGTGACAGGGTTCTTCCCCTGTGGCAATGTTTTAGAGAAGCCCCTAAAAGCTGCTACTGTAGAAGTAGCTCCTTCTCCCTGGAGCTAGAGGGAAACATCCTGCATCCTTTGTCCTTGCCTCCTTCAGATGTTGTTCCCCTCATTCTAAATTCTAGAACAATAGTCTGCTTGGCCTATTTTTGGATCTGATTTAGAGGCATTGAGAAGAAACAGCTGAGAACTTTGACTCACACCCATCCTCTGAAGGGGGAAATCTCAAAGGGAAGAAACACATAAGGCGCTGGATAAATCAAGCCTGCCACCTACTGTCACCATTCAAGAAACTCGTTTCATCTAACTCAACACAGCAAACATTCATTGAATACCCACTGTTGTTCTGGGCACTGGTAGGTTCTGGGAGAGATACAAGGTTCAGATAAAGCATTGTGCCTGTCCTCATGAAGCTTGTAGTCTGGTAGTATCTTCACAAACAGCTAACTATGATATACGATGTTACCTAAGTGTGTTAGTCACAAAACAAAATGCTACGTAACTTCTGAACAGGGAGATCTTTACCAGTATGGGGAATCAGAGAAGACTTCAAGGAAGAGATGGCTTTTGAGTCTGAGTTTAAAGGATAGGTAGGAATTCTAAGAGGGTACAAGGGAGGCTATTTCAAGTATTGGGGATTTCAATTTAATTCATGCATTTCAAGCAAAAGTATGGAGGCAATGAATGGATTGTGCATGTTTGTGGGGGTAGAGAGTAAATCTGTTTTGATTTGGATCTAAAGTATATGGAAAGGAGAAAAATGAGATAAGACTGGAAAGGTAAGATAGAGCGAAACTGTGAAGAACTAGGAAGAAGAGTTTAAATGTTACTGGGTGGCTGAGACTTTTGAGCAGAGAAACATGTCTAACTCATGTGGGGAGAACGGTGGTTTTGGTGTTATCATAGGAATAAAGGACAAGGTTTACAGTTCTATCCTGTCTCTTTAGTCTTGCTAAGTGAAGCTCCAAGGTAATTTACACAGCCCTGATACTGTCAGCAAATGAAATGATAGGATTTGGAAGGAATTTTCTCAACCCAAACTAAGCAGAAGACAGGTCTGAGGAGACGCCATATTTTGCCGCATAATTGTCACTCCTGCATAATCCGCACCATTTTTTCAGTCCAAAAATTGTTCCATAACCTTTCATTGTTTAATCATTGCGTGGCATAATTCTGTTCCTTATGCTACTTAAAAGGTAAACAGAGCAGCAATGTTCTCAGCAGTGGCTTCTGGATATGCGTTTATGTCTTGCGCATTTCAAGTCGGGAGCCTCAAATAGCCAGCTCGCTCACATTGGCAGTATTCAATTTTAACCTGCGTTTACAAGTGCTCCATGCAGCCTAATCTCGCTCCAAAGACAGTTTCATAATAAATGATTTTTAAGTCATATTGGCACAATTGTTTTTAAAAGCTTCACATAATGGTCACCCTTGCTTTTTTTGCAAAAAAATGGGCATAAAATCTGTGATGATTACGTGCTGAAATATGGTAGTTGCTGAGGGAGTGACCAAAACAACTTGAAAGATATATATATATATATATATATATATATATATATATATATACATATATGTACACACATATGTACATATATACACATACATACATATAGGCATATATACATACACACACATACACACACGTGTGTGTGTGTGTATAACCTAAGCCGAAGAGGCCTGGCCCTAGATTTCCTATGCAATCAGCATGCATCGTTGAATAAATCCATATGCTCAGAACCTTTGTTTCCTCACCTATTTCATCTTTCACCCTTCCATAGTTAGAAGGAAAGGTATTTTAGATGTGACTCTGATGGGAGTTGGTTGCCTGGATATGTAAGCTAGATGAGGAAGAGGACAGAGTCAAATACCAAGATTTTGAACATGGAAGACGTGTTGCTATTTTCTAAGCCTCAGTTTCCCCTCATCTACCTTGATTCCCTTTACCCCTATTGCTCCTTGTAACTTGCTGCCCTCCTCTCAGCCTCTCTGATCCCACTTGTGAGTTCCTGAGCCTTGCTGGGAAAAGTCACATAACTGCACAGCCTTGAGCTTGTCTCAGATGTGTGTTGTCTGATCTCAATCGAACCTTCCTGGCTACATGGGAATGTAGTTATTTTCTCTGACTATCACAGTCCCCACAGAGGCTGTTCCAGACCTTTCCTGCTACAATCACTTTCCCTCTTATCCTCCTTGAACCTTTGCACAGGTCACTCCCCATGTCAGGAATGCACTCCTTTCTTCCTTCAACCTCTCAGAATTCTTTGCTTCATTCAAGGCTTAGCTCAGGGGGCCATCACTTAAAGAAAGCCCCCCTGTGGGGTGGCTAGGTGGTGCAGTGAATAGAGCACCAGCCCTGGAGTCAAGAGGGCCTGAGTTCAAATCCAGCCTGACATACTTAACACTTACTAGCCATGTGACCTTGGGCAAGTCACTTAACCCCAACTTCCCTGCCTTCTCCCTTCAAAAAGCAAAAAAAAAAAAAAACCAAACCAAAAAAACCAAACAACCCCCCTAAAAAGAAAGCCTTTCCTGGTTCTCCTCATTGTTAGTATTCTCTCCCTCCTCAAATTTTCATGCATTTCCTTGTTTCTGTATTATATTCCTTAAAAGAATGTAACTTCCTAAAAACCAGTGTGATACGAGGGAGAATGTTAGAGGTGGGGGTCAACAGAGACCCGAGATCAAATCCTGTCTCCTCAGGACGATATGCAAGTCATCTCCAGTCTCTGATCTCAGGTTCCTCATCTAGAAAATGAGGAATAATGTTTGTATTACCTGCCTACCAGGGCTTTTGTTAGGACCAAATGAAATGACGCGCAAATCTTAAAGTTCTGTGTGAACACCAGCTATTGTTCTATCAGTGAGAACCACAGATGACCACAGAGAGACCATAGAAGTCACCTGCCATGGTGAGCAGAGGTCGAGCCTTAGAGTCAGAAATACCTTGATTCAAACTCTTCCAACACAGACTAGCTGTGTGACCCTGGGCAAGTCCACTAACATTCTGGTGCCTCAGAAAGAGGTTAAAGATGCAGGAAAGGAGACTGAAAGAGCTGTTGGTAAAATAGGAAGAGAACCAGGAGACAAGGCAGGGGCCAGTATGGGAGAGAAGGTCAACAGTGTTCAAAGCTACAGCAAGGTCAAAGAGGAAGAGGCCCAAAAAAAGGCTGCTGGGCCACTTCAGAGCAATTTCATTGGAAGAATAAGGGTGCAAAGACAATTTCAAGGGGTTGGGGAAAGAGTAGTGAGGGAGGCAAGGGAGTGGCAGGGAAGAGGAGGACCATAGATTCAGAGCTGGAGGGACACATACATACATACATACATACATACGTGTGTGTGTGCATTTATATATATAGATACACACATAGACAGAGAGGGAGAAAGACAGAGACAGAGACAGAGATAGGAGAGAGACAGAGACAGATGGAGACAGAGACACACACAGAGAGACAGAGATAGAAGGAGAGAGAGAGAGAGAGAGAGAGAGCAATTAGAACAAAGCCTTACAGGTAGATGGATTTGAAATTTGGTACCAAGAAAAACAAGATCATGGTAAAAATAAAAGCAACAATTGAGGGGACATTTGCTACACATTTGTCAGGGGAGAACATCTTATAGCCATAGAATTTTCAAGCCTCTCTAGTAAATTTACAAGGACATTACTCAGTCTCTGATGGATAAGTGGTGAAAAGAAATGGACAGTTCACAAACAAGGAAACACAAATCATGAATAAACATGTAAGAAACACAGCCTCCATAATTAACAAAAGTGTAAATTTAAAAAACTTTAAGGTAACACCTCAGATCCATAAAATTGACAAAAACACACGAAAAGGACAAAACCCAGTGTTGGCAGGACTGTGGAAAGAAAGTGGATGCAGACATTACTGATGGGATTCCCTGATAGATTCTATCTTTTCAAAGTGTAATCTGACTCTGTAGAAAAGTCATAAAATTAATCATATTAATGGGAATGTACCCCAAGAATACAACTTTTTTAAAGAAGCACTATCTGGACCAATCTGCATCATTTATAATATAATTTTTTAAATGGAAAAAAGTCCTAAATGTCTAATAGTTGGGGAATGGCTGAACAAACAAACCATGGTACAGCAATATAACAGAAGGATATTCTATATATTATAGATAATGTGAGCAGTGGGAAGAGAGCAGCAATGACGGGGATGAAAAGGCCTACAGTGGGGAACGCGAGACAAATGTATTTTACTTTCCAGTTTTACCCATGGTTGATGCTGGACAAGTTTTGACAAGATTTTTTTCCTTCCTTGGTTCCAACAAATGTGCAGTTGGCAGAAAGATCGTTCCTCTCTCAAATGACAGAAGGCAGACTCAGGACATGGCAGAGAGCAGAACCTAAAAGAAACTTAACCCTTGGTGAAACAAGAGTAGTGTGGTAGTCAGAGACCATGGATTCAAATCCTGGCTTTCCTACTAACCACCAGAGTGGTTTGGTCTAGAAGACCACTAAGATTCCTTCCAGATCTAAAGCTGTGTGGACTCTTCCACTTTCAAGGTCACAGAATCTGCTCTAGAGCCAGAATGGATCTTGGGCTATCTAGTCTCATCCCCTCATTTTATAGATGAGGTATGACACATGGTACAAGTCTGTGATTTGCCATTACATATACTAGTCAGTGTGACAGAAACACTCATTAACTTAAATTTCCTTAGTCTGTGCAATCAAACTTTATTAATCAAAATATACAAGCAATGCCCTCTGGGATGTGTGGGGTGTTCAGGGAGGACTAGCTCCTCCAGCATGAAGGCCTACTGAACCCTTTTCAGGGCTGCTGACCCACCTTTGGTATCAACATCACCCAACTCTCTCACCTGTGGCTTCAAGAAGCTCTAACATGTCCAGCAGCTACATCCTAGTAAAACAGTCTGGGCAGCCGGCTAAACTAGGCAGAGGGTAACTGATGGCCTGAAATCTGTCTGTGCCTTAGGGGGATGTCTACCCCAAGCATGTGAAGACTTCCCCAGGCAGAATGGGCAGATGAGAACAGTTTGTTTCAATAGCTATAAAGCTGGCTGAAGCAGGCGCTCTGGAGGCTTAGAGCTTGGTCAAACATAGAAGATGCCAGAGTCGTCCACTGCATCCAGAACCATCACTACTCGTCTTGACTTTTGTTCTGCCACTGGACTTTGACGACGGTGGAAAACAATGAGGCTGAACACTTTGTGCCACTCGGCCTCACTTGAATCTCATTCATGCATAAGTCAAGACATCACCCTATGATGCCCATGGTCCTCTTCAAAAATGGACAAAAAACGACCACCAGCCTGACATTTTAGAAGTTCCAATAGGCTTCTTTCTTACCTGACGAGATGAGATTCCCTCTCTGCCCAGCTGAAGGCTGTGAGTCTCTCTGCAAGGTCATCTTTGGCCAAGTCTACAACTCTCTGTTCACCAGTGAGCACTGTCCTCAAGATACACGGACTAACAGGATGTTCATTCAGGAGCAGGCTGATGGCTGGGCTCTCAGGTTGGATTTCGGGAAACCTGAGACAAATGTCTCCTACTTCACAATTTTATCTAATGTTGCCTTTTACCTAAGGTTTTGCCTCTCCTTGGTTAAAATAGATGTGCAATCAGGCAAAAAGATAGCTCCAGTCTCAAAAGAAAGCAAGCAGATTCATGGGGCAGACTGAGGACTTGACCTGAGCTTAGAACCTAGGAGAACTCTGTTTCTTCTTTTATTATTATTATTTATCTACTTTTAGTTTACAACATTCAGTTCCACAATCCCTTGAGTTTCAAATTTTCTTCCCCTCCCCCCCCATGGTGGCATGGAATCCAATATAGGTTCTACAAATACCTTCACGTTAAACATTGGTCAAGTTGTAAAGAAGGATTATAGCCAATGAAGTGAACAACAAGGAAGAAAGAATGAATCAAAGTAAAACAAAAAAGAGAGAGAGCAAGTAGTCTGCTTCAATCTGCATTCAGACTTTTTCTTGGAATGTGGATGTCTCTTTCCATTATGAGTCTTTTTGGGGTTGTCTCATAACCTCGCATCACTGAGAGGAGCCCAGTCTATCAAAGGTAGTTGTCACACATACAGTCTGTAATTGTGTGCAATGTTCTCCTGGTTCTGCTGTCCTCACTCAGCATGAGTTTATATAAGTCTCCCCAAGTTATTATGAAGTCCATCTGCTCCTCATTTCTTATAGCACAATAGTATTCCATTATATTCATGTACCACAACTTGTTTAACCATTCGCCAATTGATGGGCATCCCCTTGATTTCCAATTCTTTTTTTTTTTATAAAATCTTTTATTTATTTATTTTTAGTTTTCAACATTCATTTCCACAAGATTTTGAGTTGCAAATTTTCTTTCCCCCCCCCCTTCCCCAAGATAGCAGATCTACTGAGTACCCCTTCCCCCAATCTGCTTTCGCTTATATCCTCCTTCTCCCCTCCCCCTAGCTTTCTAGTAGGGCAAGATGGATTTCTATACCCCAGTGCCTGTATATCTTATTGATTTCCAATTCTTTGCCACCACAAAGAGAGCTGCTATAAATATTTTTGTACATATGGGTCAGAACTCTGGTTCTTGGTGAGACAAGAGAAATATGGTGAAAAATTCTGGAGTCAGAAGATATGGATTCAAATCATGACTCTCCTACTTACCACCACCTGAGCAAGGTTACTGGAGGTATTTAGCGTTGTTTACCCTGTAACTTGATCAGCAATTTATTTCAACATTACTGATAAAATTGCTTATAAAATTTACCCATTGGTGGTCTATTAGAGGGTCTACAAATGTTTAACAGTTATTCTGAATAACACACACATATTGTTTCCTACTACACATGTACTTATCTTATTTTTGAGAAACGACATAGATAAAAGCAACTTAATATAAGATAGCTCAATTACAAATGGGCTTAAAACAAAATGGAGTCAGTTATGTTAAGGTAATATACCCTATTCTCACAGCAATGCTAAATTGACAAATTATCTTATTAAGATAATAGAACTTAGGCTAGGTGGCACAGTGAATAGAGTACTGGCCCTGGACAAGCCGTGTGACTTTGGGCAAGTCACTTAACCCCAATTGCCCTCTAAAAAGCAAAAAAAAAAAAAAAAAAAGACAATAGAACTTATTTTCACCACATAATCAGTTATGCTAAATTAGCAAAGTTATTCCTACCATCTTATTGAGGTACTAAAACAGGCCTGCACAACATATAGGCCATCCACATTTGTAGACATTTTCTTGGGCTGGGCAAAATCCTTTGGTGCCTGAAGGTTGTAAAGACCTGTACTAAAGCTTACTCTCACTGCATAAAGAAACTAAGGCTTTTTAAGTGACTTGCCCATGGCCACTTAGGTTAAGTAGCAGAATCAAGACTCAAACCCACAACTTTGGATTCCATATCCCATGCATTTTTCCCCATTATATCATATTCTTGCTACAACCTGAAGCCTTTGAGTAACCCCAGGGCTATTGGAGGAGTCACAGAGAAACTTATCAGGCCAGAGGCTTATTGAAGAATTACCTCTTTAATATGGAGCTATACTCAAAAAGCTATTAAGCTGCACATCCCCTTTGACCAAGTGATATCCTACGGCTATATCCCAAAGAGGGAACTCTTTCTCTGAATCCCTATAGGCCTTAGTATCTGTACAAATCAAGCATTATTTGGCATTGTTCTCATTAGCGACTGTATATGTCGGCTGTAGGACTCAGGGCACATCACATAACCTCTGTAATCATCAGTTTCCTGGTCTGTGTAAGGCAGTGGTTCTCAACCTTCCTAATGCTGTGACCCTTTAATACAGTTCCTCATGTTGTGGTGACCCCCAACCACAAAATTATTTTCGTTGCTACTTCATAACTGTAATTTTGCTACTGTTACGAATCTATCTGACATGCAGGATGTATTTTCATTGTTACAAATTGAACATAACCCACAGGTTGAGAACTGCTGCTGTAAGGGAATGGAAATTCTATGAAATGGAAACACCAGCTATACGATCAACTTCACGGTTTGTTGAGAGGATCCAATAAATGGGTGCATTTAAGGTGCTGTACAAACTTTGTCCTCTATGAATCTCAGCTACTATTATCATATTTATGTTTACACATCTCATCTCTCCAACTAGACCGTCAGATCCCTGAGTTCATGGACTGCATCTTACTGATGTTGTTCAGTTGTTTTCAGTCACGTCCAGCTCTTCATGATCCCATTCGGGGTTTTCTTGGCAAAGATGGTGGAGGGATTAATTATCTGCCATTTCCTTCTCCAGCTCATTTTACAGATGAGGAAACTGAGGAGTATAAGGTTAAGTGACTTGCCCAGCTAGTAAGTGTCTGAGGCAGGATTTGAACTCAGGAAGATGAGTCTTCCTAATTCCAATCCCAGTACTCTATCCACTGTGCCACCTTCCTGTCCCCCATATCTTACACTTCTTTGTATCTCTTCAAGTACCTGCTGACTGCTTTGTACAACTTACAGGCATGGTTTCTTAATGTATAGAATTAATATATACCCAAGGCAGCCAGGTGGTATAGAGGATAGGGCTGGGTTTGTAGTCAGGAAGACCTGAGTTCAAATTTTGTCTGAGACACTTATTTATCTCTCTATGACTTGGGGCAAATCATGCAGCCTCTGTTTGCCTCAGTTTCCTCATCTGAGAAAGGGGGATAATGACAGCACCTACTTCCCAGGGTTGTTGTGAGGAGCAAATAAGATAAAAATTGGAAAGCGCTTAGCACAGTGTCTGGTACATCATAAGTGCTAGAAAAGGCCATAAAGATAATGTATTACTAATTATTATGGTGTTGTGGTGTCTGTCCTCTGTTTTCAAAGCATCAGGGAAATGATGACATGACTTGCAGCTGACTTTGATTTGAGGGAGGGGGGGTTATACTGTAAGTAATGGGATAATGTGTATAAATTACTCTCCAAAGTTTAAATTGCTATATAAATGCTAGCTAGCATTATTATGTGAATAATTTTCATTATGATGTGTGTGTCCCAGGAGTACGTATGCATCCTTGTCCCCAGAAAGCTTGAAAACAGTTACTCATGTACGCATGCCCTTCTCAAACCTCCTAGTCTGGTTCAGGCAGTTCCTCCAAATTATTTGACTAATTGGTGAACCCCCCAGAATGTCTGTTTACTAAGTCCTGCAGCTTGGCTGGGGTGAGTCAGTGGTTGCCCTGGGCTGGTCTCAGAACACCAGTCAATATGATGGCAAGATGGCAGGAAGGCCTCCCTTTCCCCTTTTTTTGGGGGGGGCTAGGCATTTAGGTTTAAATGACTCACCCAGGGTCACACAGCTAGTTCACATAGCTGGTAAGTATCTGAAGTCTGATTTGAATTCAGATCCTCCTGACTTCAGGGCCAGCACTCTACCTGCTCTGCCACCTAGCTGCCCCTTCTCCCTTTGCTTTTGCAGGGTAATGGTCTTTCTCCCTCTCACACTGCCCCCAGAACTTGGTTTGCACCTTTTTTACATGCATTTGTCATGTTTTAGTGCACATTCTAATTGTTGTGTATATTTCATGTCCCCTTGCATAGAACCGTCACTGGGGATTTCTGCTCAAATCTTTGTACTGCAGCATGTAATTGGGGCAGATGATAGTCCCTGTGACTAACTAAATCAAAGCAAACTTTCCTGGCCACCACTCTCCTATAGGTGTAAGCTTCCTTTTTCTAGAGTGTAAGCATCATGAGGGCAGGAGCCATTTTGCTTTTATATTTGTGTTTCCAACCTGCTTGGTATGTAGTAAGAATTTAATTATTAATAGTTCATTCATTCATCACATGCTTATTCATCCATCCATCCATCTATTTATGAAGTGTGCCTTAAGTTGTGATGGGGAAAACGGGGAACAGAGGCCTTGAGAGCCAGCCCAGTCCAGGCTGAAGAGGCAGGGGAGAAATTCTCTTCAATTTTAACAAACTATTCTTGCTAACTAGGTGCTAGGCCCTGCCTGAGGATTTCTTGGTCAGTGGAAAGAGGGGTAGAATTAGAGACAGAAGACCACGGTTGAGCTAAATAATCTTTAAAGTTCCTTCCAGCTGCTTCTAATCAAAGTAAGTCATGAGAGGCAGTGATTGCATTGGAAAGAGTCTCATCTTCTTCATCAGTGAAATAGGAGGATTAGATTGAATGATCTTTAATAAGTTTCCTTCCAGTTACAAATCTTTGATCAGACTTCTAATGCTATCAGCACCTTCTAAATTCACCACCCTAGGGCAAAGCTCCAGTTGCCCAGTCCCAGTTATAGCTATAAAGAGTATAGTAGGGGGTGGTTAGGTGGCACAGTGAATAGAGGACCAGCCCTGGAGTCAGGAGGACCTGAGTTCAAATTCGACCTCAAACACTTAACACTTACTAGCTGTGTGACCTTGGGCAAGTCACTTAACCCCAATTGCCCTGCCCTCCCCCCTCCAAAAAAGAAAAAGTAAAGAGTATAGAAAGAACACTGGCCTTGGAGAAATAAGACCTGAGTTAGAACTTCAGTTCTGCTACTTACTAGGTTGTATGACCCTGGGCAAGTCACTTAACCTCTTATTGTCTGAATTTCCATGGTTTCTTCACCTGCGAAATGGAGATGATAATTCCTGCATGATTTGCCTCATGGAGTTATGAGGAAAGTGTTTTGGAAATCGTAAATCTGGAGAACAAAATAACCAGAAATAAACAGCGATTTAAAGTTTGCAAAGTACTTTTTAGGCATTGCCTCATCCTGGTGTTCACGAGAAGCCCTGTGAGACTAGTGTTGTCATTATCCTCCCTTTATTGAGGAAGCCGAGGGTCAGAGGTTAAGTGATTTACCCAAGGTTAATCAGAGGCCAGTTCCCTGTCCTCTACGTCAAGCTGCTTCTTTTTAGGCCATGATCACAATTATCGTTACCAAAATATTGACTCTCCCCTACTGTTGAGCACCGATGTCTGTATATAGAAAGTCAGCTTAAGCAGCACGTCCTTCCATGAAGACTTTCCCAATCCCTTCAGGGGCTACTGATCTTCCTCCCCTACATCCCCCAGAATCTACTGTTGTGTTTTTTGCATATACTTTGGGTTATACTTTTTCACTTGCCTATTGCCTACCCTGATAGAGTGCAAGTCTCTTGAGGACAGGGTCTGTTTCATTTCTGTCTGTATCTCCCACCCCTGCTGCAAAGGTGTTTAACAAATGCTTGTTAGCACTCCTCAATCCCTGATTGAGTAGTGTGCAATTGACTTTTTGAAATGAACTGGACACAAGGTCAACTCTCTCTACTCGCAGTGTTGGACAAAGTCTACACTGATCCCTTTACCTAGGGAAATCCAGGTGACTTCAGTCATAGACTGTGTGCAGTTTGCAGCTCCTAGTCCTCAGCTGCTACTTGTCTAAACAACTTTCTATCAGTTTCATCGCCTCAAATATGGCCTTGACCTAGTTAATATGTCAAGGACTTGTGACTTTGTAAGTGTGGGAACTCCCTCCACCCACCCACACAGACTGGAACTGGTTTATGACCTAGAAATCTTAGAGAGCTCAGAGAGGGGAAGCTATTCCAGCTGCCACTTAGGACACAGCTAAGAAGTGTCAGTATTTGAACTCAGGTTTTTCTAGCTCCATTATACTGTTTTTGTTCTTAGTCCCTTTTAAAGGTGGGGAAAAATTTTTGTAGGGGTGATGACTGGTGAAAATGTTTCAAAAGTGCTATAGTGTCCCTTTGTGAATGTCTTATAAATACCTATGTAATTCATCATCCTGATACAGAGACAGTGCTTTTCAGTACTATATGAGATTTTTTTTTCTAAAGCACTTTGAATATGGACTGCACAAAGGCTTTTGGGACACCCTGTTTACATTCATTCTCATTTGTGTCTCACAACAGCTTGGCAGAGTGGACTTGGAGTCAGGAGCACCAGGGTTCAAATCCCACCTCTGACATTTATTAGTTGTGTGCCCTTGAGCTGGGTGTTATTTCCCTCTCTGAGACTCAGTTTCCTCATCTAGAAAGTGAAGCTAATGGGTGGCAAAGTGGATAGAGCACTGAGAAGATCTCAAATCTGGCTACAGACACTTATTAGTTGTATGACCTTGGATAAGTCACTTAATCCTGTTTGCCTCAGTTTCCTCATTGGTAAAATGAGTTGGAGAAGGAAATAGCAAGCCACTTCAGTATGTTTGTCAAGAAAACCCCAAATAGGGTCATGAAGAGTTGGATTGTTGAGGGTCAGCTCTGAGGAGTCTATATATGGAAGTCCAGGCCAGAGTTTCTCATGGTCTATTCTTACTTTTATGGGCTCATTATCTCAGGATGTTGGCTCACCATCATTCTTTGGGCATTCCTTGCTAAGATATGGGTCTAGCTATTGCCTGTGTTTACTCATGGAATTCAGATCACCCTTCTTCCTGAACTTTGACCACCATGCTAGGAGTCATGTACTGGCTTACGGTATTGGGAAATGTCCCTTGCGAGCGGCCATAAAACAATTTATACTTTTCCTGTATGTCTCCTGACCCTCAGATGAATAAATGGATTTGCCTGCAACTTGTTTGCTATCCCGCCTGGCCCACGTTTATCACTCTCCCATGAGGTCCCCACGTGAAGTGGGCTACATTGGACAACACTGAAATGACTCAACAGCCACATTTTCTTGAGGTCAAGCATTGTCTTTTGCCTAAGTTTACATTTATATGACATTTTTAATTTTGCAAGGATCATTTGATCCTTATAAGAATCCTGTGAGGCAAGTGTTATTATTATCATCCCCATTTCAAAGATGAGGAAACTGAGACTGAGAGATGGGAAGTGATTGAGAATGTAGTCTCAGTGGCAGAGACTGGGCAAGTGACTTGACCAAGGTCATATAATTAGAATGTGTCTGAGGCAGGATTCAAACCCAGGTCTTCCTGAATCTGAGTTGAACAGTATCCACTATACTGCCAGTCTTGGTCCCTTTCACAGGTGGGCAGAAATTATGGAAGGCAATGACTGGTGAGAGTGTTGAAAAATACCTTTGTAGATGTATGTATATTCTTACTGTTGTTCAGTTGTGTTGACTCTTTGTGACCCAGTGGACCATGAGGTTTTCTTGGCAAAGATACTGGAATATATTTCCTTCTTCATATGATTAAGGCAAACAGAGGCTAAGTGACTTGTCCATGGTCACACAGCTAGTATTTAAGGCTGCATTTGAATTCATGTCTTTCAGACTCCAGGCCCAGGGCCCTATCCACCACACCACTTAGCTGCCACAGTAACACCTCAGTACTCTGGGCTATAAATTGCAGAGAAGGTGTTGGTAAAGGGAATTCCCTTGCTAGGGAGCTCCTAATACCAATGTGGATAGTAGGACTGGAGGGGATAAACACCAGTGAAAGGTCCAGTCCTTGTCCTTACACCTATGTGTCAAGCAGGGTCAGTTTTCATCCTGAATTAGTAACCAGCAAGAACAGATCCTCCCACTTTCCTATTGTAATGAAAGATATCCTGTCGACCACCAATGTTGTTCTTCTGCCTGGTAAATTTGTCCTCTAGTCTTCAAAACATCTGGTCTGCTCCAGACCAAAGGAAAAGAGCTGAGTTCAAACAAAAACAACATTAAAACAGACAGTGGTGCTGGCTGTGCTCCTCTGACAATACCCACCAACTTTACTCTCACCAGAGACTGAGAACATCTCAGAGCTGCTAATATCAACCAGACCAGGGAACATTCCTCTTCCCAGCTCTTTCTGGGCTCAGAACAAAGATGCTTCATTCAGTTTGCAAAACTCTTTAGGCCCCTCTCTAGGGACTATCCTTTTAGCCCAGAGGATTATCTTGGAACTTCCTCTACAAAGTTCTACTAATAAATGCCAAGAATGGGCTGGCGTGAGGGAGGCAGGGTGGAGAATCTACATGCGAGTCAGGGGGGGTCTTTGAGAAGCAGCTTGGTGCAGTAGACAGGCTCCTGGATTTGGAATCGGGAAGACCTATTTTCAGATTCTGCCTCTGACCTTAACTAACTGTGTGACTATGGGTGTTACCTTACCTTGCTTAGTCTCAATTTTCCTCTATAAAATGGGAATAATAATATCAGCCAATTATTAATGCTAATTAATTATATTGTAGAACATTTTTAAGGTTAGGAAAGATTTTTAGACACAGTAATTCATTTGACCCTCACTAGACACTGGTCACTAAACATGTATTAAGTATCTGTGTCAGGTGCTATGTTAAGTGCTGGGGATACAGAAAGTGTGATTGTGAGTCACTTCAGTCATGTCCAGCTCTTCATGATCCCATATGGGGTTTTCTTGGCAAGGAAACAGAGTGGTTTGCCATTTTCTTCTCCAGTTCATTTTACCTATGAGGAAACCGAGGCAAGCAGGGTAAAGCGATTTACCCAAGGTCATACAGCTATTAAGTGTCTGAGGCTAGATTTGAGGTCTTCCCAGTGCTCTATCCACTTTGCCACCCATTGGCTTCATTTTCTAGATGAGCAAATTGAGTCTCAGAGAGGGGAAATAACACCCAGCTCCAGATCACAAATAATAAATGTCAGAGGTGGGATTTGAACCTGGGTGCTCCTGACTCAAAGCTATTGTGAGACTCAAATGAGAATGAATGTATACGGGGTGTCCCAAAAGCCTTTGTGCAGTTTTAAGCTTTAGTTTCCATATTCAAAGTGCTTATATAGTACTTAAAAAAAAGAAGCCTTATAAAGTGCTTTGAAAAGCATTGTCTATATCAATTCGGATGTGGAATTAAGGGATGGGATTCAAAGGATCACAAATCTAAGGAAGGAAGAGACCTCAGAGATCATCTAATCTAAGCCCCCCATTTTACAGATGAGGAAACTGAGGCACAGTTAAGTGAATTTCCCAAGAACCCACAGGTAGTCAGCATCAAAGGTCGTCACTATCCCACCCAAAGAAGCCGTGGGTGAGAGTAAGAGGGTTTTCAGAAATCAGAATTTTTGGTCGGGAGAATGTCAAGCCCCTTCTAAGTTTTTGCTTTTGTTTTTTAAAGTCAAGAATTTTCACAAACCAATATTTTCTGGCTCTTTCCATATAGTTGATGCTTAATGAAGGTCATATTAGTCACCTGGAGCTGTTCCCTGTTTAAGCCCTTTAAAAACCCAGGCCTTTTGTGTCCAATGGACACAGTATCTCTGACTCTATTTGAGGAAAATCCTGACTGACGAAACAAATCAGTGTTTGATTATTTCACCGACGAAAGGGCCTGCCCCGTGTTCCCATGAGTGATACATTTCTTTCTAGCCCTTACACTCTGATTCCATTTACCACAGTGTATCTGACAAGGACCTTTCTAGAGCAGAGCCTACCTATCCTCTGTCCTCCAAACCAATCCAATCCAACAAACATTTATCAGGCGCCTCGCAGGTGCCGGGCCCCCATGGTAAGATGCCCACTTTGCCTTTGTGAGCAGTGCCTGGCTATGCCTAAGCAGGCACCTGATAAAGGCTTATGGGTTGAGGTATGGGTGGATGGTGGGGGATGAAGAAGGAAAGAGCCTGTTTGGGTAGCTATCAGTCCTCAAGCTGCTTGAGGGCTTCTCACTTCCTTTTTGAGGGTGGGAAATTCAAAAGCTGGATGCTATTTAAAGGCCCTTTGTGAAACCTGTGAAACCCCAGCCCCTGAGGGAGGAGGGAGGGGCTCAGAAGTGGGTGAACGATTCCAAGGTGAAGAAAGGGAGGAGAGAAAATGTTTTTTTTTTTCTTACTGAAGGACACAACATAGCCAGGTGCAGATGATACATTTTACAAATGAAACAAGCTGGGGGCTAGAAATGACTTGGTTCCAAAGGATCTGTATTTTTTAGGCTCCCTTTCCTTCGCTCTTCTTTTGGAGGGGTGGGGAAGGGGAGAAGCCAGACATGACATCTGCAAAACCTCAGACAGACTGTGATGGAAGGGGAGCCCTAACACTTCTACCTGCAGTATCTGAGCCCACTGCCAGCTGGGCCCAGCTATTGGCAGCTGGGCAGCAGTTCAGGGAGGGGTCTGGTGAGGGGCCAAGGAGGAAACTCCATCAAATAGTGCTTAAACAAACAAACCAGCCCAGCCCTGAAGTTCTGAGGGTCATGTCTGTACAATTCACCTACAACTTTTTCCTCCTCCAACCCCACATACAACCACCCCACGTACAGCAGTTGCAAAGTCTTTTCCTGCTGGCATCTCATGCATTTGTCCTGCTTCTCTCCACTCATCACCTCTCAACCCTAGCTGAATCTTTCCTCACCTCTTATCTAGATCATAGGACCTGGATTTAGAGCTAGAAAGGCCTCTTGTTTTCACTTGCTGAGATCCACGTTTTGTTCTTCCCTTAGAATGGAAGCTCCCTGAGGTCAGGGAATAACTTCCTTCTGTGTGGGGTTTGGCTAAGCACAGCTGCCTAGAGCACATAATGAGTATTGGAGGAATTGTCATGTTAAATCAAACCAGATTTCACTTCTGTCAAGATAAAACGAGGGTATGCTTGGTTGTGGGTCCTGTACCACCCTGAGGATACCCTCAGTTACCCTTCCACTCCCAAGCAGTGTGCTGTAGTTGAAAGCATAGAGGCCAGAAGACCTGGGATTTCCTTCTGGTTTTGCCACACTCTAGCTGTGAGATCCTGGGCAAGCCATTTCCTATCTTTGGGCCTTAGTTTCTTTGTGTATACAATGGGGATAACCCCTTCCTCAAAGAGTTTTGTGAAGTCTATTAGGCTTGAAATAAATCAAACTCTAAGTGAAGGGAAAAGGCGTCTAATGTAGATCACTCATGTCTAAGTACATGGTTGTCCAACAAGAAAACCTGCAGAAAAATTTTCTACACTTTCAGGAGAAAAAGGCTGGGGGGTGCCATATGAGGAGTGAGGTCTGGTCATGAGGCATCAGCCAACCCTGGCAAATGGAGCAAGAAAACCCACCTCATTCTGGTTGTTCTACCCTTCCCAATTTACCTGGCCACAAATCTTAATGAGAGACAGGATATTCCTTAGGGCTAGCCTAAGCTAGATCTATTTACAAGGACGGTCCCTGGGTAGGGACCCAGGTGGGGCTCAGCTCAGCCTAACAGGGTAAATTCCTCAAGAGTAGGAATGCAAGGACTTTACTAGAATTATTTAGAGGGAGGGGCAGGTAATACTACATTTAATATTAGTAACATTAAGGAAAATTTCCTTGTCAAGATGAGATAATGACATAATGAATGTAACACTGTTTTGAAAACTCTGAAACATCCAAATATAAAATATTACTACTGTTTCTGCCATTTTAATGAGAATATTATTCATTATTGGTGTCGTTATTTTACTGTATTATACTGACATGAGATTTGTCTCAGAGGCAGCTAGCTCAGTAAGCAGGACAAAGGGCACCATGAATTGCTAGTCTCACCAGGGTACTACTGCCTGAATTCACACCACTTAATAATAGACTGAGGGGCAGCTACATGGCTCAGGCCCTGTAGTCAGGAGAACCTGAGTTCAAATCCAATCTCAGACACTTGATATATTTACTAGCTGTGTGACCTTGGGCAAGTCACTTAACCCCAATTGCCTTGCCTTCCCCCCTCCAAAAAAAAATAGACTGAACCAATGATTAGGGTATGGAGACTTTTTATTGGGAGAAAAAAGGGAGAGATATGGGAGCCATATCCTTTGTTTTTGGGGATGTCACCCAAGGGCCTAATGTTCTTAACCTTGTCTTCCCTGCTTCTGTAATGCAAATAACTCGAATCTATATAATGCATTTTCTGTATATCCAAATCATTGTGTTTGGGATGGAATTCCAACAGACTCCCTAAGTCTCCTACTACCAAGGATACATATAAGCTAGTGTAGTGGGAACACTGTGCTCATAGAGTAAATCAAAGTTTAGATTCCATCCCCCTGGGAAGCCAGTTAGCTTTGTCCCATTGTGGGGCCACAAATGGCACCCAGCCGTCTTACAGTTGGGCAGTGCTCATTACAGGGGGACGTGGATGGAACAGGGCAAGTCCATCCTCACTACTAGAAAAAAAAGAGTGCCAGGAGTTGAATCTTCATCTATGAAGGACAGAATATTCTCAAGTATTATAAATGCCAAGGGAATTCCTCCTGAACTCAAGGGCTGCCTTTGAAAGTAAGAGCCCTGGGCCACGTAAGAATCAGTTTATTATTATTATTTCTGAGGATCAGACTTAGCAAAGACTAATCAATTATATCCTCTTCTTGGAAGGAGTGGAAAAGCTCATGGGAAGGAAGGATTTCTAATATTTATACTTTCCTGAAAGTCCTTTATTTTTATTTTTTGTATTCTTTCTGTGGGATAAAGTGAAAGCTTCTCTACATCTGAAATATATATATATATATATATATATACACACACACATACATATACATGTGTGTATGTGTATATATAGACATATATGTGTGTGTATATATGTAGTGTTAATTTCACTGCTAACATGGGAGTTGAGGACCATTTTGCCACATCTATAGAGACAGGAGATAACAAATACTTTTATATTCTATATATATAAATATAAAAATATATAAATATATAAATACATATATATAAATATATATTCATATATAAATATATATTACATATTTCTATATTACTATCTAGATTCTAGATAGTAGCATGAATCAAAGAGTGCTTTCTGAGAAGACTGAACCATAAGGTCAGAGCATGGATTGTGCCCCAGGTTATATCTGTAAAGATCTCAAATGCTTCCCTTCTACCAACTGACAACACAGAGCACTCAGGAGGTTCATGATGGCCTTCATATTGGAGTTTCGATGGCTGGTATTGGGGGTTGGAGAGGAGGGGATGCTTAGGTACTTGGGGAAATTTCTTTCACTGAGCCAAATATTCTTATGACTACACAGATCATAGGAGAAAAATTTCTGGGAACCTAAGAAAGACCCTGGAATGTTAGGACCCCAGAAGGGATCTTTGAAATTATTCTACACTACCTCCCTCCTTTACCTTATAGAGGAGTGTATACTCAATGAGTTATATAGTAAATGAAAATTCTCTAAGCTCTCCCTACCTCTCTCTTCTTCCCAGCCTCAGTCAGATTCATTTTTTGAAGCTGTAGGACTTTGAAAAATAGGGGCCAAAGAAGGAGGGCCAGCAATATACCAGCAAAGACTTGGAAATACCCAGCTAGTGGGATGAGACCAGAAGTCTGAGGCAGATTCTGAAAATTTCCAATACTCACTCATAGTGTTCTGAGGGTCAGTGTCTCCATGACAAAGAACTGCTCAACCATGAAAGTCAGCCTTGAACTGTTCTGATCTGTGTTGGGTCCATCAACCCCATGACTCAAAGCATTTATTAACCATTCATCTGCACCGTGGAGAGCTAAAGGGGAAGCCTTCTAGGAGGCTGATCTATAAGACATTCATGTGTAAAGATGACCTCATTGACCCACAACCAGTAGGGGTATTTTTCCATTAGTAAGCATGGAATACAAGGCACCATCTACTCTAAATGTGCTGTATTTGGAGTAAAAAGACCTGGGATCAAATCCCAGGGAGAGATGTGGGAGCCATGTCCTTTGTCTTGGGGATGTCACCCAAGGGCCTAATGTTCTTAACCTTGTCTTCCCTGCTTCTGTAATTTAAATAACTCGAGTCTATATAACGCATTTTCTGTATATCCAAATCACTGTGTTTGGGATGGAATTCCAATGGACTCCATAATTCTAATGGTCTCTGCTACTATCAGTCTGTCAATAAATAGTGATTTACTGCCTACTCTGTTCCAGGTACTGTTCTAGACTCTGGGGATACAAAGAAAGGTGAAAGTTAGTCCCTGTTCTCAAGGAGCTTGCGGTTTTATAGGGTTAGTAACAGTCTTACTGTCTTCCTGGGTCTCCGTTTCCTCATCTGTAAAATGAGTTGGTTGGGCTGGGTGCTCTAAGGTTCCTTTGGGTTCTAAATCTGTGATCCTATAACCTTTCACCTCAAGCCTCAGAGCATACGCTCTTTGGAGACAATGCCTACGTGTATGGCCTCTGACTTTGTCCTCTCTTCTTCTTTCATCCCAGTGGTGGGAGATCTATTGAGTCTATAGAAAAAATTGAATGGGCCCAGGTTACGAGGGGCTTGAGAAGCCAAACAGAAGATTTTGTATTTGATTCTGGAGATAATAGAAAGGTCACATGGTCAGGTCTAGGTTTTAGGAAGATCACTTTGATAGCTGATGGATGAACTGGATAGAGGGTGGACTGGAATGTGGAGAGACTGGAGGTAGGGAGACCCACAAGTAAGTATTGCAGTGGCTTGGATGCCAGGCCATGAGGCCTTGCACCAGGTGGTGGCAGTGTTGGAGGAAAAGAGGGGTGAATTCAAGAGGTATTTTGAAGGTAGACTGGGCAGGACTTGGAACAGAGTAGATGCGGGGAGTGAGAGACAGTTAGGAGTCAAGGACGATGCCTAGGCTGTGAGCGTGGGTAGGTGGGAGCACAGTGGTGCCCCTAACAAAAATGGGGAAGTTAAGGAACTGGACGTTTTGAGGCCAAGATGAGTTTAATTTTGGACGTGTTGAATTTAAGATGGTTATGGGCCATCCAGCTTGAGATTTCCCATGGGCAGTTGGAGATGCAAGACAAGAGGTTAGGAGAGAGGTTAGGTCTGGTACCTGTAAATATAAAGATGATAATAAAAACAAATAAGTGTAAAGTAGTTAAATTCAAGGGAGAGGGAGAGCACTAGCAGCTGAGAGGCTCCTTGTAGAAGGTAGTGCTGGAGTTAGGTCTTGAAGGGAGAGCAGGATTCTGCTAAGGGATGGTGAAAAGGAAGTGCATTCTTAGCATGGGAGCTGTTGTTCAGTCATTTTCAGTCATTTCAGACTCTTCATGATCCCATTTGGGGTTTTCTTGGCAGAGATACTGAAGTGGTTTGCCATTTTCTTCTCCAGTTCATTTTACAGGTGAGGAAACTGAGGCCAACAGGGTGAAGTTCACACAGCTCAGGGTCATACACCTAGTGAGTGTCTCAGGTGTGAACTCAAGAAGTCTTCCAGGCCTGGCACCCTATCCACTTTGCCACCTAGCTGCCCAAGCATGGGACATTTGTCAGTGCAAAGTCAGAGACACTGGAGGTGGGAAGTGTAAGGATGGACAAGGAGCAGAGAGAAGGCCAGTTTGGCTGGATCTCAGAATGTGGGAGGGGCAGTGATGGTCACTGAAGCTGGGAAGATAGGATGGGCCTGGGTTGTGAAGGGCTTTAAAAGCTAAACAGCAGTTTATATTTGATTAAGAAGCAATTGGGAGCCACTGGAGTTTATTAAGCAGGGTGATGGTATGGTCAGATCTATACTAAGAAAAATCACCAAGATCACCACAGAGTCTGGGTTGGAGTGAGGAGAGCCTGGAGGGAGGCTACATTTCAGTTCCCTATGAGTCATCTGAGCCTAGTGATTCCAATTTATCATGGGAAGCTTGGTACTATCATATGTATATCTTGCTTAAATTCCCTGCTTATCATTTTTGTTCTGTCCTTCCCAATTCAAAGATCATTTTCTCTGCCAGAGAACACAGGAGCAAAAAAAAAGAATTATAATTATCTCGTTATTATCCATTATCATTCTCTCATCTCCTCTAAGCAGTGGCTTTTGATTCCAACTTGCCTTCAACATAGCCAAAAAAAATCTTCTAATGTAATTCACATTCAGCAAATTTTCTAATGCTCTTTGACATTAGTTCTTACAGGGCCATGCATTCATTATCAGTTTCCTGTGTTTGCTTCCTACCTTCTAAATATCCCTTTGAATGTATAGTCACATCCTTCTCTTTTGATGGCTCCCCTTTTTCTTCTGGATTGGAATGATTTTTTAATGTCTCTCCAGAATCTCATTCTTGGGAGTTTCTCATTTTTCTTGGACTGATTTCTCCTATAGAATTTTAGGCCCTAGGATTCTACTTATCCTCTGATGCCTGCTCCTCTCAAGTCTAATGTACACGGTAGCATTTCCCTCTTTTTTAAAATTGTAACTCCACCTCTTACCCAGGCAGGCTTGGAGGCCAGCTACAGGACAGCTCTGTGACATGTGCACATATAGGTAAGTGTGACTCGTTTGGCTAAGAGAATCTCGAGAGAGAGAAACAGCAGCAAGGAGGGAAAGAGAGGAGGGAAGGTTTGCATTTTTAAAATTAAGTTTTAGACCTCAAATGGTGATCAGAAGGCCTCTCTGAGCCATGGGCATGTCAGGAAGATTCAGTGCCCCAACATATCCCTTGATTCCCAACAAATGAAATGCCAGAAAGTAATGGAAGTGGACTCAGGGTAAGAGATTTCATCTTGGTCCCATGCCCCCAGACCTCTTGACTCCTGTATAGCCTATGATACTTGTCTATTTCAACTTTGCAGCATCTCTCGAATAGCCCCCCTTCTCTCCTCTGACTCTGCCATCACCTTGGTGCAGGCCCCCATCCCCTTACGTCTGGACCATTGCAATTGCCCGCTAGTGGGTCTGCCTACAAGTCTCTCTCCATTCCAGCCCATCCTCCACTTAACCACTGCAATGATTTCCAGGTCCAATCATGTCATCCCCTTACTCAAAAACTCCAGTGGCTTCCTGTTGCCTCCAGGAGAAAATACAGAATGCTTCTGTTTGGCATTTGAAGCTCTTCATAACCTAGCCCCCTTCCACCTGTCTAATCTTCTTACTCCGTATTCTCCTACATGAGTGACACTGACCTCCTGACCAGTCTATGAACAAGATACTCTGTCAGCTCTCAGCATTCTCTCTGGTCTTCCCCCCTGCATGGAATTCCCTTCTCTGCTCAGACTCCTGACCTCCCTGCCTTCCTTTACGTCCCAACTAAAATCTTACCTTCTACAGGAAACCTTCCCCAACCTCCCTTAATTCCAGTGTTAAATAGCTTTGTTAAATATTTCCTCTTTATCTTGTATATGGCTTGTTTTGTATGTATTTGTTTGCATCTTATCTCTCCCATTAGATTGTAAGCTCCTTGAGTTCAGGGACTGTCTTTTGCCTGTTTTTGTATCCTCAGGACTTAGCTCAGTGCTTGCCACATTGTGGATACTTAATTAATTTAGCAGGTATTTGGTCCTTAGTAACTAAGGGCTAAGTACTTCTGTGAAAGAGGCAGAGGGTATGAACTCTGTCTCTTGTGTGAAAGAAACAGAGGGTGTGAACTCTCTTTCCTGTTGCTGATGTGGCAGGAGGGGGTTGGCTGAGAGAGGAGGCCAGTGTGTTTATATAAGAAGAATTCCAGAGACAGAGAATTGGAATCAGGAATGTTCCTTCTGGTGGCTCCTGGTGGAGGAAGAACGTGGAGACTGAAGTCAGCTGAAAGAGAGAGAGAAAGAGAAAAAGAGAGAGAGAGAGAGAGAGACAAGGACAAAGAGAGAGAGAAAGAGAGAGAGAGAGAGAGAGAGAGAGAGAGAGAGAGAGAGAGAGAGTGTTTCTCTCCTAGCATCTGAAAGCTGACTGAGAACTGAGTTGGAGTTTTTCTTGAGACCAGAATCTGGTGAAGGCTGATGTTGCTGTCATCTGGAAGGCTGAGATTCCTTCTGGGTCCTAGGGCCAGCTGAAATGCTGGAGGACTGAAGAAGCATGACTGGGATAAGACTTTGTTTGTTTGTGGCTTGGTTGATCCTTGAGTTCCTGTTAACAGAAGTGGTGAAGGGTTTGAGATGTGCTGGACCTTGTGAACTTCAGTGTGTAAAAAGGACTTGCCCGGAGGACTAGACAAGGAGCTGGGAGCTGTCTGCCTCTGAATCCAGGTGACTTTTTGGTGGATTCAGGTAGGAGCTGGGACCATGGAAGGGGATCCAGGGAATCTGAGAGACCACTCTGAGTCAAGATGAAGAAAAGGCCTCTCCTTGGATGCATGATGAAATTGAAGTGTACTAGACAACGAGGGGTGGAGGGTTTGTGTAATTTTCTAATGATTATATTTAGTGATTAATGATATTTAGTGACTGATTCCTAGGTAAGTGACTGATTAAGTTAATCTTTGATTGCCTCAAGAGTGGACAATTGATTATTGTATTGTGAAATGACTGAATGATTAAGTAAGAAGGGTTTTCCCCCTTAGGGAAACCAGATGATTATTTTTTGTTCTTTGTTCTAAATATTGTGGCCACTTTGGTGAAAACTATGTGGCCATTCTAATGTTAAGCTGTTGTGAACACTATATTGTGATTTTCTGTGATAAGATGCAATGTCGTGAATATTGGGATTTGTTGGGAATGTTTGCCTCGATTTGTTATGGAATAAATGGAGTGTTCACTATACTGTGTAATCAGAACCTTAAAAGCTGTTCACAGTAGCATTCTTTGGGGAATCTGCTTGTGCATGGCATTATATTGATCTGTATTGCTTTTGCCATTACTGTTTTATTATTTGCCTTGACAAGCATGTTTAGTGCATATCCATGATGCTCTTTTATATTAAAAGCATATGGCGGGGAGGGAGAGCTAACCTGCTGAGAGTAAACTGTTAATCCCTAGATCTGTAATGGAACTACTTCCCACCCCACACAGCAACCAAGAAAAGTGACTTTAATCTCAAACACCCAGGAAAAAAATTGTACCTTAGGAAAGTTAGAACCAATCAGTGGTCAAGTCCACTGACAGGTCTTAAAAAGCTAGTGGTGGCAGGCAAGAATGTTGTGTGTTGGCAGGAAGTCCAGAATGCACTGGCAGGAATATGTTCATGTAATGACATGTAATGACAATAGGATACTATACAGTTATACGACATAATATTGCATCACCAAAATTTGAATTCAGGAAAACAAATCTCACAAATTTATAATAAATTATTAAACTTAAGATATGTCATTAAAAATGTTTTTAATGATGCAAATCAAAAAAAAAATTAAAGGATTAAAGAAAGTAGATTTCCAGGGGGCCACTGAGTAATTTTTTTCTTGAAAAGGGGGAGGTAGGTCAAATAAGTTTGGGAACCTCTGATCTAATGTGTGACTTATTGATACAATCCCAAGCTTCATAGATCCTTGAAGACAAGTGAGCCAGACACAGCCATCCTCTTAATCCCCATAAAGGTGGAATGCCAGTCTCCCCAAGAGTAAGGCATTCCTGGTTTATTTCTAAATCCTTGTTACACGTGGGGCTACCTGTTTGTTTGTGTCCCAGCTCCTTTGTTACACTATTGTAAGATGGAGGACTCGCTTCCGGCCGCTTCCTCCCACCCCTGCCAGGCCCATCATTTCTAGTTCAACAACCTGTTTCTCTTTGCTGCTCAGAGTAAGGCCTAGAATAGAAGTTCCCCTTATTGCTTCCTCCACCTTTTGAAGAATGAAATTATCATTAAGGCAAGTCAACAAAAAGAGCAATTCTGCTTTTGACCAAGAAAGCTACAGCGGATAGATGTCTGGGGTCATTGTAGCTCCCGTCACTGTTCTGCCGTGCCTCCCTGCTGTGTCTGTGATGTCATCCCAAACCCCTTCAGGCCAGGTGGTCAAGAGTATACTTTCTCAACAGTAGCATCTGTTTCTCTTCTGACAATAATAATCATGATAGCCAGCATCTATATAATGATATCTCATTTTCACCTCACAACGACCTGTGACACAAGTACTATTGTTATACCCATTTTACAGATGAGGAAACTGAGGCTAAGACAGGTTAAGTGGCTTACCCAGCCTCACACAGTTGGTGAGTTTCTGGGCCAGAGTTGACAAACTCAGGACTTCCCAACTGTGAGTTTACTGTACCACAAAAGTGACAAATATCTAGTAAGGAACAGTGGGAAAATCACTGAGTCTAGAGTCAGAGGATCTGAGTTTCAATTGGGAGGCTTCATGGTATAGAAGAAAGTGTGCCAGATTTGGAGTCAAAGGACCTGGGTTTGAATCCTGATGTAGCCACTTAATACCTTTGCACTCTGGGCAGGCAACTAGGTAGAGAAGTTGATAGAGTGTTGGGCCTAGAGTCAGGAAGACTCATCTCCCTGAGTTCAAATCTGGCCTCAGACACTTAACTAGCTGTGTGACCCTGGGTAAGTCACTTAACCCGGTTTGCCTCCGTTTCTTCATCTGTAGAATGAACTGGAGAAGGAAATGGCACAAACCACTCCAGTATGTTGGCCAAGAAAATCCCAAATGAAGTCACAACAAGTTGGACAGTCTATCGTTCAACTCTGGATAAGTTACCTCACAAACTGATCCTCAGTTTCATCTATAAAATAAGGTGGTCGGACAGGATTTCCTCTGAGGTACTTTCTGGCTCTGGATGTTCCTTCTGTCTGCCATACTTCCCTACTCAAGTTCCTAAATTTCCTCCCATGAGCACACATTCTATTTTGAGGTAATATATTTAAATATATGACCTCATATATTCTGTTCCTTTGAATCAGCTGTCACCTTGCACTGCCTTGTTCCAGTCATTTTTGTCCACATCCTACCCAGGTGTATGCTAGAGCCATCCGGAACTGGTTTGGGAAAGCTGATCACTAAATTTTCAGAATGCTCATTTATACTTTGAAAATCAGCAAAGGTTACAAGGTTGCAAATCAGAGCTTGATTTGTTGTTTTGTTGATTGTCTAGACTCATGAAAACAATAGAGAAAAAGTTAATAATGAAGATTAAGCTTAAAAGTGGTTTCAGCACGTATTTCCTCTGTAGAGAGCTGGTTGTTAAACATTTATCAGCACACCCCTGGTTCTGCCTATTCTGTGTACTCCAGCTCAATGGTGATCTCCGTCATGAAGCCTTCCTTGATGACCCCGTATTGAACTCATCTCTGCCCCCTCTAAACCATAGTATTTAGTGTTTGTACTCCCCTTATGGCAATTAGTTCCTTCTGCCTTAGATTCTAATTCTTTGTGTACACGCCTAACATCCCACCTTGAATATAAGCTTCTTGGGAGCAGATATTCCTAGTGACGTTTGTACTGAGGTATCCTTCCTAACAGGAAGACTGGGCTCCGTGCTCTGACCATCCCCACTACTCTAGCTATTGTGTGGGGGCAGGAGGCCAGAGGTCCCTGGAACTGAAGAGAAATTTCAAAGATGGTACAGAAGAGAACAGGGAGCCTGCAGGAGCCACACAATGAATGTGGAGGGACAGGGAGCCCTGCTGGAGAACCTCAGAAGCTCAGAGGTAGTGAGAGCCTCAGAGGGCATCTTGTCCTACTCTTCCTGAACAAGTAAATAGAAGGAAGGAAACAAGTATTTACTCAATGCCTTCTATGTGCCAAGCTAAGCACTTAGCAATTATCTCATTTGATCCCCATCATAACCCTGAGTGTTGGTGCTATTAGGACTCCCATTTTATATACGGGGAAACTGAGGCAGACAGAGATTAAGTGGCTTACAGGGGTCACATAGCCAGTAAGTTTGGGAGGCTGGATTTGAATTCAGCTTCCTGACTCCAGATCCAGTGCTCTATCCATTGCACCACCTAACCTTCAGTGGCATGATTCATGGTCCCGCAGCCTCTACTTACAGAATTAATATTAGGGGGAACCCCTTACCTCTTGAGGCAGCTTTAGTAAGGCACTGATTTTAGGAAGTTGTTCCTGGCTTCAAGCCCAAATTTGTCACTTTACAACTGCTGTCCGGTAGGACCAAGCAGAACAAGCCTCATCCCCATCTTTCCCCTGGAGATAACCTTTCAAATACTTGAAGACAGCTATTCCATCCAGCCTCACAGGGCAAGGCCCCTTGCCATCCTGGCTGATCCCCTCTGGATGTCTTATAGTTTATCAATGTTCTTCCTAACATGTGGGGTCTAGAACTGAAGCTGGTGTTTCTGATGAAGTTTGACCAGATCAGAAAACAGAGGGCAGTCACATCACCTTTCTAGTCCTGGACACCATATCTCTTTTCATGATGCCCAAGATGATAGCGGCCTTTATGATGGTCACAACACACTGTTGACCCACATAGACTTGGTAAGTCATGGAAAATCCCTTAGGTCTTACAGATGGACTGTTTGTCATGTCATCCTTGTGAAATTGATTTTTTGGAACCCAACTGAAAACTTTACATTTTGTCCTAGTTACATTTCCTCTTCTTAGATTCTGGCCTGTTGAGATCAATTTGCAACCTGACTCTGTTATCCAGCTTTGTATCATCTGTGAGTTGGATAAATATACTACCTGCTCTTAAACTGAGTTACTCATAAAGAGGTTACATAGTACGGGTACAAGCATAGATCCTAAAGAATGCCTTCCTTCCCAGGTTGATCCTATAGGATCATAGATGTGGAGCTAAAAGGTTCAACCGGTCTAGTCCCTTTATTTTGCAAACCACTAAGGACCAGTAATAGGTTTTGTTGTTGCTCAGTCATTTCTGACTCTTCGTGACCTCATGGACCATAATACACCAAGCCCTTCTATCCTCCACCATCTCTTGAAATCTGTCCAGGTTCATGTTCATTGCTCCCATGACACTATCTATCCATTTTATCCTCTGTTGTCCCCTTTTCCTTTTGCCTTCAATCTCTTTCAGCATCAAGGTCTTTTCCAATGATTCTCATCTTTTCATTATGCAGCCAAAGTATTTTAACCTTCAGCTTCAGTATTTGGTCTTTCAGTGAATAACCTGAATTAATGTCTTTAAGTATTGACTGGTTTGATCTCTTTGCTGTTCAAGGGTCTCTCAAAGTCTTCTCCAGCACCACAATTTGTTTTTTTATTTTTAAATTTAAAATTATTAATCATTAGTTTTCAACATTCACTTCCGTAAGATTTTGAGTTTTGAATTTTCTCTCCCTCCCCAAGACAGCATGCAATCTGATATAAGCCCTACATATACATTCATATTGAACATATTTTCACATTAGTCATGTTGTAAAGAATAATTAGAACTAATGGGAAGAACCATGAGAAAGAAGAAACAAACAAAAAGAGAAAATAGCATGCTTCGATCTGCATTCAGAGTCCTTGGTTCTTTCTCTGGAAGTGGATGGCACTTTCCATCGTGACTCTTTTGGAATTGTCTTAGATCATTGTATTGCTGAGAAGAGCTAAGTCTATCAAAGTTAGTCATAGCATGATGTTGCTGTTACTGTGTACAGCATTCTCCTGGTTCTGCTCACTTCCCTCAGTATCAGTTCATGCAAGTCTTTCCAGGTTTTTCTGAAGTCTGTCTGCTCATCGTTTCTTATTCTATTACATTCATTTACCACAACTTGTTCAGCCATTCCCCAGTTGATGAGCATCCCCTCAATTTCCAATTCTTTGCCCCCACAAAAAGAGCTGCTATACATGTTTTTGCACCTGTAGGTCCTTTTCCCTTTTTTATGATCTCTTTGGGATACAGACCTAGAAGTGATATTACTGGGTCAAAGGGTATGTACAGTTTTATAGGCCTTTGGGCATAGTTCTAAATTGCTCTCTAGAAGGATTGGATCAGTTCACAACTCCACCAACAATGCCATACTGTTCCAATTTTCCCTATCATTTTCCTGTTTTGTCATGTTAGCCAATCTGTTATGTGTGATGTGGTACCTCAGAGTTGTTTTGATTTACATTTCTCTAATCAATAGCGATTTAGAGCATTTTTTTCATATGACTATAGCTAGCTTTAATTTCTTCATCTGAAAACTGCCTGTTCCTATCCTTTGGGCATTTATCAATTGGGGAATGACTTGTATTCTTATAAATTTGACTCAGTTCTCAATGTATTTTAGAAACACTAGTTTTAAACCTGCTTTCTGCTTCCCTTCTAATCTTGGTTGCATTGGCTTTGTTTGTGCAAAAGCTTTTCAATTTAATGTAATCAAAATTATCCATTTTCCAGCACCACAATTTGAAAGCATTGATTCTGTGGTGCTCAGCTTTCCACATAGTCAGTCCAGTTCTCACAGCCATATATTGCTACTGGAAATAGCTAGCATTTTTATAGCATTTTAAGGTTTGCAAAATGCTTTATAGATGCTATCTCATTTTATCCTCACAACAATCCTGGGAGGTAGCCACTATTATATTGTTGTTGGTGTTCAGTCGTGTCTATCTTGGCAAAGACACTAGAATGGTTTGCCATTTCCTTCTCCAGCTCACTTTACAGATGAGGAAACTGAGACAAACAGGGTTAAGTGACTTGCCCAGGGTCACACAGCTAGCAAGTGTCTGAGGCCAGATTTGAACTCAGGAAGATGATTCTGAGGCTGAAAAATGTTAAGTGACTTCCCCAGTCTCATACAGCTGGTAAATATCAGAGTCTGGACTTGAACTCGGGACTTTCTGACTCCCAAGTCCACTGTTCTATCTGCTGTCTGTACAATGGACTTTGTTCACATTTCTCCATCTTTTTCCCAAGAAAGGCAGGAGGAGAGACTTTTGCTAGCATTAGTTAATGGTCTTTGTTCCTCCTTGGTTTTCTTCTCCTTCTCTTCCTCATCTTTCTTCTCTTCTTCATCTTTCTCTTTTCCCTCTTTTTCTTCCTCTTTTTACCCTTAGACTCTGAATCACTGAGTTATGCAAATGCCTGCTGAGTCAGGAGCTGCTTTCCAGTAAGCACCTCATCTCCTGCATCTCACAGGGGACCGAGCCCATCAAGTCGCCTTCCCCACAGTCGTCCCCAGTGCTTGGTGGATCTCAGTCACCACCTCCTTGGTGGTCGGTCACCGAGGGAAACCCGACACAGGAGGTTATTTCTGGTCTTTAGGGTACCCCTAAGGATACTCTTTAAAGTTAGATGGCCAAGGAAGCTGCTTCAGGTCTGGTGAGACAGAAAAGAGGTTAAAAGGCTTGAGAGGAAAGGGGAACCCTGCCAAGTCTCTCCTCTTAGTGCAAATCTTGGGTGTTCCTGCACCAGTGAATTTCATGTTTTCCCCTTATGAAATCCACATGCAAATGAGCTTATTACCATATGTTGTCTAAGAGAAAAAAGGTCTTAAATTAGGGGTTACAAGTAACTTTTAATGTTTTTTTAAGTCTTCTTTCCTTTCTCTCCTGATAGATCTAAAAACCATGCAATTTTGTTAGTCAAATTCATTTAATTAATTCAATAAGCATTTAATTAAGCACTAGGAGGCAGTATGGTACAGTGGTAAAGAGAGCTTTAGAGATAGGGGATCTGAGTTCAAATTATGACTGTCTCTTACTACCCATGTGACCTTAGCTAAGTCATTTCACTTCAGTTTCTCCATCTTTAGATGAGGGTGTTGGATTAGATAATTTTGAGGTCTCTTCTAGCTCTAAGTCTAATAGTTTTATTGTATGAAATGCATTATTACCAAGTAACCCCAAAAGGAGTTAAAGAGTTAATCAATCAGCATTTATTCTTGTTGTTCAGTTGTTTTATAGCTGTGTCTGATTCTTTGTGACCCCATTTGGGGTCTCTGTTTGGGGTCTTCTGTTTTCTTTTTTCTTTTTAAAAAAAAATTTTTTTTTTTTGGTTTTGTTGTTTTGTTTGGGGTTTTCTTGACAGAGATACTGCAGTGGTTTGCCATTTCCTTCTCCAGCTCATTTTACAGATGAGGAAACTGAGGCAAACAGGGTTAAGTGACTTGCCCAGGGTCACACAGCTGACATGTCTGAGGCCACATTTGAACTCAGGAGGAAACCTGACTCCAAGCCCTGTGCTCTGTGTACTTTGGCGCCACCTACCTTCCCAGCATTAATTAAGCGTTTACTGTGTGACAAGGTATTGTGCTAAATTCTAGAGATACAAAGAGAGGCAAAAAGATGATCCCTGCCCTCAAGGAGCTCCCACTCTAATCTGGGAGACAACACGTAAATAACTGGGTATGTGACAGATAAATAGAATAGGTAGGAGGTGCTCTGAGAGAGGAGGGCAGGAAGAATGGGGAAGACCTCCTGCAGAAAGTAGCACTTGAGCTGGGTCTTGAAAGAATCCGAGGAAGCTGAGAGGCAGAGATGAGGAGACAGGACATTCCAAACCTGGAGACACAGAGAGGGAGGATCGTGTCCAGCATGTGTAGGCTGGAGTCTCTGAATCACAGAGTGTGTGGGAGGGAGGGAAGGAGTCGATGTGAAAAGGCTGGAAAGGGAGGGAGGGACTGGGTCGTGAAGGCTTTTTAATTGGAGGGTGGGTTGGAGTGGGGAGAGACTTGATGTTATTGAAATAATTTTAATGAGAGAGAGAGAGATGATAAGGACCTGAGCAGTGGCCGGGCAGCTAGGTGGTGAAACAGACAGCAAGCCTGGCTTAAAGTCAGGAAGACTCTTCTTCTCGAGTTCAAATCTGCCCCTAGACACTTACTAATTTTGTGACTCTGGGCAAATCACTTAACCCTGTTTGCCTCAGTTTCCTCATCTGTAAAATGAGCTAGAGAAGGAAATGGAAACCCACTCCAGTATCTCTGCCAAGAAAATCCCAAATTGGGTCGTGAAGATTAGGACACAACTGAAGAATTACCAAAAAACCACAACAGGTTAGTGGCTATGTGGATGGAGAGAAGATGTTTATGGGATGTGTTGCAAAGGCAGAAACAAAAGGATTGGCAAGAGATTGGATGTGTGGGGCGAGTGGGAGTGAGGAGGTGACGAAGACCAACCACAGTTCCCAAGGACTCGAGATGACACGTTGCCTGCCTCCTGACGGAGGGGTGATGCTTGGTGTGTGGTTTAAGACATAACTTTCTTTAGCTTTGATAATGAGAAATTTTGATTAGCTTTGACTACTTACATCCTTGAAAAAAAAAAGGTTTGTTTTTCTTGCTTTTTTATTGGACAGGGGTGGAAAAGGAAGAGAGAGACAGTTAATTTTGTTGTAAAAATTTTTTTAATTTAAAAAATAAAGTAGGGGCAGCTAGGTGGTGCAGTGAATAGAGTACCAGCCCTGGAGTCAGGAGGACCTGAGTTCAAATTAGGCCTCAGACACTTAACACTTACTAGCTGTGTGACCTTGGGCAAGTCACTTAACCCCAATTGCCCTGCCTCTCCCCCTTCAAAAAGCAAAAAAAAAAGTTAAAAAATTTCTCCCCAGATCATTCTGCATACATAAGTAAAAATAATATGGAGATAACAACACCTACCTTCCAGGGTTTGAAGTGAGATATTGAGACAAGGGGCCTATCTCAGTATCTGGCACTAGTAGGTGCTTCATGACAAATGATGGTTTTCTTCAGCTGCTCGCCTGATGGCTCTCAAAGGAAGCACCCTCCCCAGTTAGCTTGTCAACCGTTGTGAAAGAGCCTTCCTCTGTTGGCTGCTCTCTCTCCCACACATTCCAAAAGATCACCCAGCAGTGGAAAAATATTCTTCAAAAGATGACAGGTTCCTCTTGTCAGGACAACACTCTGCTTCCACTTCAGGGTGGGTTCCTGAAGTCTCAATCATTTCTTTGGTTTTTGGGACATCCCTCTTCGTGTCCAAGTCAGAACAATTGGAACTGGCAAGCATTTGAATACATTCTTCTGCACTGAGTTCATGGCCAAAGTCTAGGAAGATGTTGAGACACAGGTGCCTGTCTCTGGGCTCCAGATGAATGGGAACAATGGGCAAAAGGTCTGGGTCACCATTGCTTCCTGAGAATTTCTGAGAGGGAAATGTGGCCATGATGGTTCAACTAGAGTTCCAGGGGTTCTTCAGGAAGGTTGGGCAGACAAGCCTTAGGTCTGTCTTGTGTCTGACCCTGTTTCCTGAAGCCTATTGCCCAGAGCATCTCCTAACCTGCTGGATAGCTGGTGTGAATTCCTGACCACAGGCTGTTTTCAGGAATGATCTTGCTCCCTGGCTGCTAGGAGTTGCTGTGCCCTCAGGGTCTCCTCCTGGGATGTCAGGAGTCCTAGGTGTGGTTTGATTTTGGTAGGCCAGCATCAGCCATCTGTCTGAGTCACAGTGAAGATAATTGTCAAAGATCAAGCTATTGAGATATCGAAAACCACGTCATTAAAATGTTTATTTTCTGAGGAATTGATAACAAATTTGCAGGCCTGGGTGACCAGAACAATGGTAGTGCCTTTGTCAATAATAGAGAAATTGGATGAGAGTTTGGGGAAAACAATAATGAAACTGGAAGTCAGGTTCCAGAAGGTTTAGAAGAGGTTGAGAAGAGAGGAAAGAGAGGCAGCCAATGTAGACAGCTTTCTCAATGAGTTTAGGGCGTGGTTGGGTCAAAAGAGGGTTTTTATAAGGAAAGAACATGCATAAGAAATGGTCGACATTTGTTTGTTGTTAGCTTGGAAGGAGCCAGTAGGTAGGGAAAAAGTGAAAATGAGAGTGGGCATGGTAGTGGGGACTTCTGAAGAAGAGAGAGGGAGGATGGAATCAGAGGTGTACACAGAGGACTTGGCACCTCTTCATCAGATTGAAGTAAAGGAGGAGATAGTAGGGGAAGACATCTGAGTGATTTGAGATGAGGAGGAGGAGGAGGGGAGAGGCGGATGCTGTAGGCAAGCGGCTTCAATTTTTTTCAGTATACTATGAGGAAAGGTCCTCAGCTGAGAGGGATGAGGAGAGATAAGAATGTTTAGAGCAGCCTCTGTGGACAGTGAGGGCCTAGTTGAGATTAGGTAATAAGAGTTTACAAAGAACCCACTCATGGTTTGGTGATTTTCTCCAGCTCCTTTTAGGACAGAACACATATTGAGAGTAAATGTAATGTTAATGGGATTTAACATCTTCCCCACCCATTGGTAGGTCTCATATGGTGTCCATTAAGAGAAGCTTGCTTTAGGGAAGGCTTGCTTGTAGGAAGGCTTTCACACCTTTTGCTAATTTCTAATTAGACACTGAGTCAGGAGGGTTGTGATGCCTTCTGGCTCTGAGAAGTGTATATATACTCTGAGTTGGTATTGGGGGCCCACTTGTGAGAAGGATCTTGTGATTTCCTGGTCGAGATTCTGAGTGGCAGGATGTTCAGAGCTTCCCACTTGCTCATATGTAAAGGCTCTCTTCATCCAGGGATGTATATAAAGTGTATAATTGATTCAGTTAGTCAGAGCCCTGTCTGTTGATCTTTATTTTTCTGCTTGTATTTTCTCTGTTTGTATTTTCTCTAAAATTCAGGGTGCTGACTTTCCCCTGAACTAGTGAATGTAATTAAGAAAAGCTTGTTGACCCCTTGAATCTTTCCTAGTAAAGCAGATCTAAGAACCTGTACTAGGAGCCATCCTGGGTATGCCAGTGCAGTTGCCGCTACAGCAAGAGAGGGTTGGGATTTGGCAAGGCAAGAATTGTGATGGGACAAAGGGGCAGGGCTTCCAGAGTAGAGGATGCCATAGAGTTGAGTTGGTTTACCAAGGGTTTGAACCAGAGAAGGGAGACGACTAGCCAGTGCAGGGGTAATGGCTTAGGAAAAACTGGGAGGTGGAGAAGAAGGAGGTAATGGTGAAGATGGTGAGCAGGGTCGAGGATCATAAGGTACAGGGAAAGATGGAATGAGAAAAGATTCAGATCAGATAAAGGAATTTCAGAATTGGTGAACATGGAAGTAGAACACTTGGGTGATGGCAAAATTAAAGGCATGACCATCTCTATGTGTAAATAAGATGGGTTGGGGTAATAGCAGCAGTAGTAGCAGTAGAGGTAGTAGTGAAAAAGGTAGTAAGCACTCACCACCCAGTTGCAAAGTAGGAGTCATTAGCTAATCCCCAGCAAGCAACCCTTCACCATTTTAGGGGTCACAGAATCAGCAGTCATTTCCATACCTTACTGCCCACCACGTCTTCCTCTCCTCTTCACCCTCCCCCAGGAACTCAGGTCCTCCCCCTGGGATCTCCTTGCTGTTTGTCCTTTGTCCTTGAAGAGGACCATGTTGCCAGGGAGGTGATGCCACGCTATGCAAGTGAATTGGATTTAAGTGAGGAAGGCCCCAGCAAGGTCACCAGCCTCACTATCTCCTCCAGAGCCATCTGGGTCCAGTGGCCAGATATGGATCATGGGGCTCTTAGTTTGTCTTGCTCTGAGTTGGGCTGTCTTGCCTCTTCCTGGCCATCTCAAACCATGCCACCACACAGGGACCTCACCCTTTCTAGCTCCTTTAAGGGGTTATCTTCCCCATTAGAATGTAAATTCCTTGAAAGGTGACTGTGGATGATTCTTTGCTTGTATTTTCATCTTAAGTACTTAGCATAGTGCCAGGCTGTAAGTGCTTAATAAATACTTTAAAATTCATTATTTAAAATGAATTAATGAACTGTTAATAACTTAATAATCTGTGGTAAACTTAACAAGTTTACCTCCCTGGGACTCATTTTTCTCAGTTGCAAAATGGGGGAATTAGGCTAGATCGCCTCTACCATCCTTATCAGCTCTAAAGCTATGATTCTGTGGTCATTCCAGGATGATTTGAAGGCTTAAGAGAAATAAAAAAATAGCTTCATCCCATTAAAAAAAGTAAGTCCCATTCCTTCAGAAACAAAAATTAAAAACTGCCCATTATTCAAGGCCAAGTTTGCCAAATAAAATGGATTATTATCAAGCATTTACAATAAAGGAATGCAAATTGGCAGAATTAAAACCCTAGCCAGTTTAACGGGTCTGGGTGAGTGGGTGAGGGTGGAATCTGCAAATTGTAGGAAACCATAAAGAGCAATAATGAAAACAAGGGATTTTGCTGGACTTTCAAGTGGCCCGACCATCTTCATTTGAATACTCTTGTTTTCAGCTTACTCATTTCCCTGAAAAAGAGAGTCACATCAGAGGTATAGTAATATCACAAAGCTGGGCTGGCCCATAGGGAGAAGAGAGCCAAAGTGGGGGAGCTCTGGGGAAGTCTGAGAGCAAACTACCTTTGGCCATCAAGAGATCAGCTCTCCTCACCTGAAATGGAATTCTCTGGAGAAGAGAAGTGTCCCACCTTTTTAAACCGTATCTTGTACATAAAGAAACATGGTGATCTGGGAAGATCCGAGATACAAAAAGACATTTTGCTCTGGATTCCAAAATTATTTGGTCACCTTGACCTTGGCAGCTTATAATTAGAACAGTGTTTCCTCAAGGGAAGAAGAGGAAGGTTTCAGAATGACTGAGCTGAAGGAAACCTTCAGCACCTGCAGAGAGACAGAGACAGAGAGAGAGAGAGAGAGAGAGAGAGAGAGAGAGAAAGAGAGAGAGAGAGAAAGAGGAAGGAGAGGGAGAGAGAAAGAGAGAGAGAGAGAGAGGTGGAAGAGAGAGGGAAGAGAAAGAGAGAGAGAGAGAGAAGGGGGAGGGAGAGAGAGAGGAGAGAGAGAGAGGAGGGAGAGAGAGAGGGAGAGGAGAGAGAGAGAGGGAGAGGAGAGAGAAAGAGAGGAGGGAGAGGAGAGAGAGAGAGAGAGAGAGAGAGAGAGAGATCAGTGTTGTTGAGGGCAGAGTGTGTTCATTGGCCATTTGATCTGAATAGTGTGCTTGGATCATATCCATTCATTTCATCCCATGGTTCAGTTTTTTTCTTTTGAATTTGTGTCGATATAATTTGCTTTGACTTTACTTTCATTTCCATATGTGACCTACCCCCTCCCCTAGAGAGCCATCCCCTGTAACAAAGCATGAAAAAGAAAAGGGGGTAAAATAGCCCAGCAAACTCACGGCGCATCATGGAACAGCTAGGTTCTGATGGGTACAAATAAATGATGTCAGGTACCGGGAACTGGTCTTATACAAATTCACGCCACATATTTCCATTGGGCTGGTGGCTGAGAACCAATTACCCTATTTTTACAAAATTAAAACTTTGAATAGTGTGAATTCCAATACTTACTGTAGATTGTTAGATTTCAAGCTCTTCATGAGAGAGCCTGTCTTTTGTCTTTCTCAGAACCTCCAGCAATTAACACAACACCAGGCACGAGGAGGGGCTTAATAAATATTTATGGACTGTCTTATTGACATTTATTGCGGTACTAAAAGATAAATTAGGTCGATATTATTCAATACTATGCATATATTTTATGCATTCTGAGTTTCTAAACATTTTCTGTCATCTGCTGGCCTTCATGTGTTATCTGTGACTTCTGAAATATACTAGTTGTATGATGACTAGTTATCCCCCCCCCATTGGAGCCAGAGGACCTGGGTTCGAATTCCATCTCAGACTCCCTCAGTGACTTCAGGCAAGCAACATAATCACTCCGGGCCTCAGTTTCCTCATTTGTAAAACGAAGTAGTTAGATTAGATGGCCTCTGAAGTTCCTTAGAGCTCTTAACTATGATCCACAGAGAAGGGGAACACTCCTAGTCCCCTACTTCTGCAAAGAGATGAAGGAACATTTTCTCATCTCATTCCTGAGGCCAAGCTTGGGTCGTTATAATTAAACAGAGTTAAGTTTTAGTTTTTAGTACTTTCAATTCAATTTCAATTCCACAGATACTATGAGCATCTATCTACCACATCCAAGGTACAGTACCACGTTCTGCAGAATGGCACAGACCCTGACCTCAAGGGGCATACAGACACACCGTGATGGAACAGAGAACATTTTAAGTGCAAAGGAGAAATTCAGGTAACCTGCTATGAGAAATTTGAGGAGGGAGAGGTAATTTTCAGCTGGAGTGAAAAAGATGGGGCACAACATTAGGGTTGGAACGAAGGGAAAGATTTCAGAAAGTGGAGACAAGGTGGGGAGAAGGTGGTGGGAGCTGTTTCAGGCATGGGTAGAATCGAGACGGTTTGGTTGAAAGATAATGATTCTCTAGCCAGAAAGTTATCCAGGAAAATTGGACAGAGGATCATACAGCCTCCATACACTTCTTAGTTGTTTCAACCCAGTCTGACCATTTTTCATGAAGGTAAAATGAAAAGCTCAAGGCTCTGAAGACCCTAATTCTAATCTTGGCTTTCCCACTAACCCGTGGTGACCTGAGACAAGTCATTTCCTCTCTCACTCTCAGTTTCCTTCTCATAAAAAGAAGGGATTAGACTAATAATAGCTTAACATTTGTAGAGCACTAAGGTTTGCAAAGGGTTTGGTAAATGCCATCACACTGGATCCTCACTACAACTCTATATAATGGCTGCTGTTATGATCCCCATTGTACAGATGAGGAAACTAAGGCTGAGAAGTTAGGGGGTTGATCAGGGGCCCCAAGAGTAAACTCTGAGACAGAATTCAAACTCATGTCTTCCTGCTCCTCATGATCTCTGAGGTACCTCCAAATTCTCAGGCAATCACTCATCCAAAAATTTATTAAATACCCAGTATGGTCCAAGCACTGTGCCAGTCACCAAAGATAAAAAGACAAAATTATAATCCCTTGCCTTCAGGGAGTTTACATTCTATTAATGAAGACAATGCTTACATATGTAAGAATACATAAAAATATGCAAATAAATACAGTCTAGACTTTTTAGGGGCTGGGGGAGGCAGTGACAGGGGTATCAAGTATCTTCATGGAGAAGGTGCCCTCTGAGGAGGGTTTGGAAGGAAGTGAGGGATTCTAATAGGGCTGGAAAGGTGGCTTCTGACAGTCTTTCCCACCTCAACCCCCTGACTTACCTCTTGCTGTCTCCCTTCATCTTCCATAACACCCCCATCCCCACATGATGAAGAAGACCCTTCCCCAAACTCTGGTCCATGTCATTTGAGCATTGAGAGATTAAAAGACTTGCCCAGGGGCACATGGACAATACTTCTCAGAGATGAGATGCAGTAAGTGCTTAATAAATACTTTTTCTTTCATTCATCCATCCATCTATCCATCCATCCATCCATCCATCCATCCATCCATTCATGCAGCATTTATTTAGTGCCTATCATGTGTTAGGCTCTGAGAATGCAAAATACTAGTCCCTGCCCTCAAGGAGCTTACAGTCTCCTAAAGGGGATGTAATATTTACACAGATAAGTAAAGAAAAGGTCATTTGAAGAGGGAGGTTTTTTTTTTGGTTCAACACAATATTAATCACTTTTTAAAAACAAAAGATTTCTCTCTTTTCCCTATTCTCTCCCTTCCCCCCCCAAAAAGTGAAGAAGCAAGAATTAAAAACCCAGCATTCGGAGTATAAGTCAGCCTCAGCCTTTTCTAGTATGGCCACAGCCATGGGTTCTGGGAACTTGTGTGTATTGGGGGTATCTATGAAATGCTGGCGCCTCGGAGCTGGACTCTGCATTGCCAGTCTCCAGGTCTGGAGGCTTGGTAGGAAGTTCCAGCAGAGTTCACGTATCTTCACAACAACCCTGTGTGATGGGTGCTGTTATTATCTTGATTTTACAGCTGAGGAAACTGAGGTGAAATGAGGGTGTATTCAACATTACTCAGCTAGTAAGCGTCAGTTTTTTGTGTCTCTATGACTTCTGCTTTTCCCAATAGTTCTGATTCCTATATCTTGTTTATTTATAAAGTAATTTTATCTAAATTTAATTTAAAATTTGTTTAATTTAAATAAATTTTATTCAATTTGAATAATTTAAATTTAATTTAAATAAATTAAGTTTTATTCAGATTTAATTCAAATTACTTAAGTAATTAAGTAAATTGAGTATTTATTAAGTAGATGATCTAATTAATTATTTATTAAGTATCTGCTCGGTTCCAGGCACTATATTAAGTGTTAAGCATACAAACAGAGGCAAACTCCACTCCCCTCCCCACCCTAAACCCAGAGAAGTTCACTTTCTAATAGCGGAGACAACATGCAAACCGGTACATATAAAATGGCAGTACAGTGATCCCTTCCACATGGAAGGGAGAGGGAAGGGTGAATTAGGAGCACCCCCTCATCCCCCCTCACTCTCTCCCCTCTTGCCCCATGGTCTGAAAAATCCGTGCAAAAATTTTTGGCCCTCCCTTTGTACCAGAGAAGAAGTCGGAATTATTACAGTATTAAAAGATAAAATGTGCTGCTATTATACAATACTATGGATCTATTTTATGCATTTCTGAGTTTCTAAACATTTTCTGTGTTATCTGCTGGCCTTTGTGCATCATCTGCACAAAATCCCACAAAACTTCCCCCAAATTCCCATTTAATTTCTTACACCCACCAGCCATATAGCGAAACCACAATGGGGAAAGTTACGAGTGGAAGGGATAAATGTAGTTGGAAGATGATCTCAGAGAGAAGGCGCTGACAGCTGAGTTGGGGTAGGAGGGACCAGGCACCAAGAAAGGCTTCCTTGCAGAAGGTGGGATTTGACCTGTCTTTTTTCTCTCTAGATTTTAACTTTATTCATATAGAAGAAGAGAGAGAGGGTAAAACAAAAGGAAGAAGGCTCAGAAGAAGACTGAAATGATGTATCCTTTTACATTCTATATTTCTAAATCTTTTAACTGTAAATTACACATCAGAAAGTGAAAGAACTGGTTTATTTTTTTCAGCAATAAATAGTCATCTAATTTTAGATTTTTTTTAAATTAAATTTATTTCTTTACTTCAAGTTTTCAACATTCACTTTCATAAGATTTTGAGTTCCATATTTTCTCTCCATCTCTCTCCTCCACCCCAAGATGGCGTGCAATTTGATATAGGTTCTCCAAATACATTTGTATTAAACCTGTTTTCACATTAGTTACTCGATATGTGTCTTAAAGGAAACCAGGGAAGCTAGAAGGTGGAGGTGAGAGGGCCAAGCCTTCCAGGCATGAGGTTTGGCCAATGCAAAGGCGTGGAAATAAATGGGAGATGGAAGAGACACAGCAAATTGACCAGGGTCAGTGGGAGGGCACTAAAGCATCAGAGGACAATGAAGGCAGAAAGGAGCCAGGCTGTGGAGGATTTTAAATGGAAAACAGTGGATTTTATATTTGATCCTGGAGGTAATAGGGAGCCATAAGAGGTTAGAGGGGTGATGAGGTCAGACCTGTACTTGAGGAAGGTCATTTTGATAGCTGATTGGGAAATAGATTAGAGTAGGGAGAGATTAGACACAGGAAAGCATAGGGATGAAGGACCCTGCGCTAGGGTGGTGGCTGTGTGAATGTAGGGAAGGGGAGGAACAGGAGGGATGTTGTGAAGACAGAAAGGACAAGAAGAATGAGAGGAGGAAAGGCTGCGCACGTGGTGATGGGGGTAGAGGGACAGTCTATAAATGGTAAAGCAGAGTAAGAAATATTCTGACTCCCCTGTGATGACCATGAGTGAAAGTAGGACCAGTACTGGAAAGGGTAGCCAGCAGGACAGTCACTGGGAGGGAGCCAAAGCTTGTCCCAACTCTCTGTGACCTCATTTGGGGTTTTCTTGGCTGAGATACGGGAGTGGTTTGTGCCATTTCCTTTTCCAGCTCATTTGACAGATGAGGAAACTGAGGCAAACTGGGTTAAGTGACTTGCCCACAGTCACAAAGCTAGTTAAGTGTCTGAGGCTGGATTTGAACTCAGGGAGAAGATAAGTCTTTCTGACTCCAGACCCAGTGCTCCATACACTCCACCACCTAGCTGCCCCCAATAATATGCCCAGGACAGGATGCATTCCATAAATATATGATGGATTTGGATCAGATTCACAGGCCATGGCTAAGCTCCCAGCTCCAGTGTGCTCTAGAGATTATGTGCGCATACATATGCATGCATGGGCAGGCCCAGGGCTGATTTACATATTAAAAGTTTGGGGGAAAAACCCAGGAAACATAGAGCACAGACACTAATCAAATCTAATGCTAATAATAAACCTACTGAGTAATGGGTAATGCCTGGGACTGTAGTTCCTTGTGAGGGAGCAGAAGTAGAGGAGGGTGAGAGAACAGCCTTTTGCGGAAGAAGAGATGTGAGTATCTTACTAGACTCCTTGTGGGAAATCAGGGAATGGGGAAGTGGCCACATGGGAGTGAGAATGGGAGCCCGGACTGAGGAAGCAGAGTTGGCTTGATGGAAATGGGATTGTCTTGGGAGCTGGGAGAGGCTCAGAGAGTATTTTAGGTCTGGAAGATAGCCCAGAAGTTCAGTGGGGAGTAGTGAAGTTCCCAGAGAGCTCAGCTGGTTTATATAGTTCAAGGCAGATGCCAGCCTGGAGGGTTCTAATTATAACTTAGCACCCATAAAGGAGGTGATAGGATCAGAGATTTAGAGTTGGAAGGAAGGCCATCTGACCCAATTCCCTCATTGTACAGATGGGGAAATTCAGGCTGAGATGAAGGGACTTGTCCAAGGTCATGTGGGGCAGCAAATACCGTGAGGCTAAGATGAAACACAAGATCTTCTGTCACAAAGGCCAAGTTTTTGCATGATACCATACTAGATAATGATTGGAAAAATTGTTTTCAAAAGCTACATGAGGTCTGTAAACCCAAGGGATTACTGTCTACTACTGTAGCCTGGGGAGCACAGGACAGTCAAATACCTTCCTTTCCCTCCTCAGTCTCACAAAAGAAGGAGAGGGGAGTAAGGCCTTTTTTGGTTTCAGCCTTGAAGGTTAGGTCCCAGCACTGCCTTAAGGAAGCCCCATCTTCCTTCTTTCTGAATCTTTGGAAAAGACAGGGACTCAGTGGACTGCAAACCATTAAAGCAAGAAAAAAGAGGAAAGAGAAACTCCCGAGAAATGGGAAACGTCAAAAGAAAAAAATCTTTTCTTTAATCTGCAGAAAGTTTAGGCAGCATTAGTCGTCAGCATGGCACCAGCACGTCAAACGGCAGACCTAGAACTGAATGGGGCGATGTCTTGTCTTGCCCCCTTGTTTTACAGATAAGACAGCTGAGGCTGAGGAGGGTTAAGGGACTCCTCCAAGTGGGTAGCAAGCATCCCTGGTGGAACTGGGCTGCAAACTCTCAGAATGCTTTCCACAGCACCACCTTGTCTCCTCTGGCGCACTTCGGTGCGAATTCTAGAATGACGGAGCTGAAAGGGGCCTGAGAGCTCATCTAGTTAGACTGCCTTCATTTCACAGAGGAAGAAACTGAGGCCCCGAGACAGGAAGGGACTGGCTTTACATCCAAAAACAAGTTCACAGCAGAATCTCGGCTAAGTCTGTGGGTCTCCCCAAACTTGGCCAGAAACTCATTCCAATCTACTAGGCCGCGTCTCTCTGTTTACACCTGTGAGGACAGGGAATATATCCTTTTTCCCCTCTAGAATTTCTATAGCCCATAACCTGAAAGACTAACAGGTACACAGAACGTGCTCAAGTATTTATCACTGAGGGAGGTGGAAGGTCATGAAGGAAAATGATGGCCCTTCATAAAATGACTCCGTCCCTGCTTGGACATGAGTCCAAGAAGCAAACGTCTGCTCTGAAGAACTTAGAGTGACTCATGATTTACACACACAGATATATATTACATATATATTCACACACATTATATTTAGATAGATACACATCCATAAAGATATACAGAGATATATGGGGGAGGTAGATAGGCTAGACTAGAAATTGAGATTCTAGGCTAGACTCGTGTTTCCCACCTCATATTTTTCTGCCTCTGTTTTTGGGTGTTGATTATTTTTAGCACAATAGAGCTTTGCCATTTTTTTTTCATTCAGCCAGACTTATCATTCTTGCACCAAGGGAAAATTCAATTGGTGTGACTGCCACAGAGAATGGTGCATCTCATGGTTCATCCACAAGATGTCTCCCAGAAATTATGGCCCATGTCCACAGAGTATAGCCAACAGTCCTCAGACCCTAGGAAGAGAAGGTAGAAGAGTGTGCTAATGGTAAAAGATGTATGGATGCTAAGACCTGGAGGCTGGGTTGGTGGGCCCAAGGACTGCTAGTGGGAAGAAGTACACACTTCACAAGATGTTGGCTCCCTGGAAAAAAGTCTTGGTTGCCCTGCTCTGGTTACAAACTTGTATTTGGCAAATCTACACATATGTGTGTGTATTAATGTATGTGGATAGACAGATAGATCAATAGAGAGATAGAGAGATAGATAGATAGATAGACAGATAGATAGATAGATAGATAGATAGATAGATAGACAGATGACAGATAATGGTACAGATAGTTCTTTTAAAAAATTCTTTATTTATTTTTAGTTTATAACATTTAGTTCCACAAGCTTTCAAGGTTTAAATGTTCTCCTCCTCCATTCATATTAAACATATTTTCACCTTAGTCATGTTGTAAAGAAGAATTATAACCAATGGAATGAAGAGGCGGAGATCTCTATAGGTGGAATAGGAAGGTAGGATTTGGTTAGGTGTTATTTCTAGCCAACCAAATACCTGAACTGTGTTTAAACACACAAATAAACAAACTGCTTAAATATAAGTTCCTATAAAAAGAAGATCTGGGCTTACAGTGGGCTGTATGTCCAATATGAGTCAATGGTACAAGATGGCAGCCAAAAGTGTCATTGCCTTCTTAGACTGTCTTAACGGAAACATTGTCTCTAGAGAGAAGGAAATGATAGGTGTTCCCTACCTTTGGCCAGGCCACATCTGGAGTATCATGGCCAGTGTTTGTGGGAGGCAGCATGTCACAGTGAATAGAGCACTAGATTGGGAGCAAGAAGGCCTAGATTTGAATCCTAAGATATCATAGCTGTGTTACATTGGGGGAAGTTAGTTGATAATTCAGATTTCAAATAAATTCTGATAATTCAGATAAATCAGATAATTCAGATAATTCAAATTTCCTTATCTGCAAAATGGGAATAATAAATACCTATGCTCCTTACCTCCCTATGTTGTAAGAAAAAGTATTTTGCAGTATTGCAGCACAAGATAAATGAATTTGTTATCATTATGGGTTGATACATTTGAGGAATATTAATTGAACAACAAGCATTTATTAAGTGCTTGCTGTGTACTAGGTTTGAGGGGATACAGATACAGAGAACAAGACAATCCATCCTCTCAAGGAGCTTGCCCTCAAATAGGGGATAAGCTAAAGGGGCCCATAGGAGAGGAGCAGGGACCGTGTGGTTGGGGAGCAGGGGCAAGAGCGCTGCTTTTGGAGACAGAGTGTCTGGGATCAAATCCCATGTCTGACACCATTTGCTTGACCTTGGACAAATCATCTAAGTTCTCTGGGCTTCAGTCTTCGTCATCTGTAAAATGGGGGGAGGTAGACTAGACTATATGGCCCGTAAGGTTCTATCCAGCTTTAGATCAATCATCTTATCCAAAGAAATAAGGCTATTTAGCCTAGAAAAGAGAAGATTTGAGTGTACGTGAACACTGTCCTCAAGTATTTGACGTGCTTAGCCCCGGGGGGAAGACCAAGGAATGAAGGGTGAAAATGGAAGAGGGGCTGATTTCTAGGTAGAACATTTCCCAGAAATTAGAGCTTCCCGGAGTGAAATGGATTGATTCAGGAGGCAGTGATTCCTCTGTCATTGAAGGTCTTCAAATGGAGACTGGATGACCCCTTGTTGGGGAGGCTATCAAGGGGATTTCTGCTTCAAGGATTTTGGACTAGAAGACTCCAAGGCCCTTTCTGATGCTGTGGTTCTGAATAAGCTAGAAAGTCTCTGACAATTTTTTTTTGCTTTGCCTTCTTTTTTTAAAAATTAATTTGTTTTTTTAGTTTACAACATTCAGTTCCACAGTCCCTTGTGTTTCACATTTTCTCCCCTTCCCTTTCCTTCCTTCCTCCTCCCCCACCATGGCGGGATGCAATCAAATATAGGATGTACAAATATCTTCCCATTAATCATTAGTCATGTTGTAAAGAAGGATTATAACTGATGGGATGATCAGTGGGAAAGAGGAAACAAAACAAAACAAGGAAAAGAAATACGGCAAGTAGTTTGTTTCAATCTGCACTCAGACTCAGCAGCTCTTTCTCTGGATGTGGATATCGCCTTCAATCACGAGTCTTTTGGAGACTGACAATTATTTTAAACTTTAATAATAGTTCAAATCTTTATATAACATGGATAAGATTTATGCTAGCACTTTCCTCATAAGAATGTTGGGAGGCAGTTGGATAAATAGGGCTATCCCCATTTGACAGATGGGCAAACAGGCTTGCCCACAGTCACAGAGCTAGTAAATATCAGGGGCAAGATTCGAATCTAGATCTCCAAACTCCATGTCTGATATTCTATTTACTACCCCACAATGCCTAATTAAGTCAAGCATTTTCCTGGTCAGCAGAAAAAAATCTTTTGATTTCCATGTATTTATTTTCAAAATGAAAAAAGGAGAAGGCTAAGTTACAATGAATAGAACACTTTACCTCATAGGAATATAGTTCTAGAGCTGGAGGGACTTCAGAGGCCATCTGATCCAACCTTCTTACTTTGCAGATGAGTTGCCCAAAGTCAGACATTGGGATTTGAACCCACGTCCTATTGTTCAATTATTTCATTCATGACCAACTCTTCATGACCCCATTTGGAGTTTTTTTGACAAAGATACTGGAGTGGTTTGCCATTTCCTTCTCTAGCTCATTTTACAGATGAGGAAACTGAGGCAAATAGGTTTAAGTTACTTGCCCAGGATCACACAGCTAGGTAGGGTCTGAGGCTGGCATTGAACTCACGAAGATGAGCCTTCCTGACTCCAAGCGCAGCACTCTACCTACTGCACCAGGGTCCATACTTTTTTCACTATTTCATCATGCTTCCACAGTCTTCCTGTCATGCCTAATTATGGAAAGGAAGTAACTTTAGGTTCTTGATGGCTATATCAGTGGAGTTTTATTGGCACCTTTTATTTTTATTTTTTTTCAGGGTTTTTAAAAATAAATTTTATTGAAGTCATTTCTTTCTTTCTATCACCAGAATATTTGCCCCAATTGCTCCTCCATGCTCCCCCAGAAAGCCACCTCTGATTACAAATGATTTTTCTTCTGGGATTAAAGGGGGAAAAGTCAGCACAAATGATTAACATATAAAAAAAAAAAGAAGCCCACAGAAAACCCAAATCTCTCACCTTTGTAACGTGGTAGGATATTGGAGTCTTCTCTGATCTCTCATTTGGAGATGTATATAATTTTGCCACATCCACTATTTTTTTAAGGTGGTTCTAAAACAATTTTTAGTAATCTTAAAAGCTGCCTGAAGAGGGGAAAGGGTAGGAAGGTGCAGGGAGACTGGCTTCCTTAGTGTAAAGACTTCCCTTGTTTCCAGCTAGCCACTGGGGAAAAAGAAAAGCAGAGAAAGTGGAAGAGAATCTGAGGAAAGCCCCCTCAAGCCCTTCCAGCATCTCTGCTGTTGACTGGCAGACTCTTGAGTATGAGTGTACATTGGCTGCCTGGGGTTTCCTGCTGGCTTTGGAAAGTGGCACCTGGAGTCCCTCAGAATAATCTACAAAGGGAAAGATCATAAGGGAAAATGCAGCTGGCACGCTGCTTTGGCTTCACATATCTAGGTGTGACTCCCTTTTTCTCCTTGTCTGGTAGCCAGGTGGGAGCCTGGGACGCATACAGTCCTCATCCTCCAGTTGTTCTGGAGCAGATGAGAGGGACAAAGGAGTCATAAAGAATTCTTCTTCAAAACCCCCTTCATTTGCATCGTTTTCTGGGTTACTTGAAGCAGATATAGTAAGACCATCATCCAAAGTGGAGCCTGGAGGTGGGACTTTCTGATCTTCCCATTGACTTCTGGTTTCACTGTCTTTTTGCTCTTCTTCCCTTCCCTCTTTCATTTCTACAGCTATTCCTCTTTTCTCTACAGAACTTGTGTAGCTCTGTTCCCACTGAATTTGCAAGTTGGGAAGCTGGGAGCTACCAGTGAGCATTATTTCTTCTTGGAGCAAAGCATGTTCATTGCTGTAGGCATCATTGGCATGATCATCCAGGATAAGGATGTCACTAGAATCTGGGCTGCTGTCTTGCTTTTCATTGCTCTCATCAGAACTGTCTCTATTCCAATGCCATTGCTGCCAGTCTGGTAGGTAGGTTGGAGGTCAGAAGACATAAGGGCTTCTTCCAAGTCTTCAAAATATCCTGAGATCAACTGGGGTGGGAAAGAAAGCAGAGTGAATTCTTCATCAGCAATTCTCTTCACTTCCACTGTTGTTCACAAACATCTTTCCTTGGTTGAGAATGTGGAGGTAAACACTGTAACCTTCCTTTTCCTAGAAGTCTTCAAAGCCCTTCTTAGAGGTTTCTCAGAGTGAAACAGCTCCAGTGGGAATCAGGACTAGAAGCAGAAATCTGGCACCTTTTGTTTTTTTATATTTATATATTTAAATTTATTTACACACACAAATATTATATATTTACATATAAATATAGGTTATATATTTTATATTATATTTATAAGCATTTCCTAAGAAAAATATAGCAAAGGATCCTGGGAATGTTGCATGGTCCCCCTCCCACTCACATTGTGGTGAACTCTCATGGATGAAAGTCTCACAGGATGGGTTGGCATGGACAGGCTGGGGTCTTCATCACTACAGAGAATTCCTATATATATATAAGCTCACAGATCTATTAGAGTGTTTGAGTAATTTCCCAGCATGCCACCCTCCCCACCGTCCCATGAATTGTTGCTTGAAGCAAAGATAAACTATCAAACAAAACCAGTGACTTTGTCTCTCAAACCTACAACATTCTGAACTCAGATCCCCCTTCCCCCAAACCCCTGCCCCTGCAAGAGGATGGAGTTTCTCTTTGCACAGCCTTAAAGATGGACTTGACCTGAGGGTCTTACCCTCCCAGGTTGATTTTTTTTTTTGCCTAGGTAAAAGAGGCCATTCTCTGCCTCATTTCTTCCCTAGCCTTAATCACTGAATGTGTGTGACCTCAATCAAACTTAGACCTAGGAAAGACCTGAGCTTAAAAAGTCCAAAGTTTCCCACTGCGTCCAGGGCCATCTCCAGTCATCCTGGTCTATATCTGGCCACTAGGCCCAGATGGCTCTGGAGGAGATAGTGAGGCTGGTGGCTTTGCACAGCCCTGACTCACTTAAATCAATTCACTCGTACACCATGGCCTCACCTTCCTGAGGTCATGTTCCTCTTCAAGAATGACAGAAAAACAACAACTTAATACATTTGAAAGTATCTGAGGGTAAGGACTGGATCTGATCTCTTCATCTCCCCCAGGACCAGCATGTTGTAAATCAAAGGATCACAGATCGAAAACTAGAAGGGACATCAGAGATGACCTCATTTGACCCTCTCTTTTTACAGATGAGGAAACGGAGCCCTTGGGAGGTTAAGGGACTTGCTCCTTATAGGATCAGAGATTTAGAAGTGGAAGGGACCTCAGAAGTCATCTAATTCCACTCTTTCAAGGAAATATTGACTCAGGGAGTTTAAGTGTCTGGTGTGTGACCTTGGCTAAGTCACTTAACCTCTGCCTCAGTTTCCTCAGTTGTAAAGCAGGGATTGTCATAGCACCTCCCTCACAGGATTGTTGTGAGGATTGAATATTATAACGGCATCCGGGCCAATCACCAGTCATCCTGACCTATGTCTTACCACTGGACTCCAATGACACTGGAGGATATAGTGAGGCTGGTGACTTTGCATAGCCCTGCCTCACTTAAATCCAATTCATTTGCAAGTCAAGACCTCACCCTCCTGATGTCACTGATCATCTTTGAGAAAGAAGAATGACCAACGGCCGCCTTTTGACAGAGAAGGGTACAATATTACAGCGCATAGTGGCAATATTCCTGCCATATTCATACCACAACCGTGCTAGTTCAGGCCTGTATCACTTCTTGCCTGGACCATTCCAATAGCCCTTTGCTTGGCCCCCTTGCCTCCAGTTTCTTCCCTCTCCAATCTATCTTCCACACGGCTGCCACAAATCGGATTTTGTCACTCCTTTGCTCAAGACACTCCATGGTTCCTGTTGCCTCTAGGATAGAACAGATGCCTCAGTCTGGCATTTGAAGCTCTTCACAGTCTGGCTCCACAGTCTCCTTAGAAATCGAGACTGACTTCTTCACATGACTCCCCCTCACATTCAGTGCTCCAGCCCACCTGCCTACTTCCTGGGCTTTGTTCCATCTCTTGCCCCTTTGACTTTGCACAGGGGGCACCCCATGCCTGGAATGCTCTCTCTACCTTTCGGTTCAAGCACCAGGCCTTATGGGAGGCCTTTTCCAATCTTCGCCCCATGGTTAGTGCTATCCCCCACCCCAAAATAGCTTTGTATATATTTTATATCAACTTAGTGTCCTTGTTGCTTCTTTTCGGTAGAATATAAGCTTATCAAAGGCAAGAATTGTTTTGTTTTTCACTTTTTTCCCCCATGATACCTGGAACAGAATAGGCACTTAATAACTACTTATAATGAATATGCCACCTCTTTCAGGGATACTTTCCTGATTCTGCTTGCTGTTTTGCTTGTCTTCTCTCCCTCCTAAAACTATATTCTATGCACGCTTATATTTTCTATTCCTCCAGCAGAATGTAAGCCTCCTGAGGGCAGGAACTTTTTTTTGGCTTTATTTTTGTGTCTCCACCCCCTGTCACAGTTCATTGCACAAATGCTTAATAAATAAGTGCTTATTGCATTGGATAACGCTCACTTCAAGAGTTTTGAGTGCAAACCCTCTGAATTCAGACTTTGAGCAGCTGAGCCCCTTGAAAGCTTTCTTGGGTGAAGAGTGAACCAGACCATCAGGCTAAGGCTGAGCTAGGCCCTCCTCATCCCTCTTCTGTTTTGCAGCTGTCATCAAGCCTTACCTATGGTGGAAGACCATGAAACGCTGCCTGAAGGAAGAGTATTGGGACTTGCTATTGCACAACTGCGTCCCCTGCAAAAGTCGGTGCGGCAGACCCAACCACAGGAACTGTGACCTGTTTTGTAGTAAGTCCTAGAGAAGGGATCATAGGAGCATAGATTTTGAGCTGGGATGGACCTTGGAGGCCACCTAGACCATTTTCCAGATGAGGAAACTGAGGTTCAGAGTGTAAGTGACTTACCCAAGGCTGCCCGCTTAGTAAGTAGCAAAGCTGGGATTTGGACTCTGGTGTGCTGGCCCTGTGGGAGCAGAAGAGTGGGCTAAGCCCTAGCACAACCCTCTCTTGACCTGGGCAAGCTACACTTAGCTCGCTATGTGACCTCTGTTGATTCTCTTTGGGCCTGAAATGGGATGGTTGGATGAGATGATCCCTAAGAGTCCCTACAACTCCAACATCCCATGGTTCTAGGGGACCTGATCAAAGGTTTAAAGACCAAACCAATCGATCAGAAAACACTTCTGTGTGGCCAGCCTCCAATTGGGGTGGGGTGGGAGACACCGGGCTCAGACCTAAAAGCAGTTCTCAAGAATATGTAGCCAACGATGATTCAGGGTCTAGCGTAGGATTTTTTGTACAGCAGGCATTCAATAAATGCTTGTTAATTAATATCCATTCACTCAAATTAGGAGCCATCTTTCAATGTTCAGTAAGCGTTAATTAAAGGCTTCCTGTATACAAAGCACTACGGAGCACACAAAGGTGAACAATAATGGCGATAATAATTTTAACCAGCATTTATAGCATTAAAACATTTTGCCCAGGTTACCTTTGGTTTTCACAATAACCCTCTGAAGGAGGTGCGGTTATTATACCCATTCTGCAGATGAGGAAACTGAGACATTCAGTGACGTGTCCACGTCGCACGGTTAGCAAATGTCGGCGCTTCCGGCTGCAGGCCCAGAGCTCTCTGCGCAGGAACGTCTTACCCTCAGTCAGAGAGCTAGCAGGACAAAGGGCACATGGCCTCCACAAAATCCCTGGCTTCCTTCAGCGTACTGCTGTCTCCTCCTCGGCCTCTGACTCGCTCTTTCCTGACCCCCCTCTTCCCCAGCAGCCGATTTAATATTCCTGGAAATGACTTTGTTTAGTTGGATTTTTTAAACTCCCTTGGATGCGTGCACATCATCTCTCCTCTCCTCCACCTGGTAGAGTGCAAACTCCTGGGGGCAAGCTCTGCTTCAGTTTTGCCTCCAGCATAGTGCTTGGCACATAAATCAGTGCCTTTTGTATGAATGAGGAGAGGCCCAGAAAGAGGGGTATGGCTTAGTAAACTTTCTTCTCTGCTTCGAAATGTCATATTACTGAAGTAATAAAGACAAAAGGCAGTTGTGCACGTCACCACCTTAGGAGAGCCAGCAAAGGCTGCAGCATCATTTGGAATAATTCAGCCTGGGGTTGGAGGCAAAGGAGGAGGTGAAGAAAGAGTTCTGAATTCTTATTAGGATCCTTCTGATCACTCATATGTCCTTGGGTTGGTCCCTGCTTCTTTGTGCTTCAGTTTCCCTACTTCCCTACTTATTCCACGGGGTGATTGTGAAACTAAATGAGACAACAAATGAGGAGAGATTTTTGAAATAAAGGCATTGCAGGTCAGCTCACTTTATAGCAGATATTACAATGAAAAATTCTTTAGGGGTGGCCAGATGGCACAATGAATAGAACACCAGCCTGGGAGTCAGGAGAACCGGAGTTCAAATCCAGCCTCAGAGACTTAACACAAAATTAGCCCTATGACCTTGGGCAAGTCACTTAACCCCAACTGCCCTATCTTTCCCCCTCCAAAAAATAAAAAGCAAAAAAAATTATTTATACCAAGAAGATGGTCAAACTCCCACCAATGGTCACATGTTCAGCCAGGAATCAATCCAATAAAGTCAGAGCCTCTCAGAGGTTTTTTGTCATGAGTTTTGACCTGAATGATAAGGAACCTCAAAGTGGAATCATTAATATTTTGTATATTTTGGTCACACAGCTATAGAAATCAGGTCAATTTACAAGATAATTTTGTGGTATGTTTGAAACGAAGGGCAAGTCTGGCATAGCAGATTTTGCAGTTTCATGTGCAATCATCTTTTTTATTGTACTGTCATGAAAATGCTTGTTTTCCATAAATTAAAAATTTTTTAAAAAGAAATTACATCAAAATACAGTCCAGGGACAAAGTCCATTATAATAATTTATTCACAGGATCAAAATCTCCTGGTAGGTGGTGTAGTAGATAGAGCACTGGGTCTGGAGTGAAAAAGACCTTTATGTCTGGTCTCAGACATTTCCTAGCTGTGTGCCCTGGGCAAGTCAATCTTCATTTGCCTCAGTTTTGCCAACTGAAATGGGGACCATAATAGTACCTACCTATCTTCCCAGGTTGTTGAGAGGATGGAGACGTGATTGTGTTTGTAAAGTGTCTGGCACACAGTGAGCTCTTTCAGGTGCTTATGCCCTCTCTCCCTCCCTGGTACTGTATTTAAAAGACCATCTTCTGAGTTAAAGTCTAGGAAAACCTGAGCTCCCAGAGATGCTCTGGAACACAGAGGAAGCTGCTCCAAACACAGAGAGGTATTTGCCTCACTTTACTTTATGTAAAAGTTCGTAGGGTTAGGGCTAGAAGGTACCTTAAAAATCCTTCAGTTTAAACCCTCCGTTTTTACAGAAGAGAGTAATTGAGGAAGCACCCTGTGGTGCCTTCAAGGTCATACAAGCAGTAGGTTGGATTGAAAATCAGGATTCACATCTAGGTCCTCTGACTCCACATCAGGGACTCTAGGCACATTGTGTGTGAATCATATTTTTGGAAAGGAAGGTAGGAAGGAAGGAAGATAGAAAGAAAAAATTAAAGAAAAAAAGAAAGAAAAAGGGAAAGAAGAAAGAAACAAAGAAAGAAAGAAAGGAAAGAGAAAAGAAGGAAAGAAAGGAAGGGAAAGAAAAAAAGAAAAATTTAAATATGAGAACTCACTTTTTCAACTTCATGGTAGCACAGATTTAGAGCTGGCAGGGGCTACAGAGATCATCTAGTCTTACACCCTCATTTACAGAGAAGGACACTGAGGTCCAGAATGTTAAATTACTTAGCTGAAGGACAAGAGGGTCACAGGCTCCCTAAATCTAGAGCTGGGTTTAGAGACTCATGAAACAATCTACTAAGACATGAAGGAGCTGAGGTCTGCATCAGGGGATGGGACAAGCCTTACTGTTCAGTTCTTGAAGACCTGAAACATTTGCTTTTTGCCGGTCTCCATTTCCCAGAATCTCTAAGGTGCAGCAAGAGACAAGGCAGCTACTATGACCACCTGGTGAAAGAGTGTATCAGCTGCTACTCCGTCTGTGGACAGCACCCGAAGCAATGTGCGCACATCTGCCAGAGTAAGGAGTCAGACCCCAAGAGAGTCAATGTCACCTCAGCACATGGACACCACTGGATGGTGGATCCCAGGAGAGGTATCAGAGAAGTGGACACCAGGCTTGGGGGAGTGGAAAGATCTGGGGTCAGAGCCAGGAAAGCAAGCTGGAATCACGGTACTGAGGGAGGGCAATGGGCTGAATAACCACCGGGTCAGAGGCCAGGTGGGCAGAGCAGGACTTGGTGGCACCAACCCCGAAAGGCAGAGGAAAGAAGGAGAGTCCAAGTCCAGAGAAACAAGCATGGCAATAGGTGGGAGGCAAAATGAACAAACAAAAAACACCTAAACTGTGCCATTGAGTCTCATTTACAGCAACATTATTTAAAATATTGAAAAAACTGGGAAAAACTTAAAATCCCTCAAATAACAGTTTGAAAAGCAAGCAGGGGTGGGGAACCTTTGGCCTTGAGGCCACATGTGGTCCTCTAGGTCCTCAAGTACTACCCTTTGACTGAATTCAAACTTCATATAACAAATGTCCTTAATAAAAGGATTTGTTCTGTAAAACTTGGATTTAGGGATGGCTCAGTCAGCTCTGGAGTCAGGAGGACCTGAGCTCAAATCCCATCTCAGACACTTGACACTTACTAGCTATGGGACCTTGGGCAAGTCACTTAACCCCAATTGCCTTGCCTTCCCTCCTCAAAAAACAAACAAACAAAACCCTTGGACTTAGTCAAAAGGCTGCACCTGAGGATGTAGAAGGCTATGTGTGGCCTCAAGGCCTCAGGTTCCCCAATTTGGGGGTAGAAGAACATTGAATTTGAGGGTAAGAGACCTTGGTTTGAATCCCAATTTGTCCTACAGCAAATCATTTAGTCTCTCTGAGGTAAGTTTTCTATCCTTAAATTTAATTTTATTACTTTTTCAAACAAGCAACTTACTTTCTCTATCACTCCTCCAGTTGAATAATAGTTTTTAAAGAAACCCTTCATAACAAATATTCATATCCAAACAAAATAAATTCCCGCATTGACCATGTCTAAAAATGTATTTCTCTTTCTGTACCTTATGCCCAGCACCCTTCTGTCAGGAGTTGGTACCATGCTTCAACATGGATCCTCTGGAGGCATGGCTGATCATTGCATTGATTGGAGTTCCAAAGCCTTTCCAAATTGTTTTTCTTTATATATCTTTTTGTCATTGTATAATTTTCCTAGTTCTGCTTACTTCACTTAGCATCAGTTCATAGAAGCCTTTCCTTTGAAACTATCCATTTTTTTCTGTCTTGTGGTACAAAAATTATTTCATTACATTCATATGCCATAATTTGTCAGCCAACTGATAAACTACTTTGTTTCCGGCTCTTTGCTGCAACAAAAAAGGCTCCTATGAATATAAGTGTACATTCGGTCATTCCTTTTATCTCTTTATGGTATGTGCTAGCAATGGCTTCACTAGGACATCCAATGACTTTCAAGGACTTCTAAATTGGTGCAGGGGGACAGCTAGGTGGCACAGTGAATAGAGCACTGATGGTGGAGTCAGGAGGACCTGAGTTCAAATGTGGCCTCGGACACTTGACACACACACAAAAAAACTAGCCTTGTGACCTTGGACAAATCACAACCCCAACTGCCCGGCCTTCCTCCCTCCAAAAAGCAAACCCCCCCCCAAAATAAATAAATTGGTGCAGGACTTTGTATACTTAGTCTTAAGCCTATATTTGATTGATTCAATTATGATATCTAAGCTCTGTTTATGGCTAGTTCACTTAGTCTGATGGGTTGTTCTTACTTGACAAAGGTATCCGAGTAATGTACCTTTGTCATTTGCTTTAAGTGGAGGAGGAGGATTGGATTGATTGATTTGTTCAGCTTCTTATACATACAAATGAGACAGAAAAGTATTCTGGGGGGGAGGGATAGGATTTCTGTGGGGGTGCTAGCACCTGGAAGAGGTCAGAATCAGTTTCCTGTAGTAAGAAGCCTTTGCACTGAGCTTTGAAGGCAGAGATTCTAGGAGGAAGATTTGAGGATGGAGGTACTAGGTACATGGTGCTTGTGGGAAGGCATGAGTGTGAAAGATGGAATGGAGTGTACAGTGAGAAAGCTGGCATGATTAGAATGTAGAGTGCAATTAATCTGGAAAAGTTGTCTTGAACCAGCTTGCAAAAGGCGTTAAAAGCCAGATGGAGGAGTTTGTATTTTTTCTTAGAGGTAGTGGGGAAAGAAAGTGACATGGTCACAAATGTGCTATAGGAGAATCCTTTGGCAGCCATGTGGAGGATGAATTGGAGAAGGGAGACATTGTCAGTAGGGAGTCAGAGCAGGAGATATATTGCAATTGTCTAAATAAAATGTCCTGAGGGTGGTGACTACAGGAGTGAAGAGAAGGGAGATAGATCTGAGAGATCTTGGGGAGGCAGAATCAATGAGATTTTACAACTGGTTGGACACAGTGGGGAGATACGTGAGAATGATGAGCCAAGGATTCCTCCAATGGGATGAACCTGAGTCACTGGAAGAAGGGCAGTATATATTCTGAACACAAATAGGAAGAATAGGAAGATAGAGTCATTTTAATGGCACAGTGGATAGAGCATTGAACTTGGAGTCAAGGAAGACTGAGTTTGAATCTTGCCTTAGACACTTTTTGGCTGTGGGACCTTGGGCAAATCACTTCACCTCTGTCTACCTCAGTTTCCTCATCTGTAAAATGGGGATAATTATAGCACCTACCTCTCAAGGTTATTGTGAGGCCCCATTGAGATAATGTTTGTAGAGTGCCTCGTGAACCTTAGAGTGCCATAAATGTTGGCTATTATTATTATTATTATTATTATAGGAAGAGGATAGGGTGGATAATGAGTTCCGTTAGGGACAAGTAGAGTTTGAGATGACTATAAGGAATCCAGTTGGAAATGTCCCATAGGCATTGGTGATGCGGGATTAGAGTCCAGGAGAGCCTACAGATCTGGTAGTAACATGATCACGAGACAGAGAATATATATATAGAGAGAGAAGAGAAACCAAGACAAAGTCCCGGAGTTTGCCTACACCAAGGGGATGGGACCTGGATGATGATCCAACAAATGAGACTGAGAAGGAGATGTCAGACAGGTGGGAGGAGAACAGGAAGAAAGGGCAGTGCCATGAAAACCCAAGCAGGACAGAGTCTAGGTAGGAGGAGGTGGTTGTCAACAGTGTCAAATACAATGGACAGTTCAAGAAGGATGAAGGCTGAGAAAAGGACCTCGCATCTGGCAATTAAGAGATCATTGGTAACCTTGGACAGAGTAATTTCAGTTGAGTGATCAAGTCCAAAGCCGGATTCCAAATGATTAAGAAATTAACAAAAGGTTCAAAAGTGGGGTGGGGTGGGAAGTGTAGATGACTTTTTCTAAGAGTTTGGTTATGACTTTAAGGAGACATGGGCAGAGAAGTGGCGCAGTGGATATGATGTTGGGCCTGGGGTCAGGAAGACTCATCTTCCTGAGTTCAAATCTGGCCTCAGACATTTATCAGTTGCGTGACTCAACCTTGTTTGCCTGAGCTGGAGAAGGGAATGGCAAACCCCTCTAGCATCTATGCCAAGAAAACCCCAAATGGGGTCAAGAAGACACAATTGGAACAACTGAATAAAAATAATAACATTATTGGGGCACCTAGGTGGCGCCATAGTACACAGAGTGCCAGGCCTGGAGTCAGGAAGATACATCTTCTGAGTTCAACCCTAACCTCAGACAGGTACTAGCTGTGTGACCCTGGGCAAGTCACTTAACCCTGTTCGCCTCAGTTTTCTCATCTGTAAAATGAGCTGGAGAAGGAAATGGCAAACCACTCTATCTTTGCTAAGAGAGCCCCAAATGGGGTCACAAAGAATCAGACATGAAGCAGGTATATATGCAGCTTGCCAAAAATGATAAAATTTATTATGCAGATTAAACTAAATCATGGGAAGAAAAAATGATTGAAATTTGATGGGAACACCTTTTCCATTTTAGGAAGCTAAAAGCCAAAATTGGAAAACGTCATGAAGATATCTATTGATGTTTGCATCTTCATAGTGAATGTGATTAATACTCCAGGAACTGATCAGGTCTCTCATCAGACAGGACAGTGGCAACATTCCTAAGAAAGATGTTAGTGAACATTTCTTATTAATCTCTTTTTGTTAACACATGGACTTCAGCCAGTATGCCGACATATTTTGTATTAGCATCTAGTTATGGATACTCTACTGGCATAGACTCAGTCTAAATTTAGATGGAATTTACTTTTGGAACTACTAAATACCAAAAAAAAATCATCTAGGGGTAGGAGGGATTAATTTTACCCTTAGATAAAGGTAAATCAAACTGAAATAATTTTTATCTTGATGATAAGATATAAGAGATATATGATGATAATGAGGAAACAAACATTTGCTTTTCTCAAATTGTCTTAAATCATAAAAGCCACAGTGGTCTAAGCGATCATTGTTGCGTATTTCTAAAGAATGAGGAACTGACCTGGGTAAGTTCTAACTCCTAGGTAATACTAGCTCATGTGGTATTCAGAGATGATGAGTGGGTACACATACAATTGCTGATTTCATTTATGATTTTTTTAAAAACTACTGAAGGATTTGCAAATATTTCCATCCATCCTTTTTTTTCCAAAGTAAAGAGATTACATCATCTCTGTGCATGTCGGTGTTTATATCACAGAGAATAAAATCTTCTAATCCATTCCAAAAAAACAACAACAGAGAATAGGACGTGATTGAAATGACTGAACAAAAACAGCAGACGAGGAGACCCATCAGATGATAGTCTGAGAAGATGATACAATCGCATTAAGGTTTTTAGAAGATCTGGTCATGTTTGTAGGCAGGAGGGAAACAGTCATTGGATGAAGACAAATAAAAATTAGAATGAGAGAGGATTAGATTATCAAATATCATATGTTATCCAATATAATAGTGGGGGTCGGGATAGAGATGGTCAAGTGATGTGTCCAAAATAGCACCGATAGTAACAGAGTTGGGATTCCACCCTGGTCTCATGATTTCTTGTCCAATGCTCTCTCTGCTAAGCCTCACTATCCCCTGGAGTAGCGTGTTCATCTACTTCAGGGGTGCCACATTTTAAGGACATTGACATGTCAGAATTTGTCTAAAGGTTGATCTGGATAAATCAATCAATCAATTAACATTTATTAAGCACCTGATACCGACCAGGCACTTCACTAAGCACTGGGGATACAAAAAGAAGCAAAAACCAGTCCCTTCTCTCAAAGAGCTTATAATCTAGTGGCGAGGGGGGGGGGTGGCGCAAGAGACAAACATACAAAGCAAGCTATATACAGGATAAATAGGAAATAATTAACAGAGGGAAGGCACTGGAATTAAGAGGGGCTGGGAAAGGCTTCCTGTAGAAGATGGGATTTTTGTTGGGACTTAATGGTAACCAGAGAGGTCAGTAGTGAGTGGAGAAGGGAGAATGGTCCAGGCATGAGGGACAGCCAGAGAAAATTCCTGGAGTCAAGAGATAGAGTACATGATAAGGGACTGGAATTCATAACATATTAATTTCCATTCAATAAATATTCATTATATACCCAGCATTATGCTAGATGCTGGGAATACAGAGACAAAATATAAAACAGTCACTGCCCTCAAGGAGCTTACATTCTGCTCAAGATGAGGGGATAAAATGCACATAGAAAGAGCTATAGTATAAGGAAACCTGAGGAGACAGAGAACAATACCAATTGGGGGAGAGGGAAATCTGGGAAGATTTCATGGAAGTGGCAACGTGAGTTTAGTTTGGAGGAAAAACAAGGATTTTGAGCAGCAGAAAGGAAGAAGCGCGTTCCAGCCACAGGACGTAGTCTAGTTCAAGAGTATAGAGGTAAGGGGGATGGAATATTGGAGAACAGAGTCTGTTTGGGCTGGAATGTGGAATTGTGGGAAAGAGCAACGTGAAATAAGTCAGAGCCAGAATACAGAAGCCTCTAAGTACCAAGCTATGGGATTTGTGTTTTATCCCCAAAGCAATAGGGAACCCAATTTTTTTTTAAGTAGGGGAGTAACATGGTCAGACCTGTTCTTCAGAAAGATGAATTTGATATCTCTGTGGAGGGTGGATTGGAAAGGCACCAAGGGGGAGGGATTATAGCTGTGTAAGCGAGGCATGAAGACCTGAACTAGGAAGAACCTAGAGAAGCAATTGAAGGAACCAGGGGTGGTTATTAAGGAGAAGAGAAGCATTATGGGTGGGTCATGGTTGCTCTCTTCCGGTGTTTGGCAAGGCTGTTGTGTGGAATAAAAATGAAACTTTTTCTGCTTATTTCTTAGACACCAAAACTAGAAGCAGTGAGAGGCTTCACCTGGGGCCATACAAAAGCAGGAAGAGGATCTTGAGGGGGAGTGAACTTCTCATTACTGGAGGTCTTCCATAGGAAGCTGGCTTGGGCATTCCTCAGAGGTGTTATGGAGAAAGTTCCTATTCAGGTATGGGGGAAAGTACAGGCTCATAGTTTAGAAAAAAGCCTGGAAGGGACCACAGGAAGCCATGGTATCTAACCTCCCTATTTTACAGGTGAAGAAACTGAGGCCCAGACTTGTAGACCAGAACTCTATCCATTATGTTATTCTGCTTTTCTTTTGTGTGTGTATAAATTTGCTTAAGACTATTTATTTATTTTTAGTACAAGGCAGTAGCTTGTCCAGCAGTCCTGGACCTAGAATGAAGAGGATATTTTTCGGCCATTTTGGTCATGTCTGACTCTTCATGACCTCATTTAGGGTTTTCTTGGCAAAGATACCAGAGTGGATTTCAATTTCCTTCTCCAGATCATTTTACAGATGAGGAAACTGAGGCAAACAGGGTTAAGTGAGACCTAGGATCACACAGCTAGTAAGCGTCTGAGGCTGGATTTGAACTCATGAAGATGAACCTTTCCAAGTCCAGTGCTCTCTGCTAGCTGCCCCAAATTCAGGAAGGCCTCAGTTCAGATATAGCCTTGTATACTTACCGGCTATTTAACCCTGGGCAAGTCACGTGACGTCAGTCTGCCTCAGTTTCCTCATCTGTAAAATGGACATGATACTAGCACCCACCTCCTAGAGTTGTGAGGCTCCAAAGAGATGTTATTTGTAAAGCTCTTTTCAAACCTTAAAGTGCTATATAGAGGCTATCCACTTATAATAATAATGTTATTATCACAGGAGAAAGTCCCAGCCAAACAAATCTTCAGAAGTTTGAGAGCATAAAGGGAAGCAGTAACCAAAAGGACCCAGCTAACATAAGCAAAAGTTGCCTCAGAGAAGGAGGCCCCCGTTACCTTACAAATACTTCCTGTCTGGGGATTTGGGGGTAGCTTGGGGCCTGCCCACTGGAGACATTAGAAGCAGCAATCTCCGGTGAGTAGAAAGAGCTGAAACTCCTTTCGGTAGGTGGATCAGGACCCTGGGCAGATGCTGGCGAGGCCCGAGCTGTGTGAGCTCCCCTCTGGGCTCTGGGCTCCTTAACTGCAAATTGAGGTGGGCAAGCACGCTGACTCCCCAGGTCCCTGCCCGCTCTAAAGGATGGTGTGTGACGCCATGATAAAAGTGCCAAGTAGCATGGTCCCCTCAGCTGTGATTCACGCACTCGTTTGTACTTCCACAAACATTAAGCCATTACTTTGTTCAAGGCCTAAGCAGATGACAAGCATGTACCCCGTTCTTTTGATAAAGCCTCTCTTTTCACAGAGTCCAGATTTCTTATTAGAAGTAGTTAGCTGGGTATGGGGTGTTACTACACGGTGCAGGAAGTACGATGCTAGTTTTGGAGTCGAAGATCGGAGTTCAAAGCCTGGTTCTGACACTTAGCAGCTTTTTAGCAACAACCAGGTCTCTGAGCCTTGGCTTCTTCCTCTGTAAAATGGGGATAATGAAAATCAGCTATGACATAGTAGAGAGAATGTTGGCCTCACAGTCAGGAAGGCCTGGGTTCAAGTCTTGTCTCAGACCCATTCTGACCCATAATGTCCTGGGTAACTCATTTAAACCTCTCAATACCCCAGGGCATCCAATAAGACTGTAAGTTACACAAGTGAAGGGAATTTATTCACTGGGAGTTCCCTAAATCTATTGCTCAATGAACAAGAGTTATTAAGCTTCTATTATCTTGAAAGACACTGGATTAGAAAGAATGGTAGGGGGCATCTAGGTGGTTCAGTGGCCCTGAAATCAGAAGGACCTGAGTTCAAATCCAACCTCAGATACTTACTAGCTATGTGAGCCTGGGTGAGTCATTTAAACCTGATTGTCTTCAAAAACAAGATGAAGAAAAAAATTTCTTTCTAAAAGGAATGGTCTTTGCCCTCAAAGTAGCTCATATTTTAACGGTACATGAATGAAACTACAGCTCACTCCCCCAATGGGGAAAAGATCACCTGTACCATTAACCTTACTTGTTTGGAGGAAAGAGTTTTGTAAACATTTAGGCAGATAGAAGTATCATTTTTATTATTGTTAGTAAGGATGAAGGCCAAGATTGGGTGGGTGAGCTGGTTGCAGGGGACTCACAAGGTGATTTCAAATACCGTGGAGAGTCATGCCCACAGTGGGTACTGGAGCCCGTGCCCCCTAGCCTTCTCTTCCCTTGACCATCTATGGATACCCTGGGGATTCCTGGTTGCCTCAAAGGCAACTTTCCCCAGGGCTAACCCTTTGTCAAAGGATTTAGCCAAAGAGATCCTTTGAGTTTGGGAGGGCAGCCACCTTTACTCCTCACTTACTCAAGAAAACTACCTCTGATGTTACCCCCAACACCCTCAGTTCCTGTTTCTCCCACTTCCCTTACAAATTATAGCCAGGGATGAAAAGGAACTGGCCTCGGCTACAAAACTTTGGAAAGGCTGGAAACCTTCATCCATGCTAGGGATTGAGGACAGTCCCCTGATGCCTTCCTTTGTTCCCTTTACACAGAAATGTGTTATCAGATTAAGACTCTTTGGGAAGTGAAACAAAGATTTATAGGGGTTCTGTAAACAGATGCGTGTTATCAACTTAAAACAAACAAGCCAGCCTGCTGCATCAAAGAAAGATGGATGAGAAGAGGAGGGAGAATAGAAGCAACTCTTCTTCCTTTCACTTCTTCCCATTCCCCTGAAACAAATGAAAATTTCTGAGAGACAGAGTTTCTGGGTAATTAAGGATCAATTTGTGAATTATGGCTAGCAAATAATCAACAAATTGAGGTCAGTGATTTCTCTAGGCAACCAAAGACGACTCCTGGGGGCTACTTGAATGGTTAAATAACTTTGGGAAAAGGGTTGTGCCTGATGGGTGGAAATCAACTCCGATTGGTTAACAATTAATGACAGAATGAATATTATAACGAAAGGCAGATATATTCTAAGAAGGGGCTGGGAAAATGTGACTGATCATGTCATTCTTGGACAAAGAGATTCTTCTCTAGCCAGACCACACCCGTCTAGGGCAATCCATACAAAGGATCTATTATTCTTCACCCCAGTCCTACCCAAGTAGAACACAATTCACTGAGGTTAGATGGTCTGAGTGTGGTGAATTCTTTGGGCAAGGTCAGAAATGTCCTTGAGAGACCTGGTTTTGAATGAGGGGAAGTGGGTCCCACATATAATATTGATTATTAATATAATAAGAAAATAATTTTTCTTACCCCCTGCATTAATAGTTGTTACAGAAGGTCAACTCAGTTCGATAGCAATCATTAATCTCTCATTACTAGAATGTAGGCACTGGGCTGGGTGCTGGTGATACTAAGGAAGAAAAATGGACTTTACCCACCTCGAGGAGCTTACATTCTTGGCAGAGGGAGAAATGACATGTACATGGATAGGAATGACAGGTATAAAGAAATTTGAGCAGTGAGAGAATCTTTAATTGGGGGGGGGGGGGATAACAGAAAAGACCTCTGATGGAACCTGGCTTTTGTGCTAATCCCTGAAGGAAGCTGGGGATTCCAAGAAATGAAATAGAGAAGGGGGTGCCCTCCAGGCCAGAGGGGAGAAGCCCGGAGACCAGGTTGGCTGGAATGTAGAGTAAAGAAAGGGGAATAACATGAAATGTCTGGAAAGGTAGGTGGGAGCCACATCGTGAAAAGCTTTTAACGCCATACTGAGCAGTTTATACTTTATCCTAAGGGCAATAGGGAGCCATTGAGGATTTTTTAGTATGGGAGTGATGTAGCTAAATGTGCACTTTGATAATATTATTTTGGCAGCTGTGTGGAAGATGCATTAGAGAAGGGAGACCCTGGAAGCAGGGAGCCCAACTAAGAAGCTATTGTTTGAAAAAAGAGAGAAAGAAACTATTGTACTAGTACTGGCAAGAGATGATAAATGCCTGTGTAAGTGGAGAGAAGAGGATGGATGTAAGAGATACTGTTGAGATAGAATCCACATGGTTTGGCCACTGACTGAATACTTTATTATGAGCCTGTTAGGTGGTGCAGCAGATAGAGCACTGGGTCTAGTGTCAGGAAGACTAGAGTTCAAATCCTGCCTCAGACACTAGATGTGTAGCCCTGGGAAAGTTACTTAACTGATGTCTGCCTCAGTTTCCTCATCTGTAAAATGGGGGGTGTGGGGTACAAGGACCCCAAAAATCCCCTACCCAAAAAAAAATCAAAAGTCAGAGGTGTCTGGAGGAAAGAACAGGAAGTTTTATTCAGTTCTCAGGAGAGGAGGGCATCCCTTCCACCCATAGGAGCCAGTGGAATGAGGCGTGTCACAAAAGACAGAGCAAGGTTTTATACCTTAACGCCCCTGTCCCCTCCCACCGCTGTCCCTTATTCCCATTGGCTGGGAGGAGGGCTTACAATCTAGGTGAGAAATTCTTCCCAATGACAAAGAACAAAGAAGCCCACCACTATTCCCTATTGGCTGGGAGGTGGGTTCACAGTTGGCTCAGAAAAGGCCAAGAAAAGGAAAACAGGGTATTGTTCACGTCCTTATTTGGCAAACACAAGGGCGGGGGAAAGGAAACCAGGCCTCAAGTCTGTCCGATCTCACAGAGG
>CM053583.1:227348149-227375348 GCA_028627135.1 Pseudochirops cupreus
TCAAGTGCTTTGCAAACCTTAAATAGTTTTATAAAGACTAGCTATGGGATGGGGGGGGGGGGGGGAGGCAATGGAGAAGGAAGAGTCAAGGATGATGGAAGGATGGTGGCTCCCTCAAGAGAAATACGGAAATCTAGAGGAAGAGTAAATTTAGGAGTGAAGAGAGTGAACATAATGAGTTCCTTCTCAGAAACATTGAGTTTGGTGTTGGTAATACATGGGGGGAGGCAGATACATCTAGCCAAGAGATTAGAGTTATATGATACCAAAGTTGTAGGGCAGCCAGGTAGTACAATGGATAGAGTAGCAGGTCTGGAGTCAAAAGACCTGAGTTCAAATCCAGCCTTAAGACACTTATTAGCTGCGTGACCTTGGGCAAGTCACTTAACCCTGTTTGCCTCAGTTTCCTCATCTGTAAAATGAGTTGTAGAACGCAAAGACAAACCACTCTCGTATCTTTGCCAAGAAAACCCCCAGTAGGATCATGAAAAGTCAGAAACAACTGAACCACAATACTGGTGTACAGCACAGGCTGTACAGCTAACACTCTGAAATGAAAGAAGTACTGGAGTAGAGTCCAAAGACCTGAGTTTGAATCTCTGCTCTGTCATTTACTACCTGGTTGACCTTGGACAAATTGTGTCTCCTTTGCTGGGACTCAGTTTTTTCAGCTGTAAAACAGGATGGACTCCAAAAGTCTTTTCTACCTCTAAATCTCTGATCCTCGGGTGTATGTGGATAATAATGGCAACCCACCACTCAGAGGACATGAATCCCCACAGAACTACCTTTTCCCCATTCCAGCTTTTTCCTTTTTTCAGTACCACTTTTCCCCCAGGCCCTTTTGGGGGGGGGGGGGGCGTTCAAAGCCTTAGTTTGAACAAGCTGCTCTCTCTCCATTTCATTCTCTTTCTTATGAAGCGCTAGAGAGCAGGCCTCTTGCAGGGGAGCCAGTAAACAGGAAGTTTGGGGGCTACCAGGTGCCCCTCTGGCTTAGGTGTGGTCCTATTTGAAGTCAGGGTAGGATGAGGTGTTGTCTTAAAGTTTCAGGGGTAAGATTCTATCACTTGGTGGCCACGTCTATTTTTAGAAAAAGGTTTAGAAGTTGGTTTTCCTCCTGACTACGGTGTTAATTCCTCTACAATTCTGCTCTGCTCTGGCCACAGTCTCATAGTTCCATTGTTCTGTGGGCTGTGATGGCTATTCTCAGTCCCACTTGGAGAGGGAAAGTTCCCTTGCCCTATGCCCCAAGCTAGGTAATGAACCCAGAACCATGCCTACGAAGCCAGCCCCCATAAGTAACCAGCATGAGTACTTTCCATTCCTCCCTGAGTCAGGGAGGTGGCCAGGAAGTGAAAATGAGTCCTGAGCCTGATATACAAAGAATGCCATTTACTTCTGGTCTTTCCCCTTCCCAGCATCATGGCAAACAGAGTAAAAACCTATCCCCGTGTCACTTGTTGTATAAATCTTTCTTTCCCCATCAAGGGCTGGACTTGTTGACTATAATTTATAACTTATAGGCAGGTAAGTGGTGCAGTAGAGGCAGTGTTGTACTGGACTCAGGGAGATCTGAACTGAAATCCAAACTGAGCTGTGTGGCAAGTTACTTAACCACTGCCTGCCTTCTTCATCTGTAAACTGGGAACAGTAATAGCATTCACCTCCCAGGGTTGACAAAATAAAAGCAATGAAGCGACACAGTAGAATCCTAGGCCTGAAGTCAGAAAGACAGGAGTTCAAATCTAGCCCATCAGACACTTAATAATTGTGTGACCCTGGCCAAGTCATTTTGCCTCAGTTTCCTTGACTATAAGATGGGGAGATCGTTCAAAAACATTTATTGCACAAGTGTCAAGCACTGTGCCAGTAAGCACCAGAAACTAACAGCGTCTACCTTCCAGAATTGTCATGAATATCAAGTGAGACAATACTTTTATAAGTATTTATAGCACAAAAAAATTATAAATGTTTATAGGGCACTTTGTAAATGCTAGTTATTGTTATTCTAAAAATGAGGTGATATTCATAAACTGCTCTGTAAACCTTAAAATGCTATGCAAATTCGGGCTATAATTACATCATTCACTTGATTTCATCTTGATAGAAATGACATAATGTGACTTGAACTTGACCTCATGAATGCGTTCAAAGGAAATGGTAACCTAGATCCAGGGCGCAGGCTTTCCAGATCCTCAAGTCCAGGGCTGCTTAAGCTGGGGTCTGTGAACTTGTTTGGGGCTTTTTAAAATCTGGATAACTATATTTCAATATAATGTTTCTTTTGTAATGCGGTGTATTTTATTTTAAAAACACCCTCCATATGTTTCATTAGACTGTCCAAGGAGTCTGTGATACAGATAATGTTAAGAACTCCTGTTCTTGTCCAACTGTCTTATTTTACAGATGAGGAAACTGAGGCCCAGAGAGGAGAGTGACTTGCCCAGGGCCATAGAGGTAGTAAATTGTCTAAGGCAAGATTCAAATGCAGGCTGTTGGTTTTTTGGACGGGCTGTTTGATTTCGTTGGCATAGGCTACTCTCAGTGAGGAATCTCTCTCTACTAAAGCAGGGCTTTCCCTGCTCAGTAATTTATAGTCTCAGTAGAGTTGCCTGTGGCCGGAAAGGTTAAGTGATTTGAACCCAGGTATTCCTAAATTCAAGGCCAATTTCCATCTGCATCTCCACGCTGCTGTTCCATTTTATAGATGAAGAAACTGAAATTTGGAGAAGTTCATTTGCAAGAGCACACCACTAGAATGTGCCTGGGCCAGGACTCCAAACCCACTGGAGCCCATCACATCCAGCTAAGGGAAAGGAGCCTCAATTCCTCAACTGTTTGTTGACTGACGGGGGCGCTGCTAGTTATGATCCTCTCATCCCTTCTTCGGGGCCATCAACCATGGGTTGACTATATTTTCTTCTATTATTTCCCATTGTTTTTCAAAGAACTGTAGCTCCGTGGGAGTGGAAGGGAGGAGAGGGCCAGCTGCAATGAAGAAAATGGAAAATCTAATTTTAGGCTGGCTTAAAAATTGTCAGCAGTGCTTAAAGGAAACAACAGTTCACGATCTTCAGAAAAAGCAATTCTCTCTTGCTCCCCCGTAGCTATCAAAAGCTGGGAGCTACTGCCCTCTTGTGGTAGTCGCCTTGGAATTGCACCAGCTGGGAAAAAATGGTGTTCTCCCTGGGAAGGACCTTAGAGGGCTTTCCTTCTAGGTCTCCCCACCCACTCCCATCCCCTATTAATGAGTAGGAAACCTTTCCTGCTTTGGTGCATGGTCTAGATGTGAGGCAGAGGACATTCTGGACTCTACTAGGAGCAGATATGGGATCCTGGGAGCTTGGCATTGGGGTCTGTGTGGAAAGCTTAGCTCTGGCTTGGCCTCTTATTATAATACCAGTGAGACAAGGTGGTTCTTGCTGGAAGGTCCCTGGCTCTACCCATTCCCAAGCCTTCCCCACCCAAAGGGTTCTTTCCTTCCTCCTACCTGCACAATTTCCTTCCGACTCTGGCTTCTGCTCCTCTGAGGGTTCATAGCATTTTCATCATAGTCGGCTACAAGTTTCTCCCTCTGGGAAACGTCAAGGAGAGGGAGCAGGGGAGCAATTAGGAATCCAGACACCTTGAGTGGTTACGGGGGTGTGGTAACGAAGATAGCAAGACCATTCCCTTTCCCTCTCCCCCTATCCTCCCCCAAAAAAGTCAGGCCTGTGCTCCTTTGAGGGTTGAGACCCAAACAGAGGGAGGGACCAACTCTAGTTCACTCACCTGCTTAATGACTGAACCAGGACTAGAATTCTGCCTCCTGATCTCCAGTCCAGAGTACTTTTTTTTTTTTTGCTTTTTTTTTGGAGAGGAGAAGGCAGTGCAACTGGGGTTAAGTGACTTGTCCAAGATCACACGGCTAGTAAGTGTGTCAAGTGTCTGAGGCTGGATTTGAACTCAGGTCTTCCTGACTCCCTGGCTAGTGCTCTATTCACTGTGCCACCTAGCAGCCCTCCCAGAGTACTTTCTAATAGCAGTGAGCATTTATTTGGCACGTTTCTATAGGGTAGCTAGGTGGTTCAGTGGATAGAAAGCCAGGACTAAAGTCAAGAAGACTCATGTTCCTAAGTTTATATCTGACTTCAGACACTTACTAGCTGTATGACCCTGGGCAAGTCAATTAACTCTGCCCCAGTTTCATCATCTGTAAAATGAGCTGGAGAAGGAAATGGCATAAACCACTCCAGTATCTTTGCCAAAAAAACCCCAAATCGAGGCGGCTAGGTGGTGCAGTGAATAGAGCACTGGCCCTGGCGTCAGGAGGACCTGAGTTCAAATCTGGCCTTAGACACTTAACACTTACTAGCCCTGTGACCTTGGGCAAGTCACTTAACCCCAATTGCCCTGCCCTCCCCCCTCCAAAAAATAAAAAGAAAACCCCAAATGGGGTCATGATGAGTCAGACACAATTGAAATGCAATATATAGCATAGTGAGGTTTGCAAAGTAACCCTCGGAGGTGGGGCTATTATGATCATCCCCCTTTTACAGATGAGGAAATCGAGGTAAACAAAGTGATCTGTCCAGGGTCACAGAGCTCATATGTCAGGATCTGAATTAAGATTTTCCTGACTCTAACCCTAATGTGTCATCCACACTGCCACCTACCTGCTATGCTGAGGACTCTACTGTGAGTTCCCTCATCTCACCCTTGTATACTCACTCCTTTCTAGCTAAAGGATGCTTTTGATTGGGAGGAAGTGTGGTTTAGGAGCCCTGTAAGTGGAATGAGAGGATCTGAATTCAGATTTTGGTCCTGCTCTTTAATCTCTGTGTAACCTTGAACATATTTATAGCTGGAAAGACCCTTTGAGGCCATCTGATCTAACCCCCTTATTTTACAGATGAGGAATGAAGCAGAGGGTCATCCCAGCAGCATCTGAGGCATGATGTGCACTCTTTCTGATATTTCATACCCAGCACTCCAGGGCCATCTCCAGTCGTGCTGATCTATATCTGGCCACTGGACCCAGATGGCTCTGGAGGACAAGGTGAGGCTGGTGACTTTGCACAGCCCTGCCTCACTTAAGTCCAATTCACATGCATGTCATGGCATAACCTCCCCAAGGTCATGGTCCAACAAAGGACAGCCAACAGCATCTATAAGTAGTAGTAGGAGCTGACTCACTGGGGACCAAACAGGAACTTACCAATTGGGCAACACAGCTCTTTCTTTCTCTCCCTCCCTTCTTTCCTTCCTTCCTTCCTTCCTTCTTTCCTTCTCTTCCCCTCTTGGTGGGGCATGGCTTGCTTTTCCAAACAAAATATGACAAGTGGCCACCACTAGTTAAAAGAAAAGTGAAAATGACCACGCTTTTGTTCCCTTCAGAGTTTGCTGTTTCCAGTTCATGATTTTATCTGTAGAGATATAGGAATCATGATTTTATCTCTAGAGATACATGAACCCCAAATTTTTGCTAGACATAACATTTCAATACTGATTTTTCACTTTGTCTAATGGTTTTAAATTAGCCCCTGAACCCACAGATTTAGTCCAAACGAAACATTTTTTCCCTCTAGAATAGTGGTGTCTAACTATGTATATAAGGACCCCTCCAGGTGGCATATTGACTTAGAAAACCACATGGTAATATTATCTACATTCTACTGTAATTTTATTTATTTCGTGAAATATTTTACAACTACATTCTAATTTAGTTTTGTACCAGGGTTGGGAAGCAACATGGCCTGGGGTCAGTATGTTTGGTTCCTCTTCTCTAGAATAAAGGCTCTTTTTTCCTTCTGTTGGTGAGAATGAAACATTTCTGTTGATCATCTTATCACATTGGCCAGTGTAAGATACAAACTAACCCTTTAAAACAAAGACAAATGTCTCCCAAGCCAAGAGGGAAGGGGGAGAGAGGGAATGAGGAAATGACCCATTAAAGTATCTACCCTCTCCAGGGAGAGGAAAGTGAAGGAGGGAGGTCAGTCTTCTCCCAGGCTTGCATTGTGCTCCAGACTCTGGCTCAGGAATCCCCTGACCTGTTCAGGACCTCCCATTCACTTGCTCCAGGGCTCCATGCCTGCCTTCTTTGCTCAGCATCTGCCTCTCTTACCCATAGGTCAGATTTAGAGGCACTCTGAGTAATCTGACCTCACCCTAAATCTGAAATTCCATCAGAGTTTAGGAGATTATGGCAGGGGTCTTTTTGCCAGCCCCCAGTCTCACCCATTTCCCCTTGCCTAAATCTGTCTTTTGAGCATGCTCCAAAGGGCTTCTTCCATGCCGAGAAGCAAGCTAAGCAGGGCAGTGGATAGAATCCTGCCTGTGACATTTACTAGATATATGATCCTGGATAAGTCACTTAACTTCCTTAGTCTCAGTCTCCTCATCTGTAAATCTGGTATGATGACAGCGCCCAACTCACTGTTGGCTTTTTTTTTTCTTTTTTAGTTTTTGGAGGGGGGAAGGCAGGGCAATTTGGGGTTAACTGACTTGCCCAAGATCACACAGCTAGTAAGTGTCTGAGGCCACCTAGCTGGCCCATTCACTGTGTGTGTGTGTGTGTGTGTGTGTGTGTGTCTGTGTGTCTGTGTGTCTGTGTGTCTGTGTCTGTCTGTCTGAACTTACTGTTGAGAAGATCTAATGAGAAGATAAAGCCATATATTATCATGGGAACAATTTGTACACAGAATTATCCACCCTGCGGTATTTTCTTACACTGTGATCTGCTAATTACTTACTGTTGAGAAGGAGAAATGAAAGCGGCTTCGTAAGGTCTCAAGGTCGAAGCCTGAAGCCTCCTGGCTCTGATCCCTCCCCACCCACCAAGCCTGACAAACACATGCCCTGACCGCACAGGACAAGTGGCCCTAGGGTTTTACCTGTGACTTGCTGGCCTGGATCTCTGCATCCCAGAACACACCTGTCCAAATGACCCTCATGTCCACTCTCTGTTTTAGCCGAGGCAAGCCCCCTGCTGCAACTGGACCAGAAGCTGAGCGGGGACCCAGGACAGCTGGCTCTGGTCTCCACCGTCCTGGGCCTGTGTGTATTCGCTATCTTTTGCTGCTTTTTTGTCACGTTGGCCTGCTTCCTCAGGAGGAAGGGAGACCAGCCTCGGCCAGGCAAGGATCAGACCTCCACTGAAGGTATGTAACTAGAACGGGGTGCGGCGCTCTTCCCTAGCTGTTATTCTTGGGCTTTCTTGCCCCGCTCCTGAACCCCGTTCCCGCCCTGGCCTCCCCGCCCCCCCCGTCCACTCCCGTCACCCCCGCCCCCATCCCCTCACCCTGGCCCCCCTCTCCCCCAAGCTCTCTATCCCATCTCTCCTTCCTACAAGGCTTTGTGAACCTCTGGTTCCAGGTGGCCCCTTATTACATCATTCTGTTAGGGCAATGATGAAGGTACACTTTAAAAAAGCTTAATTTGAAGGTGACCCCTGAGTACAATAGTGCACGGCGTATGTGTGTGTGTAAGGGGGTGGGGCAGAGGAGGGGGGCTGGACGGCGATGACAACCACTCCATAAGTTTGGAACCCCAGGGGATTTTGACTTATTTTTGCATTTCTGCAGCTCCCAAGGGCCTTGGGGGTTTGGGGGAAGTGGAGACTCCTCAGGTTACATGTTCGTGCAGGTGAACAAAGGTGAAAGTGAACAGTCACCTCAGACTTCACAGCCGGGGCAGAGGGTGTGGCAGGGGAGGGGCTTTCCCTTCCAATTCAGGAATTAGGGGATTCCCACAACTTTACATCACTGGCCCCTCCTGGGATTGGCGTGTCTAGGAAAAGCACCGAGGTAAATGGGGACAGTGAAGATCTGACCAGAGACGCCAGAGAGTTGGCCTCAGAGTCAGTCCTGGGTTCAAGTCTTGAGCCTCCCAGACATATTAAGTGTGTCATCTTGTGCAAGTCCTGCAGGCAACTCTTTAAGAGGAGTTGTCCATCTGCATGGGTTGGGGGTGGGGGTTCTTCAGGTAAGGAGTTACCCACACCAAGGAAATAACAGAAAAACTGTTATTGTTCAGTAGACTCTACCTGACCTCCTCTGGGGCTTTCTTGGCAAAGATACTGGAGTACTTTGCCATTTTCTTCTCCAGCCCATTTTACAGATGAGGGAACTGAGGCAAACAGGGTGAAGTGATTGGCCCAGGGTCACACAGCTAGTGAGTGTCTGAGGCTGGATTTGAACTGATGACTATGAGACTTCCCTGCTCTGTCTAGTTGCCCTCAAAAATAATAACAGCTAGGATTTATAGAATGCCTGGTATGTGCTAAATGTTTTATTGTCTCATCTGATCCTCCTAACAACCCTAGGAGGAAGGTACCATTATTATCGTTTTCATTTTACAGTTGAGGAAACTGAGGCAAACAGAGTTAGGTGACTGGCCTAGGATCACACAGCTAGTAAGAATCTGAGGATGAATTTGAACTCAGATCTTCCTGACTCTAGGTTTGGAGCTCTGTCTACTACACCACCTAGCTCTGTGTGTGTCTGTCTGTCTGTCTGTCTCTGTTTATATGTGTATATGTATGTGTGTGCACATATGTTTATATATGTATACATGTATATATACTTGTGTGTGCGTATGTGTACATATGTGTGTCAGTTAACAAGCATCTATCACCTTGTGTGTGCCATGCACACTGCGGAATACAAATGCATGTATATTTTATTTATATACATCTAGCGATCTAACCTTTGTAAACCTTACAGTGCTGCATAAATACTAGCTATTACTCTTATTAGTATAATTACCATTCCAAGTCTGCCCTGCCTGAAAGTTTCCCTGAAGAGACCCCAGAACTCCTCCAGCCCCTGCCTCGTCTGGTTTTTTTGAGCTCAGACAAGAGGGTTCTTGTGCTAAAGCTAAGCCTCTCCTCTGTTCCCATAGCCAAAATTCAAATCCAGGCTCTATCACTTATTAACTTACTAGCTGTGTGACCTTGGGCAAGTCACTTGAGTCTTTGGGCCTCAGTTTCCTCACCTGTAAATGGCAAGAGTTGGATTAGCTCATCTCTGGGGTCCCTAACATCTCTAAATCTATGCTGCCATCATGGCTTTGTGCCTCTTTCTTCTTCCAAGTCTTGGATCTGGCTGGGAACAATCTAGTCCCTCTTAGCTCCTTTATCTGCAGGAAGCCTGGCAAAGACTACTTTGGTAATAGCTACACCTGCCTTGCCTGAGCTGCCTGACTTCCCTGAAGCCCCAGCAAACATCCCACCTCATTCTGGTGCCTGTTGATCAATTATTTCCTATTTATAGCTTGTGTGTATGTATTGGTTGTCATCTTAGCTAAGAAGGCAGGGACTGTCTTTTGTCTTTCTTTGTAAACTGTGCTTAACACAGTGCCTGGTACATGCTCAATTATTCCAGTTGTGCTCGACTCTCCATGACTAATTTTACAGATGAGGAAACTGAGGCAAACGGGGTTAAGTCACTTGCCCAGAATCATACAGTTAGTAAGTATTTGAGGCTGGATTTGGGAAGAGGAGTCTTCTTGGTTCCCAGCCCAGTGCTCTATGCACTGCTAGACACGTGATGGTCACTTGATGAATGTTTAAGTGACCTATGGCCAGTGGGGCTCCTGAGGGCACACAGCCTGGGGACTGGATTATTTAACAAAAGTAAAGATCAAAAGGCAAACATTTAGTTTAGTTTACAAATACAGGAGAGTCAGTGTGGAAAGAGCCCCACTCTAGGACTGGGGAGACTGGAGTCCTGGTTCTGCTGCTCTTCAGCTGAGCGACCTTGGGCTTCTATTTACTTCTCTACAAAACGAAGAGGTTGTCCCGATTAGCACAAGGTCCCTTCCAAGGATAACGTTATATGAGACTATGAGATATGCTTTCTCATTGTAGCAATGCCCTGCAGTAATTGAAGGGAGGGTGTGTGCTGTGTGCTCGGTGCCCCCGGTGCTAAAATGCTTTATCATCTCATCTGATCCTCCTAACAACCCTAGGAGGGAGGTACCACTATTGCCATTTTCATTTTACAGTTGAGGAAACTGAGGCACACAGCGCTGTGTATGTGTGTTTTTAATAATAATAGCCACATTTATTTAACACTTTAAGGTCTACACAGGATTTTTCTTATACTTTTACATTTGACCTTCATAATAACCCTGTGAGACCAATGGAGTATTAGCTCCATTTGCCTAGCGTCATGTAGCTAGATTTGGGCCCAGACCTTCCCAGTTCCAAGCCTAGCATTCACTATATTCATAGCACATTAAGATGAATGAATTCTTTAAGGCTCCTGATTTGCCTGTTCTAGATAGCAGTTTAACGGGGGGCAAGAGAGAGAACCCCAGTTTCTGCTAGACTAAAGGGCCATCCCACAGAGCATGCATGCAGATAGGTCTATGCTCAGGACCCTTATTAAAGGATAAACACCCCCAGAGGCTCCCGGTTTGTTCCTTGATCCCCCAGTGGGGTACCTTTATTATATCCAAAGTAACGTGTTCTCAGGCTGTATGAAATGGAGAGAAACAGAATTTCAGAGCTGAAAGAAAGTGAGAGATCACATAGACCAACCCTCTGTGGCACTTAAAAAGTTTGAGAGACATAATTTCTGGGTAATTAGTCACTTTATTAATAACACTAGCATTTTTTTTTTATTTTTTAAATTTTTTTTATTTACTCATTTACTTTTAATTTATAAGATTCAGTTCCACAATCACTTGAGTTTCAGATTTTCTCCCCTCCCTCCCCCCCCCCCCATGGTGGCGTGCAATCATGTATAGGATCTGCAAATACTTTCACATTGTACAATAGTTTGGTCATATAGAAGGGTTGTAACCAATGTAACACTAGCATTTTTAACGAAAGGTCAATGGCATTCTTGAATGCCAAAGAAAATCATGGCAGCCGGGCTCATGGCTTATATGCTCTTGGAAGAGTGGGTGTTTCTGAGGGTGGCAATCAACTCTGATTGGTTAATAATTAATGAGAGAAAGAATATCACAATGAGGGACTGGACCTATTCTAATGAGCTTTATGTTATTTACTTCTAAACTACTCAGCCTTTGGGAAATCTGTTCAAAGAATTTATCCCCACCCAAACCTGAGTAGAAGTTGGGTAGAGTCTGACCAAGGAGAGTTAATTCAACCCCACTGTCATTGTTACATCCTTCAAGAGACAGATATTTTGAAATGAGGACTTTAGAAAAAGGGGTAACTCTTGGATCTCCCCAAATCATTGGTTATTAATAATAATTTCTCTCACTTCTCACTCTGTACACTAGGAATCTAGAAAGGTTAGGTGACTTGCCCAAGGTCACACTATGGTTAATGGTTGTTAACTTGGCTCTTCTGACTTCAAGTCCAGGACTTTCTCCCAGCCTATACTTGAATTCTGCCTCCCTGTGTGGTCACTTACTGTCTCTGGGCCTCTGTCCCTTCAATTATAAAATAAGGAGGTTGGCCTGGATCAGGAGTCCTTCACCTGTGGTCACAGATTCCCAAGGAGAAATTACCCGTTGGCAGATTTGAAGGGTCAATGAAGTTGGATGGGAAAAAAAGATTACATCATCATTTTCACTGACCTCTAAGTAAGATTTAGAGTTTTTTTCAATTTTTAAAAACCATATTACAAAGGGATGGCTAGGTGACACAGTGGATAGAGCACTGGCCCTGGAGTCAGGAAGACCTGAGTTCAAATTCGATCTAAGACACTTACTAAATGTGTGACCCTGGGCAAGTCACTTAACCCTGATTGCCACCCCCCCCAAACCTCCCACCATCATATTCTGAGAAGTACATAGGCTTCATCAGACTGCCAAAAGGGCCCATAACAGACAAAAATGCTTAGGAACTGCTGGACTAGGGGCGCCCAAAGGCCCTCACTGACACTGAGAGAGAATAATACAACATTTAAGTCAAGGCTTTATTAACCCAAGTCCCAAGTAGATCAAGGTCACCATAGCTGCCTTTTGTCCCGTGCCAAATGATGCCAGGATTCTCTGTATAATTCTCAGCACGTGTTCCTATGGTGGAGTCAGAGCTTTCCTTAACCAGATCCTTCCCACCTGGAAGGAGGAAAGAAGGGGAGAGACACCTGGCTCAGAGGTGGAGGATGTTTCAAGTCAATGGTTTCCCAAGGATGCTTAAAGAAACCAGAGATCTTGATGAGACTAAAGTGTCACCACTGGCCAACCCAAAGTGTCTGGGGCTGCAGGCCATTTCTACGGGGTCTAAGGGGCAATTAGATTTTAAAAAAAACAGCCATGGAAATCACTGTTCTGAGACAGTTCTGCTTAAATAGGGAAGCCCTCCAGGTATAAGCAGCTGTGATAACACATTTGTAGAGGTTTTACAATTTACCAAGCTGTTTTTGTTTTTTTGGTCTGGACCTGTGATTTCACTGAGAATTTCATTAACATCATGATGGTGATCTCATTGAGCTCCTGATTAGGAAACTCCTCTGCTGATGCATGTAGGTGACAGCTGAGAAATTAAGGGTCTCCCTCAGGCTCAAGTGTCCAGTCTGCATCCCAGAGGTGAGGGTTGAACCAGGTTGGCTTGATCCCCAAGACTGGCTCTATCCATTCACTTGGATGCTCATAACCTCCCTGTAAGGCAAGTAGGTCGAGTAATTGTTGTGCTCACCTTCATGGCCCAGAAGATTTAAGAACTGAAAGTGACCTGGAAAATCATCTAATCCTGTATCCTAATTTTATAAATGAGGAGATTAAAGCTCAAAGAGTGGAAGTGACTTGTCCCATGTCCCATGGGGAGTAAAGTTGAAGAGGTAAAATTTGAACTCAGATTCTCTGACTCTAAATCTAGTGCCCTTTTCATATATTTTCATGTATTACAATGCTGCTGTTCAAAGAAAAAGTACTCCATTGGGTCAAGGTCACAAGGCTAGTAAGTGGAAAGGTCAGGCCTGGAATCCAGCTAGGCCCAATGTTCTTTTAATTATGCTGAACTACTGTATTTTATGCTTTCCAGAGTGATTTTATGTCCATTATTCTTACAGCAAGCATGAGGGTTTATATGTGATTGTCATATGAAGAGACTGAGGTTCAGAGAGGTACTCAGGTGTGGAATGTGGAGAAAGACATGAAGATGAAGTTGTGTCCCCCACAGTGGAAAGGTTGTTTTAGAGAACTCACTCTGCTCCCACCCGCCTTTCACAGATCATTTAATGGAAGCAGGAAGTGTTGGAAATGTGTCCAAGGACCTCAAGACACCGGAACCTGTGGAAACTTCTAGCTTTAGCTTCCCGGAGCAGATTCTCCCCACCGAGGAGAGCACATCCCCCACGGAGGCCTCACAGCCAGAGGCCCCACCTCAGCAGGAAAATGTAGCCGCCGTCCAGGGATGCGCTGGTGTGGTGGGGACGGCATCCTCAGGGTCCACCCCTGGCTGCAAGGAAGGCTGCTTCAAGATCATCTGCTCGCCCTCCCAGGAGAAAGTGCCCTGCCCCTGAGACGGACAAAGGAGGCAGGACAAGCAGGAGCTGGAGTGGCTGCTGGCTGTCCTCTCCCCAAACAGATCTTCACGAACGCTTCCTTCCTTCTGCTAGGGAAATAAAATCCCATTCGGGCAGCGCCCCCCTCCCCTTTTGGGTTCTGCCCTTCTCCATTAAGTCCTTCTCATCGGGATCATCCTCTGCCTCTCCTACCCACCGAATATGGCAGGAATTGAATAGAGCTTCTCCATCCGTTTCCTTTTTCTTGGGTATTAATGATTGCATCAGCACTAGAATCGGTCTCTAATTTACTTTGGCTCCGAAGTAACTGAATACAATGCATAGAGAATGACCATGATTTATATTTATGTCTTTCAATTAAGGGGCAGTGGGCATGGGGGGGGGGGGTGAAGAGAGAGAGAGAGGGAAAGGGAAAGAGTGAGAGGGAGGGGAAGAGAGAGAGGGAGGAGAAGAGAGAGAGGGAAGAAGAGAGGTAGGGGAAAGAGAGGGAAAAGGAAAGAGGGAGGGAAAAAGAAGGGAAAGAGAGAGGAGAGAGAGAGGAGGGAAAAGGAGAGATGGGAGAGGAAAGCGAGAAAGGAGGGGAAAGGGTGAGAAGTACACCACTGCCTCAACAGTCAGGGCAGGCGAGGCTTTGCGCCCTTTCCTAGTCACTTGTTTCCATCAAAGCTGTTTAGCGCAGTCAGGTTTCTACCTACACAAGCTCGTCTATCATTACTTATTGTGATGGAAAGAACACTGTATTTGGAGTCTCAGGATGTGGGTGCATAATCCTGCCTTCGCTCCTTATTCACCAGCGGCACGATCTTGGGTGAGCCCCCTCCCCTCTCTAGATCTCCATTTTCTCTCTAGCACGAGGGGCGTGGCCCCAAAGGTGCGTTCTAGGTCTAGATGTTGGCCGGGAGCTACGTGCCCATTCTGTTTCCCAGTCCTCTAGCCTAACGAGTAATAAAGGTTGGCATTTAGGTCAGACCTAAAGGAGAGCTATACGTTTTCAGAAGGCTATCTTTAGTGGGAAAAGATGGAAACCTGCCAGCTCTCCTCCTCCGTTCCCTATCACGTGGTACACTCTGAATGTTAAGTAGACACTTGGTTAACATTAAATCCTTAGGACTGCGGTACCTAGCAGAGTCACGTCACGGCCCCTTAAGTGACAAGCTAATTTCCCACCACCTCTCCTTTCTTGCTGTAGCTACTGGGGGGGGTGGGGGAGGGGGGAGCTGGCTGTGACACTCATCCGTTCAACCCCAGGCTGCCAAGCTCTGCTTCTATCAGGACTGAGATCTGTTTAAATCCGTCTTTATTTAGACTCCCAGATTCATCTAATGACACCTTCCTCTCCTTTTAGATGGGGAAAGGAAACTCGAACGGGTCTTGCAAAATTTAAAGAGACCATTTCATATCCTCCCTTTGTGGATCAGAAGAGAAGGCGTCAGCAGCCCCCAAAGAGTCCCAGGGTTTGATATACATCAGTTAAGATAAGGCAGGAAAAGCGAAGACAGCAATTTCATGCATAAGAGAGTCTGAAAAACCCATTTTATCACAGGATGATAAGCTCCTGACAGCCAAGGGAGAAATCATTTTTTACGCAGTCGTGAGAAACTGGCTCAAGGCAGAGAGTTTTCCCACTGGCTGAATGTGAAGGTACCCTATCTGATGTCAGAAGCGATATCCGTCTGTCGGGGCCCCATCTCCATCTAGCCTCGAAGGCTGGAACAAATTTTGGAATAAATGGGGTTAGGATGCAGCGTGGAGTAGAGGAAAGAGTACTGGACTTTAGAACAGGACACCCGGGTTCTAATCCCAGATATTCCACCTGTGTAAAGGGGGAAACCCACTTTATTTCTCTAGGCTTTGTCTGTAAAATGAGAGCGCTGGGCTAGATGTTTCTTCTGGTCCCTGACGGCTTTCATGGTCTGTGTACGTCAATTCTTCTGGGTCTGTGATTGCAGGGTGAACACTCCCAACTCCAAAGCAAATTTCAGCACTGTACATCAGTGACCTTGAAGCAACAAGGGGACGGTCCCACAATGTTCTTAAACGTGTGCCTTTCTCCTTGGGACCACGGTGCATGTCTTCTCTGTCAGCTGATGCTGGCTCTGTTTGTGGGAGAGCATGTCCCCCATTTATAGGAGAAATGTTTTGTTTCTCCTTTACTTATAATGGCCTTTCAGTAATTGTGTCATTTTGCTCATTACTGAAAGGCAAACCCATCAGTGGGGCCTTGCAAACTATGGTTAAGGCATGCAGACCCACAGAATACCTTGAACATTTTCTAGGTCGGGGTTCTCAACACAGCAGGTTCATAGATATTTTCCTAACTATTTCAGTATAATCGGCTTCCTTTGTAATCCTATGTATTTTATCTTATGCATTAAAAACATAGTTCTGAGAAGGAGTCCATAGGTTTCATCTGACCAGGAAAGGGACCCATGACCCACCTTTTTGTGTTAAGAAGCACTGCTCTAGGACAACCATAGACAGATGGGGGGGGGGTACTCCTCTGGGGTGCTACAATGCTGTTTATCTAGGATGTTTGTTATTGGTCAGTCATTCAGTAATGCCCGAAACTTCATGACCCCATGGACCCTACTGTCGATGGGGTTTTCTTGGCAAGGATACTGGAATGGTTTGCCATTTCCTTTTCTATCAGATTAAGGCAAACAGAGGTTAAGTGACTTGCCCAGGGTCACACAGTTAGTAAGTGTCTGAGGTCAGCTTTGAACTCAGGTCTTCCTGACTTCAGGGCCAGCCCTCCATATGCTGTGCCACCTTGCTGCGCCATCTTGTATATACTTTGTTTTTTTTACTTATCTGTGTAAATTTTGCCCTACCCAGTAGAGCAAGCTTCTTGAGGGCAGGGAATGGGTTTTTCCCCCATCTTTGTATCCCTAGCACCTATTAAGATACCTATTAATAAGTGCTTAATAAATGTCTGTCAAACTGAATGAACCTCTTTGACAGACTGTCTGTAGCTAAAAAACTATCACTGAACTGCCTACCTGGTGGTGAGCTTCTCCGAACTCAGTTAAGTTGGTCCTTGGACAACAGATAGAATTTGCCAACAGGTCTGTCAGAATGTACTTAGCTTTCAAGGACCCAGAGTCCCTTCCACATCAAAATGTGGCATCAGCACATGGTTGCACGAACACAGAGCAAGGTATTACAGAATCTCAGACTGGAAAGAGACATGGGCATCTAGTGCAACCCTTACCTGGATGAGGGTCCCCTCAATAGCAGTGCTGTCAAAATCAGAGAAACACTACCTAAGGATCCCTGCAGGTTGCATATTGACTTACAACCCCATTTATTAACATTATCTATGCTTTATTGTATTTTTATTTCGCTGAATATTTTTCCAATTACATTTTAATCTGATTTGAGCAGCACTTTGGGACTGTGGTGGCTGCAAGTGGCTACAGGCCATGTATTGGACTCTTCTGCTCTGTATCTGACATGTGGTGATCCTTCTTTGGCTCAGATTCCCACTAAGGGGGAGCCCAATTTGGAGGCTCAAGTTCAAGGCAGCCCATTTCACTCTGGATATATCCCATCAGTCTAATTAATAGAATTAATGTTATATCAACATCATATTAACATAACTAAGCTTCAAGTTCCATGAATTGCTCCCAGCTCTGCCAGACCCCTCTGGAGCCAAGCAGAGAAAATCTAATCCCTTTTCTACATCTTGATTCAGAGATTGAGAATCTAACCCCAAATCCCCTTTTATTTCTCTTACTGTTCTATTTTCTGCATTTTTGGCAAAGCTACTGTTTGTTAGGAGCTTACCTTTGATGGAGATCGGGAGTCGGGGGAGAAAGGACATTTTAATCTGCCTAGATCACCATTTACAGTATAAGCAGATCTGGTGAAGATTTAAAATCACAAAGGAATGGACTGAATACTAGATATGACAGGGACCTCCTTAGAGATCATCTAGTTTAATCTCCCATTTTACAGATGGGTAAACTGAGACCCAGGGAGGGAAGGACCTTGCCAAGGCTGCCTAGCCTGTTAGGGACAGTCAGGACTAGAAGGAGGGAATGTGCATTTATTCGTGCCAGGCACTAGGCCAAGCACTTTGCAAACATTATTTCATTTGATCCTCACAGCTGTGGGAGGTAGGTGCTATTGTGATGCCCATTTTAGAGTTGAGGAAACTGAGATAGAAGTTAAGTGAGTAGCTGTGGGTCATGCTACCACTAAGTGTCTGACTCCGGGCCCAGGACTCTATCCATTGAGCCACCTAGATGCCTCCTAAGCAAACAGGGGTTAAGTGATTGGCCCAGGGTCCTATAGCTTGTAAGTGTCTGAGGCTGGATTTGAACTCAGGTCTTCATGACTCCAGGTCCAGTGCTCTATCCATTGGGTCATCCAACTACCTCAGTTCTAGTTGACTAGTAGCCGATGTAGTCTATCTTTCCACCACAGTGCATGGCTTCATGGGAGAAGATTGCAGGTAGTAGACAAAATAGGAGCTTTGGGATCACTTAGAGATTACATTTCTCTATATTATCACCTACAATTTATAAATTTCTTCCCATGGAAGAAAGATACATTGCTCCTGCCTATCACCAATGACACTTTGGGTGGATTTTTAATGAGTAAAATCAAGTTTGAATTATTCTTGTCTCAATTTGATTGTGGCTCTTAAAATATTTTTTTAATTTTAAAGGAGGAAAAATTGAGTTTAGGAAGTGTAAGCAGAGGCTCAAGCGCCCTGATTATGTGTCAGTTGAAATGAGAAGAAGCTTCTGGGTCTACGGTGTTCCATCTATTGAGGCTGGGTCACTTTGGAGGTTCGGATCCACCATGGCATGAAACTTAGTGTTTTCATGATGGGACTTGACCTGTACAGTCAAGAATCCTGATCAAAAAGTACATCATAGAATAATGGGTCTAGAACTGGGAGGAACCTCAGAGGTCAATAAATCCAATCTACAGATGAGGAAACCATGTCCTAGGTTAAGGGACTTGCCCAAGGTCACCCAAGTAGTAAGCATCAAAGGTAGAATTGGATCTAATGCCTCTGATTTCAGGATCAGTGCTCTTTTCATCATAACATGATGCCTCTAGGCTTGGGATCATTCTCCAGGTCAAGCTCCGGTCCCTAGAATCAGGGCACCAGCCTTTGTTAGACAGGAGAGGCAAACTCCTCTAGAACATGTTTCTCTTTATGGACTTGGGATAGGTATCAAATGCATGTAAATGTGAACTGCTTGACCCTCTTTTTGTCACTGCAAGAATGAGCCCTTTGCAATGAACTGATTTTATCTCCTTAGTCCTTTCTCAGAATGCTAAGCAAAGTAGCAGGTTTATACCCACAGCTCTCTTTCAGAGCATCCCAAAGTAAACACAACACATCTCTGTCCCCTGGAGAACTGGGTAATGAAAATCCAAGAGCTGCTGAATGGCAGCATACCACCACGGACAGAAGGATGCAATTTGTTCTGTCCAGGGCTGGTCTGCAAACCTTTTACAGATACTTGCTTCCATCACACATCTGTCACCAACAGCCACTTAGATGTCACTTTTGCTCTAATGCATTAGCCTGGGGAGTTGGGAGACAAAACATAGGCAGATTCAAGCAATCTGAGTTTGAGACTATATGTGAGGTGTGACTGCTTAAAAAAACTGGCCTCCTTACTCTTCAGTCACCTTGTAGGGATCTGACAAAGGAGAAGATTCCAGCCTAGTGGGAGGAAAATTGTCCTAGGGATTAAGAGATCCGAGTTATCTTTCTCCTCTATCCCCGACCTTCTGTGCCTGCTGCAGCCTCTGTGACCACATATGACTCTTCAGGGACAAGACTTAGGCCAATGCTCTGCCTATACATAGGAGTATTAACTCTAAAAGTGCAACTGGGTGGTACAGTGGATAGAGTGGCAGGCCTGGAGTCAGGAAGATGAGTCTTCCTGAGTTCAAATCTAGCCTCAGACACTTACTGGCTGTGTGATCCTGAACAAGTCACTTAACGCTATTTGCCTCAGTTTCCTCATCTGTAAAATAAGCTGGAGAAGGAAATGGTAAACCACTCCAGTGTCTTTGCCAAAAAAACCCAACAAAACCCAAATGGGGTCACCAAGAGTCAGACAGTGATTGAACAACTCTATAGATCTTGGACAGTTAATTGTCCATGGCTATATTTATACTTCCATGCTCCTGTGATCTAGCCTGTGCCTCCAAGCTGGCACTTAATGTCCCCAGGGGCCATCTCCTGTTGTCCTGATCTATACCCTACCACTGGACCCAGATGGCTCTGGAGGAGACAGTGAGGCTGGTGACTTTGCACAGCCCTGCCTCACTTAAATCTAATTCACTTGCAAGTCCTGGCATCACCTTCTTGATGCCATGGTTCTCTTTGAGAACAAAAGACAAACCGCGTGTCCCCACCTGGGCTCCTTCTGGTGATCATTCACTATATGCCCCCTGGACTCCCACCATCCTTATGCCATGCTAAGGAGTGCATGCCCTTCTGCCAGGCCCATCCCTTCCTACCCTACCCTAGTTCTGAAAATAGTGATCAACCTAACACTATCAAAACATTTCTCCTGGGTCATCACTCCCCTATAATGTATGTGCTGCCTTCCTCTTACAGTGGTTCTCAACCTTCCTAATGCTGCGACCCTTAATACAGTTCCTCATGTAGTGACCCCCAACCATAAAATTATTTTTGTTGCTACTTCTTAACTGTAATTTTGCTACTGTCATGAATCGTAATGTCAAATCTGATATTTGAGAACCACTGCTATTAGAATGAAAACCCTTTGGGAGCAGGCACTGTCTTGTTGGCCCATTCTATGTAGGCTCTTTCACCTCTGTTAACTCTTACCTGAACAGCTTCCTAACTGGTCTTCTGGTCTCCAGTCTCTCCTTTCTCCATCTCTCCTACACGTCACTGCCAAAGCAATCCTTCCAATCCTTCCAATTGCATGAATCAACTTATTCCAAACTGCCTTTCCAGCTCCATCACACACTATTCCCTTTCATGGATTTGGCATTCTGGTTAAATTATGTTACTTACCACCCCTTGTTCTTGTGTTTGTCTCTGTCTCCGCCTTCGCTTAGTGCCAAACCTGGGATGTGTTTTCCTACCTTCAGCTCCTTTCCTATCTGCTGAATCTCCATTTTCCTTGAAGGCCCATTTTAGTTACAAGCTTTCCTAGAGACTTCCCTACCATATTGGCTGGCTTAAAGCGGGTGTTTAGCAAGTTTTTTTACTGAACGGACATCCCAATTATCTGTGTGATCATTTAACCACAGCGCTTCCCTTTTTCCCTACTGCCCCTCCGTGTAAAAGGGAGAAAAATGCTAACCTTATCTTCCTCATAAACTCCTTGTGAGAGATTAGCATGACCTCAAATATAGATGGAAAAGCACTTGGAAGGAAGAAGGGTCGGCACGGATTACTAGTCATAAAGATGTACCAGTTAATAATTTCTTTATCTTTGGTTTTTTTTTTTTTGGAGGGCAATTGGGGTTAAGTGACTTGCCCAAAGTCACATGGCTAGTAAGTGTGTCAAGTGTCTGAGGTCGCATTTGAACTCAGGTCCTCCTGACTCCAAGGCCGGTTCACTGCGCCACCTAGCTGCCTCCTTTGTTATTTCTTTTAAAAAACTACCAAGCATTACTAGCTGACCCTCTCCCACGAAAGGCATGCTCTACCATTTACCTAACTAAACTAGCTAGTCTGGTTATATCTGATAATGTCTCTAGGGCGTCATTTTTTTTGTAATTATTTTTTTTAATTTTCAAACATTTTTTTCTCACTTGAAGAAAATAAAAATAAAATTCTTGCAATAAATATCTGCATATATGTATCTGTCTTAAGCAAAACAAATCCACAAGTTATCCCTTCCACGTGGGCGAGGGGAGTTAGGGAGGTGGAACCCCCATGATCTGGAAAATTCACATTAAAGTTTTTGGCCCTCCCTTGGAACCAGAAAAGTCTGAATTTTTTCTTTTTCTTTAATGGGATGATTATAGTACCATATTATATAATTTGGGTTGATATTATACAATACTATACATATATTTTATGCATTTCTGAGTTTCTAAACTTTTTCTGTGTCATCTGCAGCTTCCACAAAACTCCCTCAAAACTTCCATTTTATTTCTCATGCCAACCCACAATATATGGAAACTACAGTGGAGAAAGTTGCGATGTGGAAGGGATAACTATATTATCTCATTCTGCATAATGAATTGTGGTGTGATTTGCAGAGACCAAGTTACTTCTCCTCTAGTACCCTCAATGAGGAGACAGGAATAGGGAAAAGTATAAGAAATTCCTCTCTGAGCTCTATCTTTGGCTCAATCATTTTAAAATTGCAAATATTCCTGGGTAGCTGTGGAACGGTGGTTGGTGACACTATACTGTTATTAGTCTTTTATGCCTTAGTGAGAATGAGTCTCATACCTTTTGCTGAAGGAGATTTTGTTAGCCCAAGAGACCTGGAAGGTGAGGGAAAGGAATGAGAATCCTGGGTGACATTTCCAATAGTGGAATTCTTGGGTGCTTGTTTTCACCTAATGTGATCAATTAGATCTGTGTGATCAATTCTTTCAGCACAGAGAACACCCAGTATGAAATCTCCCTCTACCAATTTTAGATTCAACAGGTAAGTCTGAAAAGTTATCTGGAGGAACAGAGGGGATTAAGTGACTTGGCCAATTTTATTTTGACTTTTTTGCTTTTGTTTTTTTTGAGGGGCAATTGGGGTTAAATGACTTGCACAAGATCACACAGCTAGTAAGTGTTAAGTGTCTGAGGCCGGAATTGAACCCAGGTCCTCCTGACTCTAGGGCCAGTGCTTTATTCACTGCGCTACCTAGCCGCCCCTAACTTGGCCAATTTTAGAGCAGGGATTTGAGCTCAGATTTTTTGAGATCCCAGTGCTGTCCACTATGGCACACTGCCCACACCGCCCCACCCCCCATCTTTATCTCTAAGCCCTATGTCTCCCAGCACAAAAGGCTGCTTATAGGGCACTGGTGGTTTTCAGGTGTGCTGGGTTCCTGACAGTGTAAACACTGTGGATTATTACTCTTATTAATAAGCATGCTTGTAAAGTTCTATTAAGTCTAATTAGGCTCCTGTGGATGTTCTGTCCTATCTATCTCTACTGCTGCCAGTGACAGTCTTTTTGAACAAGAGTGTCCTCTGCTGTGTCTAAGATGGAATCCTAAGTTAAAATTACCCTGCGGCCTGTATTTCAGGTTGACATCGTGAACTTGGGCTTTGTAGAACCAAGCTGTGGAGTGGGAAGAAGCAGGTTTTCAGATGAAAAGCAGGCAAGGGAAGAACAGACACGTTCTCGTACATGTGCTCAGTTCTTAAAACACCACAAGCCAAGCCATTTGCAGTCCAAAGGGATCCTAGCTCATGAATTACAGAAGCTAGCGACAGACCTAAATTGGTAACTACTAATTGGTGATAGTCCTCTGGGGTCAGAGATGCCCAAGGGAATGTTCACTTCCGTGCTACATTTTGATGCTCCCCCATGTTGTTTTCACCATTGAACACTTTCTGTCCTGCTTTGCCACTTGAAACCAGAAAAAAAATCCAAGCTGCTTCCCCAAAGACTCAAAAGGCCCCCAAGGCCTATTTTTAAAAGGCCTCAATTTCAGTTCAAATCATCTAACCCTTCAATGCTTTGGGGGTTAGTCTGACTTCTGGGGAAACTTTCTCTACCTTCATGTCCCTGTTGTTAACTCAGAGTATCATGGGTTGGTAGATCACAGTTCCACAAGAACCCAACTGGGCTCAAAGAAGGTTCATTTCTGTAGCTTTGCAATGGCTCCAAAACAAGGCCAGGTTGACTTGAGGGGGGTGGAAATAGAAAACAAAGCCAACATTCCAAAGGATCAAAGGTAGAAAGGCTTCACAGACACCAAAACATTTATAGCAGCATTTTCTGTAATAGCAAAGAAGTGGAAACAAACTAGGTGCCCACCAATTGGGGAATGGCTTAGAAAATTGTTGTGCATGAATGCAATGGAATATTACTGTGCCCTAAGAAATGCTGAATGTGAATAGAGAAGCATGGAAAGACATATGAATTGATGCAAAGCAAGGTAATTGGACCATGAAAACAACACGCAAAATTGTAACAATGTAAATAGAACGAGCAGAAATCTTAGAGTAGAGTACTCTGTCATTATAATGAGCATGCGTTTATTGTCAGACGTGGCTGGTAGTCTCTGCTGAACCAATACTGCCCTCCCCACCCTTCTTTATTCTTCATTTCAGGGGAAGAAAGAGAGAATATCTCTGGAAATAAGTGATAGAAAAATAAAAGATATGAATAAACTTAAGAAAAAACCCTTACTTTTGATGACATACTCCCTCTGGGACTTAAAAAGCAAAAGCTTTTAGAAGCTGAATAAAATTATGCTTTAAGAATCCGTGATTTAATTTTTGTGGATCTACATGATGCAGCTCACAAAATGCTCATGAATATCTTCCAACAGAACGTAAGGGGCTTACCTTTTTTTCTCTTTCTATCCACAAGTGCCTTGCAAATAGTAGGTGCTTAAATACAAGCTCATTTGGTTGAATTTAAGTAGTAGAATCCTCTCTGCCAAAGTGACATTGGACCTTAGATGACAGACATGCAGATGAAATCTGTAGCCCTAGGAAAAATGGGTATTCTCATGGATGTAACTGGTCGTGTACAGTCTATTTAGGAAATGCAGTCCCCAGTTGTTGCAGTGAGAATTTAGGGTCCCCTAGGCCCCAGACATGGCATGTGAGATTTGGAAAGGTCTTGCCAGTTCTAAAGTGATATGATTCTAAATGAACTGCAGCTAGTTCCCTTTGCAGATTTAAATGATTTCTCTAAAAAGCAAACCAAGTCTATTGCCACTGAGGATCATTTTTGTGGTCCTATCTATGGGATTTAATTTCAATCCACTTTTTGCTTTAGAATCATTAACCTTGAAATGGCATCCTGCCAAACTGGGCAACTTCTATGGAACTTCGTGAGTCAGCTAATGGTGGTGTGCGTGTGTGCATGTGTGCGTGCGTGCATGTGTGTGTCCTGGGATGGGGTGGGCGCTGCTTTACCCAGCAACCTTATAAATAGCCACTGCCCAGTGGCTAAAAGCTAAACATAAACATTTGTGCCAGGAAATGGTAAAGAATGTCAATTCCACTCAGTATTGAACTGAGGTTATAGATTTTAAAATGCTGTTCATCGTATCAAATTGGGCAATGGACTCAGTAAGGCATGCTTCTTGACAGAACCCCTGAACCCTTTCACACAGTCATTTGTTCTTTAAAAACATCTAAGGAAGCAGGGCGAGTACTTTCCCCCATTTAACAACTGAAGGTACTGAGTCCCAGAGAGGTTATAAGTGAGTAGGAAAAGCCCAGGGCGCTTCAATAAGCTGGTGAAAGAGCCGGGCTCATGGGTAGGTCTCCTGGCTCTTGTGTAGAGCAGTGTCCTCTCCCCCACTCCTAACTGGGTTCCTTAGCTGATTTACACAGATTCATCTGATTTCCCTAATGACCAAAGGAGCCCATTAGAGCATGAGTTTGTGGTAATGTAACACAGCAATGACAAGTATATCTCATAAACATCCAACTAATGCATGGTGTAGCCAATAGTGCTGCATTTGAGAGAAAGACCTGGCTCTGATACTTAGCAAGTGTGTGATGTTGGGCAAAATCACTTCATCTTCCTGTAAACCCGATTCCTCTATAAAGTGAGGTTGGCCTTGATGACCTCAAAGGTCACTTCTAGATCCCACAGTAACAAACCATCAATTTGCAGGTTGGAATTTTGCACTTTTATGTGCAAAGTAGCTCTAGAGAGCTAAGCAGCAAGACACAAAAATCTGGGAAAACCATCTCTCTTGGCATGGTATGTTTAGCATTAGAAAGGACCTCAGAGGCCATTTTAACCAATTTTCCCCAACTCACTATAGGAAGTCTCTTCTGTTAGTTGGATAGCCCTAAGTTGTTCAAAGTATCCTAGACTAAGGGCTGACATCTAGACCTTCTACATTTGAGGAAACTGAGGCCCAGAGAGGGTGACAAATGTAGGGAAGCAAGCAGAGTAGGGATTTGACATCTCAGAGTCCAGATCTATTACTTAATCCACTACATCAAACACTAGCTAATTAATAAGTTAATATTTTGAGGTGAAATGTGTCATACTTTAAATCTGTTGTCTCCTTCTAAATCCCCTATAATCTGGTTCCAGATCACATCACTCAGCTGAAACAGCTCTCTCCAAAGTTAACAAAGACGTCTTAATCACTCAATCTGACAGTCTTTTCTTAGCTATCTTTCTTGGCCTCTCCTACCTACGACACTGTTGACCACATCCTCCTCATGGATGTTATCTCTTCTTTGGCTTATGTGACACCATACTCTCCTTGTTTGTTTACCACTGGCTTGACTGCTCTGTCTCCTTCTTGGGTGCATCATCCTTATCACACTCACTCCATCTAAGGCCATCTCATTTTCTCTTTCTCCTCTTATTCTTGGCAATCATATCAGTTCCCATGGGTTTATGTCCAGTCTCTTGAGCTTGTCTTGCATCACCAACTACCCACTGGATATTTCAGACTGGATGTCTCAGACATTTCAAACTCAACATTGTTCAAAACTGTGCTCTTCTTTTTTCAAAACCATCCCTCTTCCAAATTTTCCTCTTCTGCCAAAGGTACTGCCACTCTTCCAGCTTCATAACCTCATTTTTATTCTGGACTCCTTACCTAAGCAGTTGCTAAATCTTTTAATTTTAACCTCCATAGAATTTCTTGTATCTGAGCATTCTCTCTACTCACATAGCCACTGCTTTTGTGCAGGGCCACGACCACTTTGCATCTAAATACTGCAATAGCCCAACTGGTTTTCCTACCTCACTCCATCCTCCCACATGATGTTCCTAAAGCACATATTTGACAACACTCCTTTACTGAAGAGTGATTCCTATATTGCCTCTAGAATCAAATATAATCTGCTACTCAGCTTTAAAATCCTTCAGAACTCGATCCCAATCTGTCTTTCCAGCCTCATTGCCCATTACTTCTACATCCTGGCATTTAGCCAAACTGGCCTTCTCTCTGCTTCCATAAGGCACTCCACCTTCCATTCTCTCCCTCTTCACCTCTGCCTCATGGAATCTTCCCTTCCTTCTAGAGGCAGTTCAAATGGAGCCTTTTTTTGATCTCCCCAATAGCTAGCACCCTCCCTTTCTATCTTAATCTGTTCTAATTATTGTCCTGTTTGCCATTTGGGAAGGCAGAGAACAAGTCTATTCACCTGTTTTTCAATATAACAGCCTTGTCACATTTTTAAAAGCAGATATATTATTCTTCTAAGTCTTCTCTTCGGATATGAATTCTTTCTCACTTTGAATCTCAAACGTCATCTGTGGCATGGTCTATCCCTCTCATTGTTCTCATCCCCATAGCTGCTAAGCATACCACCAATACTTAGATCCAAGTAATTTATGCCATTGAATAGACTGTAGCTAAGGACAGAGACTTAGGTGTTCCATGACAATGGAACATCACTTCTTGCTTGAAAAGGGACCATGACTGAGCCATGCACTTATTAGAGATGGGATATGATAAAGTTAGAGCAGCCTGGAGATAACTGTCCAAGGACACCTTCAATCTAGATCTTAACAAGCAACAGCAAACAGGATGAAAAACTTTTTAAAAAAGAAATCTGTAAGAAGCCTGAATTTCACCCCAATTTAAATAAAAAAATCACTTCTGAAATTTGCCTGTTGTTACAATGTGTGATTTTTATAATC
>CM053583.1:227375848-227402731 GCA_028627135.1 Pseudochirops cupreus
TGAAGAAGGTGGTTTTGGACCCAACCTGTGATTTCCTTGGTATAGAGAACTCTGGGTAAGAAAACTCCACCCACCAGTGCAGGTCAGCAACTTGGAGACTAAGAGAGTTGTCTGGGGTTCTTAGAGAACAAGTGACTTTCTCAAAGTCAGAGTGTATCAGCATGGGACTGGAATTTGGATCTTCCTGACCCCTAGACAGACTTGTCATCTATTATAGCATGCTAAAAATTTGATTATACTGTTTTAGAGATGAGGAAACTGATATTCAGAGGGTTTTAAGCATCTGATACGTTCTTTAGCCCAGGGAGGTAGATCTCTCAGCCAGGGACAAAACAGAAAAACGGAGAGGAGGAGGAGAGAACCAGTCCTCATCATTGTGAAACTTAAGTTCTCATTCATGCATTCACTCATTCATTCATGGACCACTTGCCCTCTCGTAGGCTCTGTTCAGGCTGCCAGGTAACAAGAGAAGAGAAGCTGTGCACCTGCAAACATTCAGACACACACCCTGGGCCATTGCCCATTCTCCACAGCCACCCTCTTTCTGGCACTTAGGTGCTTAACAAGGGGAGAAAGCAGCCATGTCCCAGAATAGAATGTAGGCTTTATTATGGGAATCTGAAGGACTACAAGCCATCAGGGCAGGAATTGAGGAGCTCCTCCAATGAAATGATAGGCAATGGAAGGTGTAAACATCTTGGTAATGAAATTCCCACCTCCCCCACCTACGGGGATTTCATTTAAACAGTTTTCTTTCCAAGAAAGTGAATAAAACCGTCACCTGAATTTTCAAAAGAACAGAGTCTTTGTACAATGAAAAGAGCACCCACCCACCCACCCACCCACACCAAATTTCAATACAATAGCACTCAGGAAAGTTTGAGTAGAGTGCAACGATATACACCAGTACCCCATTGTTGCTGCTGCAAGGGAAGATCCAATGACAGCCAACCAGAGGAAAGAGACCAATCCCAGACCAGCCACTGAAACTTGGTAAGTCACCAGTCTTCTGCCCTAAGGAAACCAGGTCAGCCCGTGGGACGAGTTAGCTCTTTTATGCAGTTGGGTCACTTCTCTGGTCAAATGCCCAATTTTTCTTTCTCCCATCCCCTTGCCATGGCTGCCTCAAAGCCCACAGTTCAGACATTTGAAGGGGAAAAGAAACCAACCCGCACTTTTTTTCTTCAGCGAGTGGTTGAAATGATGGCCAGAACAGTTCCAGAAATACACAAGTCTCAACAATCTCTTTTTCTCAACACATTAGGGTGCCACAGATGATCAGATACCTGGTGATATGATGTACTCTGCAGAAGTCTGAACACATACAGAGGGGTGCAGTTATCAGGAGGTAGGGAAACAGTCCTTCCACTTTTGACGGCTGGATTGGGGACTAAGAGGAGGAAGCTCCCAACACTGCAGTAGGTATATTTGATTTCAGCTTAGTTTATCCGTTTAAAGGTGAATTCAAGTCAGCACAATAAAGACAGGTTCCACTGCCAGAGCACGGGCAAAGGCATTGACAGCTGTAGCAGGAGTTTGGAGGCCTCGGCGTTCTCCCACTTTTGTCAGGACCAGGAAGGCAGCTTAGCCCAGTGCGCTGTCATATCCCACTGCCTAAAGTCACAAAGGTTACAGAGGAGGGATTTTCAGCAGCAGCAGATATAGAGGTAGGTAGTTACAGATGCTTCAGCAAAAACTGAAAACTTTTCAATCCATCTATCAAAGTGCTTGCAAGACCAATGTCAAGAGCGGGTGACAATCTAACAAGGAAGATTAATCTAGATCCAAATTTTTTTTTTATTAATGTCTTAAAAAAAATCAGTGCAGATCTACTGGCTCTCATCAGCTCTTCCTTAAGTTTTGAGTGCAGCTGATGTTCCTTCTGCCTGAACACATGGAAAGGAGAAAAGAAGGAACAGGGCAGGCGAGGAAAGTAGATGAAGCAAAGGGTGGCAAATTTGGGCAAGGTAAAGAAGGGGAAGGACTGGTCACCTCTTCCACACGCTCTGGCTACTTGGGAGTTGCAATTACCGAGCAGCACAAGCATGATACTGGGGTGAGTCAAGGAAGAATTAACTTGCCCAGCTTAAAAAACAAACAAAACCCAAACCAAAACAAAAAAAGCACAAAAAAGCCAGAAAAGTACATACAGCAAATGAATTTGCTTTGCCTTGCATGCAGAGGATTCAGTATTAGCCACAAGGGGGCGCTCTTTCCAGCAAATCCATTCATGGATCAGAGCTGCATTCTTCAGCATAGGCTGGGAATGAGCAATGCCAATCCTTCTTCACTGCAGACCTGTTGCATTATTAATTAAAAGGCAGCAAAGGGGAGGGAAAGGGGGTGACACTCTTAAAAGCATTACATGACAAATATTTGAAGCTCAGCCTAATGGGGGCGTTAGTTAGAATCTGTGATCACCCATGGCAGGCAGCTAGGGCCCGGGCAAGGAGGCAAGACAGAACAGCTGGGTCAGTTATTAGAAATCTGCTGCTTATCACTGAAGAAGCTTGCCAGTCGGCCTCACCCTGTGGCTGCCATTTGTATTAGTGGGTAACTGCTGTGCCAAGTGTCTTCCAGCTTCTTGGACCGTCAGCCGCTGTTATGAACTCCTAAAGTAGTGAATGGTTCTATTCAGCTCCAGGGTTGGAAGCCTGACTGTTTGGAGGTAGACTAGGATTCCCAGTATTGAATGCAGCTTGAGGGGATGTTCATTTTAGAAACTGAACATTTAAGACAAATTCCCCCTCCCCCAATCACTAGGATGTAAACATAGGAGTTTCACAAAAATAGACAAACGCATTCCAGGTCTGGGCTTGAACAGGTAGGTACATGCAAGCTACCTGGATCACAAGAAACACATCTTTTCAATTTCCTTGTTTAGCTTTACTGCCAAATTACCTCCTTTCCCAACCTTCTGCTCTCCCTGAAAGTCACAGTTTTCCAACATAAGGGAAATTATGTGCGTAAGAGGCACATAACCTATTCTGGTAGTCAAGATGCAAACACATTGGTTCATACAATATGACAGAACAGATTTGTAAGTATTTGGGGGGGAGAAAGGCAAAGCTAAATTGGTTGTTTGCTCTGTACTCTAAAGAGGCACAAGGTGAATAACATCTTTGTGCCTCCTTGACTGCAATCAGGGATATGGCACCACCTCCTGGGAAACAAACATACAGCATGGAGAGCTATGGCCAGCGTTTAGATGGGCAAATAGACCACTCTTAAAAGTGGAAGGGCAGAAGGTCAAGATGGGAAATGCATTTGTGACAAAACAGAATTAAAGGGCCTTACCAGCTGCTGAGCAGGGACAGGGTGGGGCTCGAGAGGAGCTGCAGGAAAGAGGGCAATAAAACAGCACAAACAAGGAAAATGCCTGGTTCACTCAATAGCCTGGTGTAGTGCGGGAGGGTTCGGCAGAGGCAAGAGCTACTCCTCTGTATCGCCCCCAGCAGGCATCACCAGCAGGCAGACGGCAGGTCCTCCAAGGCCAGGCTTCTAAAATACTGCATATCTTGGGGAAGGGGGGGGTGGAGGGAAAGAGAGAGTGGAAGAGGAGGAAGAGGAGCAACAAAAACAGCGACTCTTAGAAATCAAGACTTGGTCACAAGTTTAAAAAGGAAAAGGAATCAAGACCATTTTTCTAGCACAAACATGCCAATGCTTTCATCTTGCCAATTATGACATTTGTGAAATTCATCGTCGTGAAAAAAAAAGAGAATAAGAGGAAAACACTAAGAAAATATCTGTTGTTTTTAGACAACGAAGCTGAGAAGAGGCTCGGACAGGGCCTGTGCTGGCGCTCTGGCGGACAGTCCGGGCCAGTCACTGGCCAGTCACTGGGGCAGGTAGGAGCAAGGCTTCCGCTCCATGAGCCAGGCTCTTCTCGAGCAGCGCTGAGAAAACAGAGCCCAATCGTTTCATACGGTATTTATTTAATAACTAAAATTCACAAATAAAAAGATACTTGCAAAGTCCGTTTTCCGTCGCGTCAACCCTCTCTCTTCCACTTTACTGCTTTCAGACCCATACGCATTAAAAAAAATGGGCTTGGATTTTTTTAAACCTTTTTTTTTAAAACTTATAACTGTTATATGATTGGTCAGTTGGAGCTGAAGCACCAATGGAGAAGATGCTTTATGGAGATGAGGGTAGATCCTACCTTCCCACCTTTTTTTTAAAGGAACATTGGAGATGTACCAGTGTCAGGACTCCTCTGCTCCCATTTCCCCCACCCAGAACATTCCTTTTATTTTGTTTTCCTCTTTTATGATGAGACTGACTTTCGCCTCTTCCCCCTCCCCCCTTTCTGTCCATTCAAGACCATGTGGATGCCGGACATTGTTCATTTCTTCCTCCGACAGGCCCATGTGTGGTAATCAAGTAGGTCCTAGTCCACAGCTCAGTGCTTATTGTTGCTTATCGTGGTATGGGCTTATTTTTTTCATTTCAGGTAGGTCTGCATGTCATTACAGAAGGCTTGCTTGATTCCTTTGACTTTTCTGGAGAGCTGTTGGATAAGGCTATTCATACTCCAGGAATTGTTTGTGATAGAACAGTAAGTACCTGGGGAGGGAGAAAGAAGAGTCAATTTTATCTACTGGTTCTTTAAAAATCAACAAAAATCACTTAAACCCCCCCCGCAAGTTGTTCATTCTGAGAAAGAGCCATGATTCTAGAGATAGCTTTCGCTGACCCCCTGAAACAAGCAGGTACAAAAATGCCACTTGGTTTTAGTGTTTCTGTCACAGAGTCCCTGCCAGGAGTTTCAGCCACCCTCCTTTATGTCCCACTGTTTCAGACTGTCTTTTTTAAAAAATATTCATTTTCAATATTCATTTAAAATAAAATTGACTTCCAAATTCTCCCCCTTCTTCCCAGCCAGTCACTGAAAAGGTAAAAAATATAATATCAAAGATTTACTCTTAAATGTCCTGTCCAGCAGCTGGAGAGCCCTAAATTTAGTGGATGGAGGAAGAAAAGACTTAATGATGCTAATTTGCTCCCCATATACAAAATCTGCCTGGAATGTTTAATTATAGTAAAAGGCTGGGTGGGAAAAACTCACTTTTTTTTTTCAACTCATGCTAACCATAAAAAGGGGAAAATGGGAAAAATCATTTTAAAAGACAAAGTACCTTCATGCATCCAAATGCACCGACTTTTCTGTGATTATTCCATGCTAAAATCAAATGATTTTTTTCCCAGCATTCATCAGAAAGAGGTAAGATTAGAAGCAGTTTTAGGTAACTCATTCTTGAGGGGAAAAAAGTTAATGACATTTTTGAAATCATATAAAAATATACTGAGAAGTTTGTTTGATCCTCGAGCTTCCCATCATTTCCACAAATGTGGTAATGAATGTGCCCAGGGTCACAAAAGTCATGAAGCAAGATCTGAATTGAGGGCTTCTGCACTCTGCGTTCAGTTCTCTCCCCGTTCTGCCACACAGAGGGGCGAGGCACGGAGGCTAAACAGAAGGCCAGTCACCAGGAGGCAAGGCAGAGGGTTAGGATAAGATCCCTGTGGGAAAGCTGGTGTTTTCTGACTCCAACGTTGTTGTCACAGGGAACAAAACATATTCCTTGAAACATCTCTTCCTTCTAGAATCAAACATTGAAGTGGAGATGGGGTCCTAATGCCCAAAGGCCTCCATCCAGGCAATAGTGGTGAGAACTCTGACAGCCTGATATCACAGCAGGGCTCTTCTTTCTCTGGTTCCTTTTACTGGCTCCCCTTTTACCTTTGCTGACTGTTCCATAAAGTACCCGTCTTCGCTCTTCTGCTCGTGTAGCTTCCATCACTGCCAGCATGAACACCTTTCCCAGAGCCACATCTCCGCCTCCTGTCAGTTCCACATCCCTGACTCCCACAACATCTCCACCTCGAGCACTCACACTCTGTGCAGACCTCCATTTATCTCTAGATGTATTTAGGACATCTCCCTCCCTCCCCTTCTCCTCTCTCTTTAACTGTCCTGCCAAAACCTGAAACACACCAAAACCCAGACAGCATCAGACCTTCTTCCCCATCTTCCCATCCCTTTCAACAAGTGGCACCAGATTTTCCCACCTTCTCTCATGAGCCTGATTTTGTTCTATGCGTTTTCCCTTGTCCTCTCCATTCCAGTAGCACCTTTCCATTCCTCCTCAACAATCTGGCCTTTCTTCTCATCTCTTCTGATGCTGCTCTATTCAAGGACCACATGTGACTCTATCCCTAAATGACAAAAGTCATCTTTACTTAGCAGGTCTCCCTATACTCCAGTCCAGCCTACAAAGTCCTCCTCAAATATTATTTTTATCACATCACTCCTCTGACTCAAGATTCTCCAATGAATTCAAACACCGTCTCTGCTTGTCTTCAAAGCCTTCCACCAACTGATTGCTTCCTATGCTAACAAACTTATTCTCCTGAACATAGACTCTCTTCCCATCCAGGAAATCTGCTTAAAGACCAATTTTCATGACTGGTTCATTCATTTGCTGGTCATTCATCTTGCTTGGAAACCTTTCTCTCTCATTCTTTCCACTAATCTGTGTTCTTTCCATTCTTCAAAACCAAGTTTCCTTAAACCTTTTGTCACCCAGGAAGCCTTCCACTGGTCTTGTGCCACTGAATGTCCTTTTAGTATAGATGTACTCATTTGACCCTATGGGAGGCAGCACAGTGCAGCAGGCAGAGGGCCATCAACAAAGCCAGGAAGATGCGAGTTCAAATTCTGCCCCTTGCTCACATTGCTAGGATGATGCGAGTCACAGCCTCTCAGTGTCCTTGGGTTCTCTCCAAGACTAAGTCACTGAGAAGGTACTACCTACATTAGTAGAGAGAAGGTCTTCTTCTAGGAGTAATAAGTGAAAATAACAGGCCCATTCCTTATCCCTAACAGCTTCCATCTTTTCCCATGTATTTATGTATGTATGTATGTTATTTATCTTCAATCGGCTTTTATAAGCAAGACTATACTTCTTTCTTTCTGATCTTCCTTTTCAATCTCTAGAATACCAAATTTCATCTAAAAAAATGAAGTATAAAAGGGATAAATGTAAATTCCTATACTTAGGTAAAAACCAAGCAACCAAATAACCCTTGTAAGCACAGGGTACGGCCAGGCAGCAGTTCCTGGGAGAAAGACCTGGCGGTTTGTTTTCTTGTAGCCTCCATGAACAATGTGGCTCAGTAAACCAACAAAGCCTTCGGTGTGCTGGATGATGGGATCTCAGGAGGCATCTCAGAAACACCACATCCAGAGTAAGATGCCATACTGTTCTCGTCCCGGGTCAGACACATCTGGGATCTGGGCTCATCTCTGAAAGCCACCTTTTAGGAAGAGCATGTGATGAGGAGGAGTATACCCCCAAGCCACATGAGGGCCAGGTGAAGGAACTGGTCCTTTAGCCTGAAGAAGAAAAGCCTGGGGGTGGGCAAAGGGGAAGAGCATCACTACTCTCCCCAACTAATGTCTATTAAAGGGAGGAAGTATCAAGATTTGCTTTGCTTAGACCTATAGGCAGAACTAGGGGGAAAGGACAGAAATCACGGTGAAGGAGAGTTTGGTTTTAATATAAGGAATGAACATGTATATGAATGTCTGTATGAACAATAAGAGCTATCCCAAACTGGACTGGGCTTTCTCAAGAGGCAGCGAGGTAGCCATCACTATGGATGGATGGAGTTGGCAATTTCGGGCAGAAGTTGGAAAACAATTTGTCCTGAATATGGTAGGGGGATTCCTAGATTTGATTGGATGACCTTTAAGGGACAGTCCAACCCTGGATATTCTAGGACTCTCACAGAATATTCAGCACACAGTGTATGGTTAATAGATGGTGACTGATCTGCCCACCTTCCCTTCCTCTCTAAAGTGCATCTTTGTTCCATGAAATAAAGGGAAGTCTTTTGAACAAAGACTTCTGAGACTGAAACGAGAACATTTTCAGGTTTAAATTTAAAGGACATGGTCAGTCATTCCAGGTCAAGAACTTTTAATTTGAAAAATCATTAGTGAGATAAATGTGAAGAAACAAAACATGCTGCACCAGCTCAGGGTTCCTGCGCATCCTTGCCTGAGCAAGGGGCACCACCTTCAGCAGGGAGATCTTTGGACTAATGTAGCAAACCCTGTAGAAACCTGCTAGGGATGTAGCACAAAGCAAACAGAGTATGAACATCTGCTCCAAGCAGTGATTAAAGCATGGAACCAACATCCAGGATGGCATTGACAGTAAGCTCCGGATAACCATCTGAGCCCAGCATGTCGTCAGCTCAAAGTAGGATGGCTAAGATTATCTGAGTTAGTGAGCACTTGTATCTACTTTCAGGAAGAGGGCTTCAGATGCTGGGCCACTGACCACCGAGGTCAGTCTGAAAGGGGAGGGGCTTATAAGGGAATCTTCTGGTTTTACGCATAGTTCTGCTTTCAGACTGGTTTGCTGAAGGTAGCTGGAGAAACTTAAGACTATAAACAAATGTGAAAAATTCGGGATCCCCTGCACAGATCCACAGACTTGGAATTGAAAGGACATCCAAGAACATCCAGTCTGCTGTGCCAGACATTGAAAGATGAGGAAACTCAGACCCAGGAAGGTCAGGTAATTTGTTAAGGTCACCATTAACACAGAGCTCTTCTAATGAGATTCTGCTGTCTCCCTAAAGGTGAATCAGGTAACAGACTGGATCCTGGGCCGCAGAACTAAATGCATTTTCATCTGAAGAAATAAAAACAGATTTTTCCCGCAAGTACTCCTCAGGGTTTATTCTGTTTTATTTAATGGAGATCTCTCTCATCTGAGAAAAACTGCTTAAAGTGCAGCCAAATTTTGACCCACACTGTATATGCTACCATGACTTAGGCAATCCATTCAAAGGTTTGTATCTGGTATTTCAGTCATTTTCTGGTATTAGGTCACATGAGATATTTCTTCTCCTGTCGCCAGAGCTATCTTAAAGGGGCACCATATTTCCAGACTGGCCTTTATTCCTTCAGGAACCAAAAGGTAAACCTTCTATGACAAAATGTGAAGTTGCTTTAGCTCCAGAAGGCCACAGGGAGAAAAAAAAGCGGTTATTGTATCCCTTTTGCCATTTCCCCCAACCCGTGTCCTAGACATACCCTTCACTGTCTAGAACATCCTTAATGCTAGCCTTAGTGATGATGGCATCATCACATTTGAACCACTGGTCCTTGTGTTGCCGAATGAAGCTGGTATAGTGCCCGCTCTCCAAGGTTCCTTGGTGATTAACTACTGCAAACAAGGAATACCTGGTGGGGGGAAAAACAAAATGTAATTAACTCAGCTCCAGTATCAAAAGAAACCCCATGATTTGGGGGCAATTATAGGCCTGTGTGTGTAAAGAAACCTGCACATAAATAAACTGTCCTATGGTCCTGTAAATATTTAAAACCACATGAATTACAAGTGGTGGGCAGAAAGCCATGGTGAAGCAGCCCAAAGAAAAACAGACCGAGGCTTGGTGCCACTCGCTTGTTGCCTGAGGTCAGCTGTTCAGCTGGATTTTGCACACACATTAAAACAGGTGGCATTACCTGCTTCATGTGAGAGAAAAATGAATAGTAGTAGTATAGTGTGACCTCTTTTTTTTTTTCAAGGGATTCAAAATGTTCCCTCATTCATTTTCACAATACCTACAAGAGGAAAAGGGGAGGCACACAGTGAAACCTTAAGGAATTAGAATTCTAGTCAGGTTAAAAAAAAATTAAACATCTCCAGTGATGGAGCTGAAAAGGGAATCTGGATTTCTCATTCACCTGCTCTTGCCTTCCACCCCACTCAAACTACAAGGAGAGCTGCAGAGCCAGGAGCGACATTCAAAAGTGGCCAAGTGGGAAGTCCCATCTCTACCAATAGCTTCAAACATTAAGTGTTCATGGTTATTCCCAAGTCAGTGGGTTACTGGCCAAAAGCAAAGCAATGGTCAGGAGAAGCTTAGAGAAGGACCTGTGCTATTACAGTATATCCAGGAATTCACTTCGGCAGAGCTGAGAGCACCCACGCCAACCCCCTTCCTCCCTCTAATAAGAACAGTGGACTCCACCACTTACTTATTATCATTGTTTAGACTATCCGTTGGCTGCTGGTACTGTCCATTCATTCTGCTCTCTTTACTGTAATACAACGTACAGAAGTTAAATTGTACTTAATGTAACAGCTTCCTGGACAAGTTAGCTATTAGCTGGTAGAGGCACAGTCTTCTGGGTGGGAGCTTGTCTCAGACCTGGGGCAAGTAAATCTTGCTCTGTGTTTATAACTGTATGCGTGTATGTATGTAATGTACATGTGTGCATGCATGTATATGTACACACATATATGTAGTATTACCATGCTTCCTCCCCCACAAAGAGAATCTCTTGGAATAAGAGCAACTATCAAATTTGAATGGTATTAACTATTAAGTCTCACATAGGGACCGCTCCTCCAAAGAGAGTAAGGTTCATGCTGAGCAAAGAATGTCAATGTTATTTATTTTACCATCGATGTACCTCCTGGAGCACAGTCAGGCCATTTGGGATTTCAAGCTTGAATGGGTATAGCCTACTGTTGTAAAGTGCTAACAGAATTAAGATGCTTGAGAATGGTAACCATGGGCCCCCTAGAAAAATGAATTAATGATCCAATTGATTCACTTTTCCAGGCATGGATTCTTCTGCTTTGAAGCAGGAGGATAATGCTCACTGTTTCATGGAAGGTCTCCATATTCAGCAGTCAGACAGAATGGACCACTGGATGCTAAGAGCTTCATTCAAGAAGTCAGACACACACCAATATTCCTAACTTATAGGAGATGTTGGTTAGTATCTTCTGGAGAATAAATCTCAAGTGGCCTTTGGTAAAAGATGTGGAAAAAAGGGAAAACTAAGGCTGTAATGTAAACTATGTTTTGTACTTCCAGATTCTTCTAACTTTACAATTCCATGATCTAAATGCATGATTTAGGGATGTGTGTGTGAGCTTTCCTAAAATCTAGGGATAATGTCCTAAGGAGGGTACTCAAATATTTTTTTCTTCATCTATCAATCAAGGATTGTAATAAAGGGATTTCACATTAGAGAACATTACTAGAGACACAGAGAGTCAGAAAAACCAAAAACTTTCATAGTAGCCTTGTTACACATGGGTAAGTTCTATGCTTGCCACTCAAGCCCTACACCAAGGTCTAATCATGGCATAATGGTACCTCTGGGTTGTTGAAGGCTATGACAGCACAAGGGCTGAGAGATCAGAGCCCAAGCTGAAGTTCTAGTAAAGTCACTAATGGATGGTGCTGTCTATTGTCTGAGGCCAGAGAGGTTCCTCCCCACAAGGTCAGGGGAAAAGACTCTCTACATTAAAGAAGTGGCTGTGATCTGCATGGGTGGAAGCCTCCCCCCACCTCAATCGATGAAATAAGGGCTATTAAAAAGTGTCAAATTAAGGGCTATTAAAGGGAGTAAATAGTAAGCAGCTGAAAACGGTATAAAAATACATTTTTTCCTCTTTAAATAGACTTAAATCGTACCATCACTTCATCAAGGCGGCCCAATTCTGTGTCACAGCTGTCATTCAACAAAGCATGATCCCTCTTAATTAGACTTACGTTCAGAACAATGCCATGGCCTAAGGAGAATCTAGGATTTTAAGTACTGTCATACCTGGAGGCCATAAACGGTGTCATGTCCAGCTCCAAAGGGAAGGAGACATAAGTAGTGATCTTTCGCCTCAGTTTGGCTGAATGTTCAAACCGCTAGAGGAATAAAGGGGGAAGGACAAAGACTTTTTCAGACAGCTTACAAGTAAATTCCACAGGGATTATTAAGAATGACAGCACTATGGATCAGTCATTTAAACTCACCGAGCCTCAGTTTCCCAATCTGTAAAATGTTGGATAACATTACTTAATTACTTTCCTAATAAGGTTCTGGTGAGGAAAGTGAACTGGAAAGTGTAATGTAAATATTGTACTTATTGTAGGAGTGATTGTTTTATTTTTATAACTACTTACTGGTCAGGTTAGGAGACTGCTTATTTACTATTAAAAGACCCCTCCCCTTCCTTCTTCCAATGCTATCTACAGTTCAGAACGATATTTTCAAGGCGACAGAAACCCAGCTGAGTAGGCAGGCACAGCCGAACAACCAAACTGGGAAACTCAAAATATGTAAGCAGATGGGAAGCCAAAATTGGCTTATCTCTGGCAATGAGCAATGGCCATGTCACTTCTTTTGATAACCATATCGTTCAACCAAGACAGAAAATTCCTCTGAATTGATTTTATAGACAAGAGAAAGAAAATAAGGATTTTACGGATGAATTTTGAATATATAAATGGAGAACTGGAGGCACAGCCTATATTCTAACAAATGAAAATCACATGAATGAAAGATAAGCTGAAGACAAATATTCTCTTAAATGGAGCTTCTATTTAAAGAGGAACTCACAAAGTTTATGTCCTTATCACAGGCCTAGTTAATTATTCTTTGTTTGCACTGTCATAAAAATTCTCTCAGCAAAAGACACGAAAGTAATGAATATCAGTTATCACCTTTGGTTTCTATAGCAACCCTCACCTCACATGTTCATTCATTATTAAAACAGACCCTCAGTAACGGATCCTAGGAGAAAAGGGAAAGTCCAGCTCACAGCAAAAAATGGGTCTGGTCAACACGGGTTTGGCAAACTTACTTTGAGATGAAAACAGGCCACAATGGGTAACTTCTTCATAGTGAGTTGTTTGGTGGATTCCTGGTAGCTATGGCAACCGCTGCATTTGATTTTGGCACTGCTCCCTAAGTGCTCAGGCCTTGTAAACCTGGAAGGATTGGGGTGGGGGACAAAGCAAATGATTCATTCCTGCTTTTCCGGGGACATCGTAGATGTCACCTTCTCCAGGAAGGCTTCCCTGCCGCCCTCAGCTGGAGGGCCGAGGGCCTGTATTTTACTGGTACCCTCCTAGATACCCGTCACCCTCTGCCTTCTGTTACAAGCGTGCTCAGCGCCATCTCCCTCGGGCCGCTGTGAACATCACTGGTATTTACATCGTTGGCACGTTCTAACTAAACCTCATTCACAACACAGTTCAGCACCTGAATAATGAAACCAACTACCCAATGTCTCACTTACCATGGTGTTTTTGTGGAACACAATGGCAGGCAATTAAGCACACATGCCGATATAATTATCTGCATATGTGTTTCATCTCTTCTATCACGTTTAAAGGGCTCACAATTATGTCTTGTTTACCTTTGCACCCTGTAACACCCAGTGCAGTGTGCCTCACACTGAGCAGGGCATTCCATAAATGTTACCGGACTGTCAGTATATTACGCAAGAAAAGCAGACATCTTTACTTTCTTCTTTCATTGTCCCCGACCCCTTTTCCTGAGCACAAGGGGGCTCAGAGAACAGATAATGGAACAGGTTTCGCTTTTTCAAGGTAGAATGTTGGGCATCTATGGGTGGAGAATGTCATAAACACTGTCTGAGGCAATCATTGTGTCCCCTGGTTTTGCTTACCTGTTTTACTTTGTTACAAGGTAGGGTTCAGTGGGGCAGGGTGTATGGGGAAATGACTGTAGCATCAATGAACTTTAAAAAAATACAATGCACCTAGGGAAATGATGGCACAGGATAATGCAGTCAAAACACTGAATTAGAAGCAATGGAAGAGTTAAGGAAGTCTTCCTGTGTAAGCTCTTCAGGGATCTTAAACTCTGCTCTACCATCCTGGTTTAAAACTGAAGACATGATTTTCCTGCACCTTAGGCCATATGCTCTAATTCACCTGAACAATGGACCTGCTACCAAACTCTAGCTTAGGTCCTCATTATTGTTCATCAAAGCTGTGGCCTCCTTACCAATCGATCGATAAACATTTACTAAGCACTTAATATGTGCCAGGCATTATGCTAAGTGATGGAGACACAAGGCAAAAGACAGTCCTTGCCCTTAAAGAGCTCAAGAGCTAACGGGTGAGACGGATCGTGAGCAAACACACAACATAAGTGGGAGATAATAAACCGAGAGAAGACACGAGACTTGGGAGGAAAAGATGGGACAGGTTTCCTGTTGAAAGTAGGGTTTTAGTTGGGAGTCCTTCATCAATCTATCCCTCACATGGCTGCTGTATAATATTCCTAATGCAAAGTTCTGATCCGTTCTGATCCACTCAAAAGCCTCTGGGGACTCTGCTACCAAATACGACACAAGACTAAAACATCAGCTCCTTCAGACCTCCCACAGTCTGGGCCTATTTACATTTCTAGCCTTTTTTTCATTGTGCTCCCTTTCATGAACACTGTATTTTAGCAAAACTCATGTTTACTACTCGTGAGCCATTTCCCAAACTCACCCCACCTTCCCCTGCCTCCTTGCGACTAATATGTTCCTTTTTACTCTTAAACCTTCGTCTTCCTTCTGGGAGGGGCTACGGTGCCATCCCTTCTATGATGCCTTTAACAGTCCACTCTCCTCAAATTCTCTTGTAGTACTTGCTTTGTGTATTTCCTTTGTCTTTGGCAGAATCTAACCTTGCGACATAATTGTTATTTGTGTGAGACTGTGCCTCATATGTTGAGTCATCATAAGCTCTTTGAGGTCAGCGACTTGTCATTTTTCATCTTTTTACTTCTAGTACCTACACAGGGCCTTGCACACAGCAGGAAGTCACCTGGAATGCACAGACGTATGCGGATGCTACGTCATCTTCTAAACTAAGGCCTTTACGCTTAATTTCATTTATGGAAAAAGGTCTCAGTGAGATGGAGTAAATAAAGCAGAACTGGAACAATAAACACTGACTATGACTGTAAACAACAACAAAGCTGGGACAAATACACAGAAGAGAGAGTTCAGAAGGGGCCACAGAAACAGCCAAGTCGCATGTCTCTAGTTTATTAAAGTTGATACACACTTACAGAACTTTCATCTGCATAAACAGCAAATAACTGAAATTTGTGGTTTCATGTTACGATAGCGCCTTTGTGTTTCTCCCCCCCTAACTTTAAGAATAAACATTTTCTTCTCTTAAAAGAAAATATTCTTAGAACAGAAAACTTGGGGTTCCGAAGTGTGCTGAATCATCGCCTGGAATCAAGTAGATATTTCTCATAAGAGGATTTCTGAACAGTTTTAATAGAGAATAGACTGTAACAGAAGAGGAAACCCTTGACATAAGTACACTATAAACTGAACACCTACTTCCTGGAACACTATCTTGCTGTTTCCTGAACCACAAAGAAAAAAGATCAAAATCACGAAGAAGCTTTCAAGGGCCAAGACCGTAAGATCTGGATTTCTGAAAACAATACTTGGTGACTGAATAAGTCAGGCTGAAAGAATGGGTTTGGAATTCACCCCAAACTTAGATGCACATGCCACATTCCCATCACACCTATTTTACTAGCTATCTTCCTTGATCAGTCATTTAACCTCATGATTCCATAAAACCCATAATTTAGTCATTTATATCAATGTAGCACAAATTACTCAGGAGTGAAAAGACTCATTACAGCCTTTAAATGCGGAGGTTTTAATCTTAGCAGCTTTTTCCTATCAATTTTCTTCTTATACACTTTTAAAAGTGCCTTAAGCCAACGCCTCGAGTGTAAAGTGCAACACAGGGATTGCTCTGCCTGGTGTGGGGGAATCTATGTTAGGAGAAAGTACAACATACTGTCAAGCCCTGCAGGTCTCACACTCATCATAACTACCCTGCCTTGAGTAGGTTCAGAAACACTACGGTCACACTGTCATACAGAACTCTTTCTTAATCTTCTCCACTAGTTTCTTTGATAGTTCCAAAGTGATATTTGAAAAGCTCCCTTTTGCTTTTTAAAAGCATCTCCTATAGTAATGCACTCCATGAGTCCTCTGGAACCTAAATGCATATTCACACTATTCTTCACTAAAACAATGAGACCCTTCTACTGATTTTCATGTGAGAGGTAGTTTCTCACTCATGTGGCCTCATTTTATGGACACTTTATGGTCAGCAACTGCTGACATGCAGCATTTAATATAGCACGACATTAGTTAAGAATGGAATATATCTCTCAAACCCTTACCATAACCTTCAATTTGTCCATTTGTCCCATTGCCAATTCTATATTTTAAAGCAAATCTCACTGTGAAACCATAAACCACAAGTCCTAAAAAAGCCTCCAATGGCTCTCAGCCCATCCCCTCTTCCCCACCTACAAAACATAAACTTGACTGCATGGAGTTCTGCTCACTACCCCAGGTATATAATGAACGTTTGTTTTTTAAATCAGATGTATCCTACTCTAATTTAGCTTCCTTTGCATAACACTTAGGACAGCACAATTAGATAATACTTGTTAAAGATAATGAAGTCTTTTGATTACTTTATCATGACTTAATTAAATTAATACATTTTTCATATCTCATGAGACTGAGCATTAGGTCAGAAATCTAGATTTTTCTCAATGAAAATAACATATATTTTAAGTGTAGCTTTAACAATTAGATTGATACATTTGTTTCAAAATAATTTTGAATTATTTAATAAATAATTGGTTCTGCTGACAATGCAAGATTAATAATGAAGGTTTTATTATATAATACACTTCACATATATGCATACATTGGGGTGGACAGCCCCATACACTACACCTATAAACAGGGTGAAAAATTTCTATTAAGAATCTAACCTAGGGGTGGCTAGGTGGCACAGTGAATAGAGCACTCGCCCTAGAGTCAGGAGGACCTGAGTTCAAATCCAGCCTCAGACACATTAACACACAAAAAACTAGCCGTGTGACCTTGGGCAAATCACTTAATCCCAATTGCCCTACCTTCCCCCCCTATGTCAACTAAAAGGGAAATTTGGATGGGGGGGAAAGGGGGGCCTTCCTCATTGCATCAAGCCCCTATCCAATAAACTTCAATGGCTCCCTATCACTTTCAGGATCATATAAAATCTTCTGTTTGGCTTCTAAAGCCTTTCATAATCTGGTCCCCTCCTACTTTTCTAGTCTTCTTTTATCTGTATTACCCCTAAATATCATGCTAGGATCCAACGACACTGGCCTCCCTATTTCTTGAACAAGACACTCCATCTCCCTATTCTGTGCATTTTCCTTGGCTGTCTGTCCCCTGCGCCTGGAATTCTCTGCTTTCTCATCAATCTGTCTTGGCTTCCTTCAGGTACCGGCTAAAATCTTACCTTCTGCAAAAAGCCTTCCTTGATTCCTCTTAAAGCTAGTGTCTTCTCGCTAAGATCATCTCCACTCTATCCTGCATATATCTTTTTTTGTCTATAGTTGCTTGCCAATTGTCTCTGCCATCACAACACAAGCTCCTTGAGAGCAAGGCGTGTTTTGTCTTTTTTTCTATTCTTAGGGTTCAGAACAGTGCCTGGCACACTGTAAGTGTTTAATAAATGTTTGTAGACTTGGCTTATAGGAGATAAGCCACACAGTACAGCAACTGCTGACATGCAGCATTTAATATAGCACGACATTAGTTAAGAATGGAATATATGTCTCAAACCCTTACCATACCTTCAATTTGTCCATTCGTCCCATTGCCAATTCTATATTTTAAAGCGAATCTCACTGTGAAACCATAAACCACAAGTCCTAGGAACGACCAGACATTTCCTACTTATCTGCAAAAGGGCTGAATAACACTAAGGTGGAGGGGAGGTGGCAGTGGAGCCCCCTTAACAGGTCAAAGCTGAGTGACAACAAAAGAAGAATGTGCTTTCACAGGCTGATTTAGTCTCTAGTTCTCTTTAGAAGTGGCCAGGGAAGGCTGGTTAAAAGTCAGTGAGGGCAGTGGATGAGGTGAAAAAGCAATGCTGCATTGCTTAGGTATACAGAGAATCCTGTCCCCTTCCTTTGGAATATAGCTATGAAATTGGCACAACCAGATTCTGAAAATCAAGTTCAGCCCCCATGAGCCAACGTTCAATCATTCTTTTCCTGCTGGGCCAGTGCTGGCTAGGGAAAGAGAACAACATGAGTATTGAGTAAGTCTTGCTTTGACCAACCCCTTGGTTTTTGACAGAGGAAAAAAAAATCTGCTTTAAGGGGGTGTTTCTAAAGCACAGACCCAGTTTCTTACCTTCGCAAGCAGTCTGTGAGTGTGGTGGTTCCGGATACATGGCTTTCCCCATTTACCACGCTGCCATCACTCCCTGGACTGAGGGGCCAGAACGGAGTTGAAGAACCGGGCAAGTCTAAACTGATGTCCCAGAATGGGTCTATCGTTGTAGAGACGCCACTACAAGCAGAACACAAGAGAAGATGGCAAAACACAAGGAAATGTAGTATTTTACTGTAAGACTTAGGAAAGCCAATAAGCTTATTGAGTTGAGAAGACCATAGTTACAATTCACCTCTAGAGGGTGCCCTTGTTACACAAAGCACGTAGGACTAGACAGCTGGGCTCAATATTATATTTATGTAGCCAATTTCCACTACAGGCTTATTTTTAAATTCGTAAAAAAGGAAAGCCAGAGATCTGGAGAAATTTATTACAGGTATTGAACATAGAGTGTAAATCTGGTATGGTCTCCTGGTAATGGAATTCAGTGGTCTAGGACCAACCAGGGACTTGTTGGAAAACGTGAGTTCTGGTTATGGTTGAGGCTGGTGTAGGCAGATACCTGTTCACACAATCACATGCCCGCACAGGTTAGTAACTGGTAGAACAATGACACTCAGCAAGGCATTAAGGTCACTGGGAATGAGGTACTTCTATTGAACAGAGAGCTGAATTTTCAGTAGTTAGAGGAAACACTATTATTTTGCTAAATACCATAGAATCAAAGAAACAGAATCTGAGGCGCAAAGCCTCAGTGACTTGCTCAAGGTCACACAGATTACTCATAGCACCACTGGAACTAGACCCAGGCTTCCTGAATTCTAGTGTGGTGCACTCTGCAGACATGATAAAAACATTTATATGGTACTTCAAAGTCTTCAAAGCACTTATCATCTGAGCTTCACAAGAACCATGTGAGGAAGGCGCTGTGGATAATAGTGCAGTCTACAGTTGAAATCAAGGCTGAGAGAGGTTCAAGTGATTTGTTCATGGTCACATAGTAACTAACAGAGGCAGGATCTGAACCTGGATCGATCTTTCTAATTCTAAGCCTAGTATTTGACCCACTATATACCATTCTGTTACTCTAAAAACAATACGCATGTAAGGACATCAACAGAGTAGGCAACAGAAAGTTTAATGGGATGTTCACATACATTAAATTTTTACTACCGTGTCCCCTTAAGGTGGGTCTTGAGATCTTTAAATGGAAAGCATGCGATCAGATCCCATGCCACTAAAAGTGGAGCAAAACAGATGACAAAATGCATGGAAGTTTAATGTTTTACCCCAAGGGAACAATGAGGAGAGTCTCCTCGTCTAGACTGGGGCCCTTAGTAAGAGAGCTCAGAGTCGAATGCTTTGGTTCTTTTTTATCATGCCTCTGGCCTCTGTCCCTAACAGTGACCCATCAATTATGCCTAATTAGGAGCTTCTGCTGGGCCTGAGGAGGATAGGGCTATGTTGGATGGGTGGTACCTCCTAATTATTCTTTGGTCTTAGACTTTAGGATGACTACTGGCCAAAATTAATGGTCCAAAGAACCCTTGATGTTAATAAATTGTCATACTTGGAATGTCTTACAACAAAGTTAAAATGTAAAGTAGCAGGGTATGGATTTAGAGTCAAGAGGATATGAGTTTGAATATCATCTTCCTCACAATCTTTATGACCTTGGATGAGTCGATGAGCCTTCCTAGGCCTCAATTTCCTCAGGTGAGGAGCCTGGACTAGATGGCTCCTAAGGTAACCTTGGTTACTTTAATGCTCAATAAAGAGCACTAAAAAAGATGGGTCTTTTCTAGTGATGCTGCTTAAAGGTACTGGAAGGCAGATCTAGGAGCAATAGGAAGTTGAATAAAGGCAGATTTCTGCTTGATGAGGAAAAACTACTTAATAGTTAGAGCCGTTAGAAAAGAAATAAATTGCCATCTGAAGGCAGTGAGTTTTCCCATCACCTGCTGAAGAAGGGCATCCTGTTCTGGGAGAATTTGGGCTGGACAGACTTTGAGGATATCTTCCAATTCTGATTCTATGAGTCTCTGACCAATTAAAGTTAATAAGCCCATAATTTATAGCAGCCTAGTAAGCCTACAGGAGAGGCTCTGTTGTTACAGTATTTTAACTTTTTCTTCATGTCATTCTCAGATGGGAATTGAAACTTTCCTTGACACAGACCATCTTCTTCCTTTTGTACGGACACTTATGTTGTTCCTGACTATTGACATATATGAACTTTTCTGTCCCACTTCTTCAGGTATACATTCTAACAGGAATACCACCACCGGGAAAAATCTCACCAACCAAATCAAGGTCGTCTTCGTCAATGGGAACAGAACAAAGCCCCCAACAGCTGTCAAACCAACATGTAATTTAAGCTATAAACTTTAAAGAACTATTATCTTTTAAATTTAGTGCAGAGTGGACCCGCTGAGGGAACAGCACCTTGGTCTGCAGCTTGAAAAGCTTTGGGAAGACATACCTGTGGGAATGCCTGCAGCCTATGCATTTAGTAATGGTAACACTTCCATATTCATGGTTGGGTCAAAGAGAGTGAAGTAATCCCAGGTGAAATCAGAAACTGTTGGAACTCTATTTCTACTTGTGATCAAAACTGAACCTGAATGCTGAATATGTTGTGAATGTTGAAGTCCCACAGGAATTTTATCATTAGCAAGTAAACAAGGAAGTCTTACTAAAATACATAGACCTGTATGAGGAATCACAAATTTTTGCTCTGCATTTTAAAAACTGACACTCTCTCTCTCTCTCTCTAATATGTGTGTGTGTGTGTGTGTGTGTATATACGCATATATGCACACACACATATATTCTAATGTATCATACATTAACATACTCTACACACACAAATCAAGGGGTTAAGAAGGAGAATGTAAACTAAACAGGGGCATCTTGGGTGAAAGAGCGGGGATGTGCTGAAATTCTCTCCACATTTATCTCTGCTAATTTAAAAATACCTTGTTACCACAGCAAGGTAATTCTTAAGGACTTGTTCGATTCTATTCCATTTCAAAAAGGGCAAAATAATTTTCTAAAAATTAATATACTATACTTTACTCATTATATAAAATATTCTAAGCCTAAGTATCTTACTCACATAATTTAGGCCCTCAAATTCTTCTAATCTCAGTCTTCCATCACTAGAGATTTTGGCATAAAGCAACCAAGATGACCAAATTTCAAGCCTCATATTTCAAACAAAAATAATTTCTGTGTACTTTACTCTGAAAACCCATCATCTTGTCATGTCCTCTTATGGCCTAGCTCCTTTTGGTCTTGCTTATTTTACTTAGGTAGTCATATTCTAGTATCACAAAAAAAAATTAAGGAAAATGGAAATGCACTAATTCTAGCTTCAGACAGAATAGAACATAGTTAAATGTGGGAATTACCAAATAAATTCATGACAAAATCTAGTTCCCATGGTGACTTTAAAAGATCCTTATTGGTCCATTAAAAGGAAAGACTGATTACTTAGAAAGTGGAAATGAGATTCTATCTTGGGGAGAGGAGATGATGGAGGAGAGGATGAGAAGACAGGGAGTCAAATGAAGCCGGGGGGCGACTAGGTGGCACAGTGAATAGAGCACTGGCCCTGGAGTCAGGAGGACCTCAGTTCAAATCTGCCCTCAGACACTTGACACACTTACTAGCCATGTGACTTTGGGCAAGTCACTTAACTCCAATTGCCCTCCAAAAAGCAAAAGAAGAAGGAAGGAGAGGAAGAAAGAAGGGAAGGAAGAAAGAAGGAGAGGAAGAAAGAAGGAGAGGAAGAAGGAAGGAGAGGAAGAAGAAGAAGAAGAAGAAGCCAGACTATTATCTAACAGAGGACTGAAGCAATGACCAATCAGCATGTCAGGTTCCAGGTCAGATACCCAGGGAGAAATGGTGGCCAGGTCAAGGAATTTTGGATTGTAAAGTTCTAAGAGAGGACCAGGAAGGAAATCCTACTTCCCAAAGCAAAGCAGGTAAGAGGACAAGAAGGAGGAGCACTTAGCCCTAAAAGTCCAAACCGTACCTTAATGGGAAAAGGAACAAAGAGCCAGAGGGAAGGACCAAGTCCCAAGTAAACTGGCTACAGTTCTTCAATTGGATACTGAAGGCCAAGAGATGCAGATTTTCAAAGGAACATCTTCAACCAAAGGAACTTGGCTCATAAGGCCTCTTAAGTCTAGAATAAGAGATATCTATCCCAAGATATGAAACTCTTTGAGAACAAAGAGCAGGGTCCTTCCAGTTAGCTAATTCACTTAAGCTCTGACTTTCTTGGTCCAGGCGCTTTTCTCTCCGAGCACCCACCTGAGGAAGCCTCCCATTTCCGAGTTAAAATTTGCCCTCAGACACTGGGCAATTACTGAACTGCTCTTGGCCTTAGTTTTCTCACCTATAAATTGGGATAATAATGGCCTTGACCCCCCAGGTTTGTTGTGAGGATCAAAAAAGGTAATAATAATTTACAATCAGCACAGCGTTTAGCATAGTGGTTGGCCTGCAGTAACCACTGCATGAATGTTGGCTGTGATCATCACTGCCATCCACATCCAAGCGTCACAATCTCTCAGGCTCTTCAGCAAGAAGAGAACTTCAACAGATTAGAAGTCCAGACTGCAGGCACTAAATACCCACAGTGTGGAATGCAGCCATGTGACAAGACCACCTTTTCCCTAACAGCTGTTTTCACCTACAGCTACAGTCAGGTGGTGCAGTGGATAGAGTACTGGACCTCCAGTCTCAGACATCCACCAGCGGCAGAACCCTAGGCAAATCACAAACTCTCTGTGCTTCAGCTGCCTCATCTGTAAAACCTACCTTCCAGGGCTGGTGTGATATTTGTAAAGGGCTTTGCTGACCTTAAAGGACTCTATAAATGCTAGCTAGCTGTTACTGTTATATTACTGTTATTTTTCATACAGCCCCCTGATACCTTACAAGTAATAGGCGTTTAAGGGTTTGTTTAAGCAAATTCAATCAAGCGTGAAACTTTTGCCTAGATAACTGCAGGCCAGCTGTGAAGTCAGCTCTGGAATCCACTCAAAAGTAGAACTCCAAAAGCACCAAGGTGTGAATAAGGCAAGTTAGCACCTTCTGGATGTGAACTAGAAAGGGCTTAGAGATGAAGGATCAGATCCTCAGACTAGGGAAGTCACTTCTAGAGCTTCAGAACAGAAGGAAACCACATAGATCTGAGGAAGTACGGAGTACTGGATCAGTGACTCAAGAACTGTCAAGAACACAAAAACAGACAGAGGGACAAGTTCAAGTTACACTTCAGGGATACCCACTCCTGTGAGCTCTAGAGCCGCAGCAGCAGAAGTTGGGAGGTAAAAAGCATAAACCAAAGAACGTGGCTGAGTCAGGATTAGCCAAACATCTTAAGGAAGAGCTGACCTGCCCTGTGTGCACAGCTTTTGTCACTTGTGCCCCTCAGGGGCTGCTGGGAAGTTGGCCAGCCCCGTCCTTGCCCTGGACACAGAAAAACCTTCTACATGAGAGACTTAGAGACCAACCATTGTCTAGAGAAGCTGGTCAGTGCAGCCAGGAAGCTGAGACCCTATTTACTGAAGTTTAAGGAGGAATGCATCACAAGTGAGAGGCACCAAAAGGAAAAGAAGATCTGTGAAGAAGACTGATCCTCTCTCTGGTTATCTTGTACCCAAACCCAGGAGTACAAACAGACACTCGGTGCGCCCTACATTAGTGTCTGCAAAGGATTCCAGGGACAAGCTGCAGGAAAACATGGCCCTTCTCTGGAAAAAAAGCGGAAGCAACTCAGAACATGCTGGCTGAAGAGAGAAACAATGTGAAGAGCTGGGATGAACAGGCACAGGACTGGAGAGAGTGTTACAGCTCAATACAGAAGCTACATCTTCAGAGAAGAGTGAGAAAAACAGAGGAGACTTGGAGAGTGAGGCCACCAGCCTCCACCCGTCCTTTACAGCTCACAGAACTGCCAGTTTCTGCTGTAGTTAGAGATGCACTGGGAAGGAGTGAATCACTGTCCTGTCATCATCCAAAGACTGCTATCACTTCAGTATGACCCCAATCACTGGGATGTGAGAAATACTGAATAACTTCCAAGTGAATGTGACCCTGGATCCTGAAAGCATCATGCCTGTCCCTATCTCATCATGCCTGAGGATCTGAGGACAGTCACACATGGAGGTTACCAGCAGAATATACCTGTCATAGCCAACAATTTAAAACTAGTATCATTTTGGGGGCTCAAGTCTTCACCTTGTATATTTAGGGAACAGCAGAGAATGGACAGTGGGGGTATAGGAAGAGTCTGTGAACATGAAAGAAAATGTTCTTTTCTCTGCTGGGGCTGCATTACTGCTTCCAAGTATTCCCAGTGGAAATATTTACACTCTGATAAACACCCTCCCCCCCCCTCCCCCACCTACAACAGTATGTCCCTTTATCTGTCAGGTAGGGATTTCTTGTCCAGATGATGACTCTGGAAACATTTCACATTGTTCGTCTCAGACAGATTCTTCAGACGCAGCTTCCCTCACTTCCCCTTCTCTGAGCCTCTGCACCCCAGCTTTCTCTCTATCCCCTAAGAGGGGAGGAGAAGGCAATTCTAGTGATCATTCTTAGTTCATGAAATTTCCCTGTCTGAGTGAAGTTTGACCCCTGAACCTTCCTAAGGGCTATAGTTCCAGCAGAACAGAGGCCTGGTGTGCTCTGTATGCTTTTCCTGACATACGACAAAAAAGTATTTCCACTGGGTAACAGGGAAGAAGTCAACAGACATCCATCCTTGGAACCAAAACTAAGGTACAGAGGAAGTTTTTCCTGAAGGCTATTATTCTACCCAGTAAATACTTGTTGAGCCCTCAGCAGGATTTATTATATATCAGTATAATTGTGGGTTCAAGTCCTAGCTCTGTCTACTGGCAAAATGACTTTAAGCAAAGCATTTAACGTCTTTGAGACAAAGTCTACTTTTCTGGGTATACTCCATATCCTGTTCATGCTTCTCATGTGTTCTATAATTAGGTGTAAATATATAAATGAGTGATTGCTTGTAAATTAATTTGTATGTAAAAATGAATTGGGGAAGTTTAACAAAGGTGTATGCTGGTAACTTTTAACTGTTGAAGACATATATATTGTGAGTCTGCCCACAAATAGTTATTAATTACAAAAAAATTAGGGGGGAAGTATTTACTAGATCAGAATTTAAACCTTTTTTGCACCTTTTTCATTAGCTTGTTTTGCATAACTAAAAAAAAAAAGCTTCTGCTGCTTCCAACCTTCTGTTTATAAATGACTAAGAGAAGCTTCAATCTCCACTGCAAATCTCTTTAGGAGTTCAGCTCTGTACTTTTATGGCAAGAGAATACAAGGTTATTCAATAAACACTGACCTTGAAATCATTCTTATCTGAATGACAAAGAATTAAATACTCTTGCTCCAGTCTGGCTCCGCCTGGCGACTGGTGAGCTTTGTGATGAGGCAGGACCACCAGGCAGAGGAGCAGCCCTCGGTTGCAGTGAGTGACGAAGCAGAAGCACCGTACTTACTGGCAGACTTGGCAGGTGACGTCCGACTGCAGGCCGCCTGTGAAGATTTGGTCGATGATGCAGTTACAGTGGTTGGGGTTGTTGGCCTTCTTCCCATTATCGTCACCTTAACAGAAGTAAAGCAAATGGGTTTCCGAGTTCAAAGGAGCTAAAGAATCAACAGCTCTTATCTGGAGATCTTTATACCATTTCATCAATCAACGCAAATATACAAGCGCATCCCAGAGCTAAGAGCTACGCATTTGAGATGAACGGTGCCCTGACAGGAAATAAAGTCGGAAACACAAACATTTTGAGGAATACATTTATAGAATATTTTCTATTTTAATCAGGACAAAAAGTAAATGGTTAAAATGGTTTATTTTAATTTCATGAGGAAGCATAAAGTCCGGTTTTTAGTTTGCTTCTTCTCATACCTCTAGGATTTCCTTTTTCGTAACACAAATGCTAAGAAAATTTGAAGATGCCGTCATCTTGCTGGGAAGAGCCTTCAAAGTCCTTTTTCAAAATTGGAATACTAATGCATTGTTGGTGGAGTTGTGAACTGATTCAATCATTCTGGAGAGCAATTTGGAACTATACCCCAAGGGCTATAAAACTGTATATACTCTTTGATCCTGCAATATCACTACAAGGTCTGTATCCCAAAGAGATCATTAAAAAAAGGGAAAAGGACCTACAGGTGCAAAAACATGTACGGCAGCTCTTTTTGTGGTGGCAAAGAACTGGAAACTGAGCGGATGCCCATCAGCTGGGGAATGGCCGAATAAGTTGTAACATAATCAGTGTAATGGAATACTACTGTTCTATAAGAAATGATAAACAGGCAGATTTGGGAAAAACCTGGGCTTACGTGAACTGATGCTGAGGGAAGTGAGCAGAACCAGGAGAACACTGTACACAGTAACAGCAATATTGTGTGATGACTGACTTTAATAGACTTAGCCCTTTTCAGCAATACAATGATCTAAGACAATTCCAAAAGACTCATTAAGGAAAAATGCTATCCACACCCAGAGAAAGAACTATGGAGTCTGAACACAGATCAAAGCATACTATTTTTTCTCTCTCTTTCTTTCTCATGGTTTTTCCCTTTTGTCCTGATTCTTCTTTCACAATATGACAAATGTGGAAAAATGTTTAATATCATTGTACATGTACAGCCTGTATTGGAACTCAAAATCTTCCCCCCCCCCCCGCAGCTTTTTGGAGGGCAACTGAGGTTAAGTAACTTGCCCGAGGTCACATGACTAGTAAGCATTAAG
>CM053583.1:227402831-227432438 GCA_028627135.1 Pseudochirops cupreus
ACTATGTTTACATGTAATTGGAAAAAACAAAACACTCAAATAAATTTTAAAAACACACAGACACACACATACCAAACTCTTTTTTCAAGAATGGAAGGGGTAAGTATTATTTCCAAGGAGACAATTTGCCTAGCCTGGGACATTTTAGCTAAGAGTGAGAATTCACATGACTCAATAAAAAGGCTTAATTATTTCAGGACAGGTTTCAAGCAGGTGAAGAGGATGTTACCCTAAACCAGTCAACAATTCTAAGATCCTTCAGACAACTGTAAGTAGGGATAGGGACTGACTGAACTTGTGATTTCACTGATATGGGGACTTTCATATAAGGAAATTTCCTCTACCAATGCAGGCCTGTCATTATAATCTTAAGGAAGTTGCCTAGAGCAGCAGTTCTCAATCTGTGGGTTATGTTCAATTTGTAACAATGAAAATACATCCTGCATATCAGATAGATTCATAACAGCAGCAAAATTATAGTTATGAACTAGCAACGAAAATAATTTTATGGTTGGGGGTCACCACAACATGAGAAACTGTATTAAAGGGTCGTGGCATTAGGAAGGTTGAGAACCACTGGCCTAAAGTATAGAGTACACTTAAGTGACCTGCCCAGGGTTACATAGCAGTATGTATATGTCAAAAGTGGGATTTGGAACTCAGATCTTTTTGGCTCCAAGTCCAACTGGCTATCCATGATGCCAACTGGTGTGATGGGTCTCCCACTCCTCACCCCACCCCCAACCAGAATGGTATCAAACTTGCCCTTTCAATTTCTCTACACTGAGCACAAGTTTGAGAAAGACAGACAGATACATATATGTATGGGTATCAAATTTACAGTTGTCTGGCACAGAGCAACAGCCTGATAGTGCTTGCTGACTGCCAGCCTGCATGCCTACTAGGTTACAAAGGCTAATGTGGATCACAGGCAGCATTTACCCATTGATTTTAACACCGGAGGAAAATTTTAACAAGTTTTTATAATACATTAAGCACTTCTACAGCAAGTGCTTCAAAAAACACAAATTTGTTCCATTTTGAGCATAATGCAAATTTCAATTTTGTTTCTGCACAAATTTCTTCTTTAAGGAACTAGTGAGAATATAGAAAATGGCTTTACTTCATGAGAACCAACAAGCTACAACCATTCCAAGACCTATATACACAAACGCAAGGGCTCTGACACAGTAAAGGGTACCCCCTCTTCCCTTACCCCCTAGCCTCTGGGGGCCTCTACTTATTATAATTATGTGTTTGTGAGCCATTTAACATGCATCGAACTGGGCTGTTTTTATTAGGTTCCTATCTTTTTTTATGTGTTACCAATGAAGCTTTTGAGTGTTGTGCCTCTAACTATGCCATTTTCCCCATAAGTTCTATGTTTTTGGTAATGTGAACAAATTAAGTTCAATTATTGTAGAAGAGACTGTACAGGATACATTTAACTGAACTTGAGGGAGAAGAAGATTCACAAGCAGAAACTTAATGAAAAAGAGGCAAGAAGAACATTGGGAAAATATTTCAACTTCGACTAAACAAAAATATTACATGCCTAAGTAATACTTTGGAGCTAGCAAACTGACCACGGAGTTATGTTCAGACTTAGCCCATTATCAGTTAAGATAGAAAATAGGGCATGGGGGCGGCTAGGTGGCGCAGTGAATAGAGCACCAGCCCTGGAGTCAGGAGGACCCGAGTTCAAATCCGACCTTAGCAGTGTGACCTTGGGAAGGTCACTTAACCCGAATTGCCCTGCCCTCCCCCCTCCAAAACAAAACAAACAAAAAAAAGCAAAACAAAAAAGAAAATAAGGTATGGATGACCATTTTCTAAATAAATGTAGGAATCTCCTAACTCAGGGATGTGCTAAAAATGGTTTCCTCATGTCTTGCAATACTTTCATATCTTAGAAAGGCACTTTTAAGAAACTGATTTTATAACACATTTTTGATGGTTACAGGCGATAACACCATGGTTAAGTTTTCACCACCATTCTCATTAAGTGCTGGAAATGGTAATTAAAAAATAATAACCCTTCCATTTAAAAGGACCCGAAAGCACTTCACAAATGACAGATTTTTACAAAGTGATAACTTTATCCACCTCCAGACATATGCTTTATGTTCATAGCAAGAAATTAAAACACTGTGTAAATTGTTCTTTCCTTTCAGTTCAATTTCTAGTGCAGACGTTTAAAGGACCAAGTTATATGCTTTCATTACAGAAATTTCCCTTTAATATACAAAATTAAGATGAACCCCTCCCCCACCAAACTCAAGAGTTTAAGAAAGAGGCACTCTAATACCAAATCTGGGTGGTTCAAGTCACTATTAATTGCTTCTAGGAGTATTTGTAATGTTAGTCCAAAGATATATGTGTGTAACTATAGGTTAAAAATAAGTAACTCAGCCATAAAAACTCAATTTGAAACATGACATGGCACTTCAAAAATATCCATTTTCGTGGGGAATGAGTTAATAGAGGGGGCTGGGGAAAAAAATCTTATTCCTCGAAGTTCAATATATTTATGTAGACCTTTGGGTATCTTATATCAGGCCCCTTAACAGGGACAAAAGAAAAAAAACATCAAGATTTGCTCATAGTATTTGGGACTTCAATGTTTCCTTAAACTTCTTAACTAAGCTAAACTTTAAAACTACCCAAGCTTACATAATTAGGTTACTTTAACCACACAGGTGACTCATGATATAGCTACTTTTTAAGGTTAAGGTTTTAGAATCATCCTATAGGTGTAGTAACCTAATCTTCTGGGTGCTTAATTACTAAATGCCCTTGGATGAAGTCCAAAATATTTACTTTATTCCAAATATTGTTCTATAGCAGTGGTTCTCAACCTTCCTAATGCCTCGACCCTTTAATACAGTTCCTCATGTTGTGGTGACCTCCAACCATAAAATTATTTTCGTTGCGACTTCATAGCTGTAATTTTGCTACTGTCATGGATCATAATGTAAATATCTGATACGCAGGATGTATTTTCATTGTTACGAACTGAACATAATCCATAGGTTGAGAACCGCTGTTCTACAGTGAAGGGTGTTAAGGTTCTTCAGTACATGCAGTTTCCCATTACTGGCTTTTTTGGCAACCTCAAGTAAGCCACCACCTACCACAACAGCCAATGCAAGCTACTGGTACTTTCTTTGGTGTATGTTCAAATGTGTTCAAGTCTTTCATAGTTCACAAACTCCCAGAGAGATCACAAATGACTAACTCTTACAGGTCAGACTGCAGTGTAAAATATGTCAAAGGCTGCCAAAGCAAGGTCTATCTAGATCTCCAGTGGCTGATATATTACGATGAGACTCTTGGGTGGAAGGCAAACTCTTTGAGGTCAGGGAGTAATTTCATTTTTACCTTATACTTAAATGATAAGCAATTTTAATGATCAGCAATGACCAATCCTACTAGCTTTGTTGTCAGAATGTTGTCAGAAATACTTAGCAGATTTCAGTGCTAAAAAGCACTTGTCAAATTATTTCGCCTTTTGCTTCCTTCACTTGACAAAAAAATAAAAAAAGATTAAGGAAAAATACCAATAGGAAACAAGTAATAGTCAAATTTCTCTTTCTCTGTCATTGTGAGTTACTTTCTAGATGGTAGAGGTAGGAAACCATATAAACAGTATTTAGAATTAACCTGTGTAGTAGAGAAAGATGTATAAAACTCGATATACATTGACATAAACCTAACATAACCTTATAATAGTGTCTACATCACAAAAGTGACAGTCCTATTATAATTCATCACTTCTGACTCTTCATGAGCCAACGTACTGGAACAGTTTGTCACTTCCTCCTCCAGGTCATTTTACAGATGTGGAAACCGAGACAAAGAGGGTTAAGTGACTTGCCCAGGCTAACTGTCTGAGACCAGATTTGAACTCTGGAAGATGGAGTCTTCGTGACTAGGTTTGGCACTCTACCTGGCTGGTCTGCTCTGTTGTATACCAGACTCCATTCATAGTAATTTGCTTAATTCTGGGAGTCAAGTTTTAAGAAAGGCCTGGCAAAGTGAGTACTTCTAGCAGCAGTTGGAAAAAAAGATGGTAAAAGGTATTTAAGTTAAATTCCAGCAAGGAAAGGTGGAGGCAGCATAATAGCTGAGAAAAAGCAGTACACTGAGAATCAAGAGACTTGGTTCTACTCCTGGGTATGCTAGATGGGTAAGTCGCTTTTCATTTCTAGATCTCCCTTCTCATATGTGAAATGAAAGGATGGAACTAGAAGATCTTTAAGGTCTCTCCCAGCCCTTAAGATTTCTGATCTTTATGTTTTAGTCTGGATTAGAAAGAGCTAAAACAAGACACATGATAACTACCTTCAAATATCTGAAAGATTGTCATTTAGAGAAAGGGGTAAAGGCTTATCTGAAGTTATAAAGGAACAGAAGATAGCTTCATTTAAGGAAGATGCATCTGGACAATTAAAAGCATTGGGCAATGGAATGGGCTACCTTGTAATTAGCATACTATTGCTAAAGGTGTTCAAACTCAAAGTTTTAAGTAAGGTCATTTTCTCTCACAATTTTTCAAAAACTGGGAAAAAAAAGCTTTTAAAAACTTTTTTTTATAAACGTCTATTACCTATCCCTCCTTATACCCCCCCAATAAAATAAAAAACAAAAATCCCTACAAAAAGTATGTGTAGTCCATCAAAACAAGTTTTCCTATAAGCCAGATCCAAAGATGCACGTCTGATGCCGGATTTTAAACCCGTCGCCTCTGATAACCCACAGTTTATCACGGCATTAATCACTACTCTGAAGCCTTCTGAAGTTACTTTTCTCTATAATGTTGTTGCAAATTGTGTAAACCACTCTTCTAATTTCATCATGCACGAGATCACAGGTTGCTCCTCTTAGTTTCCTCCCAAAGAGTCCTTTCCATCATGTCTTACAGCACAGTAATATTCCATCACATCCACAGACCACAATTCATTTGACTGTAAATTTCCCCCGTTTTAGGCTACTATAAAAAGAGCTACTCTAAATATTTTTGTATACGCAGGTCGTTTTCCCTCTTAGATCACACAAGAGTGTAAGTCTAATCATGGTGCAAGCAGTTTAGTAACTTTTGTAAAAGATAAAAATCGTAAAAGATTAAAAAACATTTAAGAAAAATTAGTCCCCATTTTAATTTATATAACAACTAACCTAATTAGGGGATTTCTCATTAGAGCCAATGCCCTTAACACCTCAAATAGATATAAGAAATTTCCTAGCGTATTCAAAAAGATATTGAGATTAAAGAACTTTTCCAGGTAAAAAGCTAACAGGCACTTAATAAACTTGATACTATTAGAAATTATACAAAATAAAAAAAATTGCCAAGTATTCTCCTCAAATCAATTAACAAGCACTTATGTGCCTTGTATGCCCTTGGCACTGTGCACACTCCAGGAAGGAACTCTTCCAAGAGAAACGGAACTATGAAGACAAAAGCCAGACAATTCTTTTGGGCAATCTGAGTCTTTGTTTATTAATAAATTGACAGAAACTTACTTACTTATAAATAATCAAAATGTTGATTTTTTTAAAAAAAAAGGTGGCATTCAAAATTTAATGTGATTTCCCCCTTTCAAATAACCTCCCCCTTGAATGAAGAAACTGTCTTCTCAGAAGTAGATGGGCTTCTGATCGGGAAAGGTTTAGCTCAGCTCTACAATGAGAGCCTGTGCTATCCCTGACATGAACTCTAACCTTGATATCAAATCACTCAGTTCACCTTTAAAATGACACCTTGGGATAGAGAAGCAATATGATTTCAAAAAGATCCCAAAATTATATTATGGTTTATCTTTGATAAAAGTGTAGCCAACAGACAAATAACTATCATTCCTACATTTGACACTGATTTCCACAACTTATCCCAGCACTCAGCCTTAATCACACTCATTTTTGCAAAATGGCCAACAAAGAGAAAAATGTTTTTGCAGATTCATGTGGCCTTAGGCAGGTCCCTGCTGAGTTTCTTTAATAGACTGCCATTTATTTCCACATGAGAATAAAAATCATTCCCTTTTCAATTACACAAGTCAATTAGACTCAGTGATGAGAGGGTCTCAAAAGACTATGTTATAAGCTTGTTCATAGTTAAACAGAAGGATATTCCTCACCCACATTCCCCAGTCCCGCCCCCCAACATCTGGTAGGAAGGAGGAAGGAGGATAAAATGCATTCTACCACCTATTCATACCTGTTAGTAAGTAACAGAAACCCAAGCAGGAGGATAGAGGGGATAGTTTTTCTGAAAACTATAAATTACATAAGCTATTTTATTCAACAATGAATTTAACTCTTAAGCTTTTATTCCCTTTTAAGGATGCTCTCTCCAAGAGGGGGGATTTCAATATGCATCCCTGATAACAGTTCACAATCTATAATATGGGGTCAGAAAACTCAGGCTAAATTATTGGAAAGTATTCTTCCAAGAAAGACTATCTCCTAGGTTAAGTTTCACTCCATTCAGTATTTCTATCCTATTTTATCAATTTTTTTTTTAAAGTTCTTAAGAAGTACAGGGCCAGAAGGCTCTCTTGGGTGGGGTTACTTAGTTTGAATGGGAACAACAGCAAATAGTCAGTTTATCCTATGAAACTAGAAGAAAAAATACACACCCATCAAACAATTCACATTTACAGGGTGGTGGTAGTGGGAAGACAGCATGTTAAGGGCCCCAAGCAGAAACTAAACAGAAGAGGTAATTCTTATTGGACAATGTTTATTGTTGATTGTTATCTGCATCTGGAAAAAGCAGATACTGTTTGTAAGGATAAATGTAAAGAGACCTATATATGTTTCATAAATACATGCCTTAAATATATGTTTCCTGAACAACGACTGTGGTTAATATTACCTAATAGATTATGCCTGGGAAAATTGCCAATGTAAAATTTAAACTTTACCAAGGTTAAGTCAGTTCAATAATTGAATTTAATAAATATTTTAAAGTAACAGATATTCAAAATTCCCTTTTTTCTCTCAAAGGCAAGCAATATGCAAGGATCATGGGGTCATAGATTTAGGTTTGAAAGGGAAGGTAGATAGAGGTCAGCTATCTAATCCTACCCCTTCATTTTGCAGAGGAGGAAACTGAGGACCAGGGAAATGTGACGACTACACTCAGATTTCTGTTCACTTCAAATGTGTCTTGGAAATGTTAACACATCATCTATGGAAGTATCAAGCAGAATGAAAAAAGTAAACGTGTATTCTCTGGTTTCCTATGACCACAAACTCAGAATTTTAGGCTGCTCAGTGATGCTGCCAGGACATTTTGATTGTAATATCTGTGACTAAATGGAAGAAAAAATTAGGAAATGGTGTTTGAAACAGGTTTAACTTTAGGCCTGAAGCACAGACTCTGTCAGCCCGTACTGCTGATACTGTCACTGCATTTCCTGACATTTGTATCATCTGAACACAGTTATTTCAGTGAAGAAGATGCTTTACTAATTTTCACTCTGGAGTTCATTCCTCAATTTGCATGAGGCCACCAAATTTAGTAGCTCTGATGGTTTTAATGAATTAGACTGCAGGCACTCCTATTATCAGCTCAGTCGTATTTGCTGCCTTTGTCAAAGCTCAGGATTTTCATCCTTTGCAGGACCTTTTCTAATTATCCCGCCTAGCTCTACTCCCTGTACAAACTCAATGGCATTGTATATGCCAGATAAAATTCAATCAATCAGGTTCTTGGTTTGGCAGATTGAAAAACTATGCCTGCATTCTCACTTAGGTTCTTATTCATTTATAGTATCTGAATCTCAACTAACATACATTAACCAGCCACCTACTTCTGTTTCCTCTGCTCTCCTGGAATCTCACAGTTATATCATTTTCCAAAAAGGGCAATGTGCTTTTTCTCTCCCTTTAACTACATGGTAGTGCTACACATCCATATATTTCTGTATTTCTTCTTGTGCGGTTTTTGTCATACCAGAAACTTATTTGTAAATAATATTAAGAGTTTAACTTAATGTATTAACAAATATATTCCATGATCTTTTCTCTGAAGTCTTCTTTCAGATCTTGAGAGGCACAAAATAAAGGTTACCAGGGACAATATGAATTGTGGCCTATGGTAAGCAGGAGTGAAGTTCACATCTGTTGTGAAAAGAAACTCCCGTGCTGTTATCAAAGTGGTTGTCTGTGTGGAGTCATTCAACTTAAACAATGCATTGGAAGGCTGTGAGGTGCACGGAAAAAAGCATTAGACTTAATGTCAAAGGATTCGTGTCTGAATCACAGCCCTGAGTATCACTTGCATGAAGCGGACCCTAAACTCTCTGTATCTCAGTTTTCTCACTTGTAAGATGGGAGGCTGGGTAAGTTAATTTTTGGTACAGTGGAAAGAGTTATGAACATACACAGGACCCGAGTTCAAATCTCAGGTCACTTAATTACCTATTTGTATAATGAGGGCGATGGATTATATTGCCTCAAATGTCCTTTCCAGTTACCAGTCTATGACATGTGGAAGGATACTAAGCTCCCTTTCCTCTTTTTGGGGAATATTTAAAGGATATTTTAGCCTAAAGTCCTTGTTCTCACCCTAATGAAAGATCTAGTTAATTTTCCTTCAGAATGGAAAACTTAATGCGCAAGAGGATAGTGTCCCTGTCTAGAGTCTTATCGGATTCATTCTTATCGAAGGCCCAATCAGTACAGAAAGGAATGCTACCTGAAATTGTTCAGACTAAGATCCACTGCGATGAATTCAAATAGGAGAAATATTTTGAGTTCATCTTCGACCAGTTAAAAAATAGGAGAACCTTTGGTGGGAGTGAGTGAAAGAGGCATTAGAAGGTTTTAGGAAAACAATTCTCCATAAAGTATATTGCTCTTTTTGATGAATCAAACTATTACTTGAACTTTGTAACGATGTTTTATCTTACTGTGGAATTTTGCTTTTTGTTTGGGGAATACTATAAATCGTGAATGGGAATGGTTTAGGTCACAGAAATTTTTCAAAGGCCGGATGAACTTGCGTCACTTTGGATTCTCCTCAGTCAAGATTCACAGAATTATTTAATTCTCACAAATCTGTCTTTGGCAGATTTGTGCCCAAGATGCAGAGCACAACGTTTTTCTTCCAAAGACCCTTCTGAGGTTTTTCCCCCCACAAGGAAAAACATGTAGTTTCTTCAATAGTTCCTTATTAGCCTATAATCTTTATGGTTTTCCCCAGTTCTAAATTCCATGACCCTTGTCCTAACTAAGGCACTCAATGTGGTTTGTTTCTAAAACATCTCCCCTCTCTATTATGATCCAATAATTTTGAATTATATAGTTTCTAAAAAAGATAAGAAGAGTTGACATTTACATAATCTTTTATAGTTTACAAAGTACTTGACATATATTGCTGTATTTTGGATTTGAAAGGGATGATGGGAGACATCTAGTCTAATTCATGACCAGAAGGGATTCCCATCACAACCTAAACTATAAGTAGTCATCTGGTCTCTTATTCAGGATCTCCAATGAGAGTGAAGCCACCATCTCCAGGGGACAAAAACCATTGAACTTTTGGATGGCTCTAGTTTTTAGGAAGTTTTTTATGACACCAAACCTAAAATTGGCCTCTCTGTAACTTCTACTTATGGCTCCTAGTTTCCCCTTCTTGGGCCAGATTGGACCATCAAATCCCTCTTTCACATGAGGCCCATTCAGATATTTCCGAGTCTTTTCTTCTCCAGCATAAACATGCTCATTTCCTTCAATAACTCCATGGACCAAGCCCATCCTGTTCGCTCTTCTCTGGGTGCTTTCAGTTTATCAATGTCCTTCTTAAATTATGTTGCCCCAAACTAAACACATACTCCAGACAGGAGCAGTTGATTAGATTAGCAAGACTCTAGTTAGGTGTAATTCCATCTCTGGTGAAGAGCCTGCTGTCTCTTATGTTTTAAGCCATGAATCCTTTATAGAGCCCTATTTTCTTAGTCAGTTATTTCCTTCCCAAACCAATTCTTCTCTTCCACATCTCTAGTTAGCAATGGGGAGTAGTAAGGAAAACACAAAGGAGGTTCCTATGGTCTTCAGTTTCTTGCCTAAGACTTTGGAAATACTTTCAGGGCTACTCTTGGCAGTATCATTTGTGGCCATCTGAAGACGGTGGTAGTTATCTTTTTTTTGGTAAGTGTTGGGAGGTTCTCTGTTACATTTTGAATACATATCCTGTGAATACAACAGTTCCCTCTACTGTCCCACAGGTCAGTGGCTGGCTTAGTACTCTGATTGTTACCGATGATCCCTCACCTGAGAGTTTCTGTGTTTTTATTTTATCATTTCTTGGAGGACAGGCGGCTGGCTGCTCCTCCTCAGATCATCTAACTTCAGGAAGCTTTACACATTTAATTTTTAGATCCAAATGTTCATGCATCCTTTTCCTTCCCTTCCTCTACTGTGCAATATTTTTCCATATTCTAAAGTTATGACAATTCCTCTTTAGCACTTCAGATTCTTTATTTTCCCTCTCATGGAAGTCCTACTTCTGTTCCTTTCAGGAACATTTCACGTCCCTTTCAATTTTGGTTTTCAGGGTCACATACAACTCTTTAAAGAAGGCAGTTCAAGCATCATCAAATGAGATAATGAATGTAAGGCACTCTGTAAACCTTAAAGTGCTATATAAACACCAATTATATTACTGTTATTCCAGTTTCGGAGAAAGGTTAAATTATACACAGTGAGTCAGTGGCATACACAGCAAGTGAGAATACAGATCTTCTGACTCCAAAATCATCTCTCCTCCTTTCACACCATACGGTCTCTATGACTTCTTTCTCCTTTCAGCTCCCCAGTGGCACAGGGCATAGGAGTGCTGGGCTATTGTTGTGGCTTGTCCTTCATTCTTAAAGAAGATTATGACATCAAGAAGGTGATGGCATGACTTGCAAGTGAACTGGATTTAAGTGAGGGAGGGCTGCACAAAGTCACCGGCCTCACTTTCTCCTCCAGAGACATCTGGGTCCAAAGGAAAGATATAGATCAGGACTGGAGATGGCCCCGGGAGCACTGGGCATGAAATATCAGAAAGAGTGCCTATCCTACCTCAGATGCTGCCTGGATGACCCTCGCCTCAGTTTCCTCATCTGTAAAATAAGGGGTTATATCAGGTGGCCTCTAAGGTCTGTTCCAACTATAAAAATATGTCTAGGGTTACATAGTAACTTAGCAGCAGAACCAAAATCTGAATTCGGATCCTCTGATTACAAATATAGGACTCCTTCAAGATTTCCTCCCAGTCACAGGCATATCACTCTATCTAGCATGCTTTTCACAGGAGCACCTTTCTGAAGAGCTCCCTTTCTGGAATAATCATTGAGTCCCACATTTGTGCGTATCTTCAGAAATGTTTATTTTATTTGCAGAAACTCCTTTAAGGAGTTAACTACTGCAAACATTCCAGTCAGGGGCTACTGTTCACATCCGAATGATAGTATACTTTGTTGCTATCAGAGCAGCTTTAATTTAGGTATAGATTTTTTCCCCCCCTTCACTTAACTCTTGAATGAAGCATCTGGCACAAAGACTTTATATTCCTAAAGGTTAATTACTTACAACCTTATGTTTTAAAATAGTTTCTCAATCATATTCCTTGGTTGTTCCTCAATGCTTGGGGGGGAAAGGAGGAGCTGTCTTTTTTTGGGGGGGGAGGGTTCAGTATTTTGCAATAATTATAAAATGAAAAACAGAAGCTTGAAAAAAGATCCCCCAAAGCCAACTGGTCCATTTCTATGTAGCCTCTGTCATTCCAGAGAGACAAAGAAATGATGTACACTTTGCTGCAGAAGAGAAAGGAATGTTTCTCACTTCTATCATATTAAGCCATGCAGGTTTTATGCAAGAGTTTTTTGAAATGCTTTATGAAAAAGCAAGAGATTAAGCATTTATGATAAAGTTCTTTAACCTTAATGGGCAGCAGAAGTATAATGTTGCCCAGCAACAGAGACTCCCGAACAAAGGAGGATGGTATTTGGTTTGAGACTTGACCATTGTGACCCTTATACAGAATGCTGCCTGCCTCTTCAGCATGGCTTGACTGCAGAATGGAGCAATTTTAAGCACTTTGTCGTAATAAGACAAATGACACTGTCATCGGAACGACTTATTTGTATTTCAGTTATGTGTATTACCCACATTTGGTGGTTTCCCATGGTAGAGAAAGAACTGCCCTTGAGTAGCAAGCATTCACGTAACTTCTGACATCAATGGGTTCTGTCCTTTGCACGCATATTATCCTCTATGGTATTAAAGTTTCACACTCTGCATCAGAACTACTAGCAATTTCCATCTTTTGACATTATAAACCAGAATTTCCTGCATCAACACTAAATACATTTTCGTACATTTATGAAAATGAACTGAAAAGCTTTCTATTGCCCAAGTTCATGATCCTGGCTGCTCCTCTGCAGCTGATGGCATCACTGACACAAACCCATGCCGGCAGCTTTGTTCTGAACATTACTCTGAAGTTGTGCAAGAGAACTAAGAACTCTGGACTCCTGTGTTTGAAGGCAAAAAAACCCATTTATTCAAAATTTGTTTTTACTTTTCTGGGGACTGTTTTTGTTTTTCTGAAATTGCTTCATTCTTTGTACTTGTATCCCCAGTGCCCAGCACAACAGCTGCTAAGTAGTAAGTGGTTAGTAAGAGCTTGATGACTGACTGATCTTGTTGCTCTGAGCAGGTGATGGGCTGGAAGCCTCTCAGTGGAACAGAGAAAGCATTTCAACTTGTGTTGTTTTTTTTTTAAATTGAGTTTTAACCTTACTGAGTGAAACGCCAGAAAAATGGTTGAACCAAATCATGTCTAAACTACAAACCCCATAAATATTAAGCTGATGCTCAACCAAAGTAACTTTACTTGGCGAGTCTGTATTGAGTCATGATACCCAGACACAGTTGCCCCAGAGAAGCACGAGAGCCCTAGGATTCTCTATTTGGGGTAGTGTTATTATGACACTGGCATGTGGATAAAAACAATTTATAAGGCTTAAAAAGTACAGCTAATCTAACTTTCTGAATCAAACTGACTTAGGACCAATGTGGAAAGGGCAAACTGATGTAAAATACAATGTGCTAGTTTTATATGCATGGGCACAGGAGGCAGCAGGGGCAGCAGGAAGGAGCAGTTCAACTATTTTCAAAAAGAGGAAAAACAGTTATATTTAAACAGGAAATTTCAAAATATCAAGTACCAAATGTAATGAGAATCATTCCATTTGACTAAGACTTCTAAAGGTTCCCTTTTTCCCTTCTTTCTTCTGGTAAGGAAAAATCCTCCCCTAGGTAGTTAGAGATTTTTCTTGGTTGTAAGGTATAAATGCTTCAATCAATTTCATGGTTTGTAAATGCAAAGGAAGGAAACATTCTTTACATACAAACTCCCAATCAGTCACAGGCTTCACCCAAGCTTTCTCTCTTCCCCCTCTTTTCCTCCAGCTTGAGGCAAATTCCCTTCTCTGAACTGCCAGCAAAAGCAACGAATGTGATGGGATGAGATGCCAGCCAAGGCCTTACCTTTGCAGTGTCTGTGCAGCACATCTAATGCAGCAATGAGGAACTCGTGTGCATCCTGTTGCTCGTACCCTGCTAAATGTCGTGCATGCGTCCATACCAGGTGCAATAACCTATATGGAATGTGAGGAGATCGGTGCCCAGAGTAAAACTGCTCAAAGAAAAAAAAAACTTATTGTGAATAAATATTGTACTTTGCACTCAAAACACACCAAAAAGAAAAAAAATACTACACTCTGGTCTTTAAGGCATTTAGTTTGCTGATGAAAATGGTTCAATTTCCTTTAAATTTTAAATCAAAATGAAGGCACAGCTTGCAAGAAGGGAAAATACAGGACATTTTAAGCATGATTTATATAGCCTCTCCCTCCCACCTCTAATTTCCTGTTTTTGAAGCAGATAAGCCTGGGTGATGAATTGTGACACAGTGAGAGCAGACCAAGTACAAGTACAGCTGTCAACTTCTCTGCAACATTTCCAGAGTAATGTAATAATTAGCCAAATGGACCTACATAGGTATCTAAAGTAGAGAGGAATCTTTACAGCATTACCCACTTACTGCAAAATTTCTGCTGTTTAAAGACCTCAGGCCCTGAGTAAAGAAAAGCTGTGAATAAATGCCCCAACACAAACATTCCATAAACAAAAGAACCAAGTAGTTATACTTGAAAGGGAATGTTAGACTCAAGACTAGAATCTAAACAATTAACACGGATCATAATATTTGCTTCTTGCCATTGGGGCTGATACTGGCAAAAATCTGTCTCTTCAAATGTGGGCAATACCACAAGTGAGGTCTTGCTTAGAACATTTTAAAAATGAATTGTTGGGGTAGCTAGGTGGCAAAGTGAATACAGCACCAGCCCTGGAGTCAGGAGGACCCGAGTTCAAAACCGGCCTCAGATACTTAACATGTACTAGTTGTGTGACCTTGGGCAAATCACTTAACCAACTGCCCTGCCCTCTCCCCTTCAAAAAGCAAAAAAAAAGAAAAGAAAAAAGAACTGTTGTCCTTGTTTATGCAAAACTCACTGACTAAACAGAGAAACCTACAGAACTATACTATCACTATCAAAACCCTGTGCTAGAATTTAATGAAATACTCTTCATGATGTGAAATAAAATATACCCCAGCCCAAAAGCACATGCTATTACTGTGGGTACAGAAGACAAATTATTTCAGGATTTGACCAGACTTTAACAACAACAACAAAATCTTTTCCCTTCTCTTTTATTTATTATTCAAAGAGAAAGGCATAATGAAAGAAAATGCTTTACTCTAAAGGTATATAGCAGGAAGAAAATCAGAAACAAGAAAAATTCACCATTTTTTATGATGATCCCTGACTACTCCCTCACTTGCCTCTCCCAGAGATTTCTTCCGATGCACTATTCTTTGTTCAATGGGAAACAGCATTTCTACAGTCAGACAATGCCAAAAAAAAAAAAAAAGGAAAAGGCTTCTCTTTACAAAAAAAGATCAATAGAGAAAAGATGCCAGCAAGAATGACAGTGGTGCTAGAGCGCTTGAGTGGAAACTGAAATCTGCTGATGCTGCTGCTATTCAACATAATTCAAGAAACTGCAGCAATAAAGCTTGTCTGTGGCATAGCTCTGTGCAATTAGTCTCACAGCACACTGGTCACTTTAACCAATAGTACTCTCTAAGGACTCAGACATCAGACCTAGTGGCAGATTTTACTTTACAGAGATGAGGCTTCATTATGATGAAAGAAATCTATTAAGCATTCTGTCAAATAATTGGCTGTTCAGTTATGGAAAGAGAAAACCCATCCAATCAGAATACTATTAAAAGGTTAGCAGTCTGCTCAGACTGTATCTACTAATATTAAAGATGTATCTTCATTTATAAGGGAAAGGAAATGCTGGCCTTTTAAAGATTTAGACCTTTTTTCTTAAAAGAAGCAAATTCTACTGAAGAATAATAAGCATGGAAATAGAGGCATGAGAAAAGAAGCATTATTAGCCATCATTAAATGTACTTCATTCCTTTCATCATAAATGCTCAGGAGCTCATTAATAGATCTTAACCAACAGGAGACAGAATGAGGTGGAGTAGGAAATCAGAAACCCTTAAACAGGTTTATTAGGTTTGCACTCCTTCAAGTGTGACTTATTTAAATGTGAACTGTAGCTGTACACTTAAGGTTAAAAGATTCAGAATATAAACCAAGCTTAAAAACACTATTAGAAATAATATCTAAATGTAAGTTAAGTGTGCTCGATGCTTAGGCACTGCTATTTCATAACAAGTCCAGGAAGCCCCAGTGACCATGCACAGCCTTGATCTAAGGAACTCTGGGTCTCATCTCAAGTTCTTAGCGGTTTCTTACCCTATAGATGCTTGTACTCTTCGGCAGAGAGAGTGACAATCTGGCCTCTGGTTAGTTTTGTGGGGTATTAAAGCCAGAAAAGAACTTACTGATGAGGAAAATGAGGCCCAGGGAAACTAAGTAATTTACTGACAGTTGCACAACTGGTAAATGCCAGACCTGACATCACACTATTAACTGTATTGTTCAGACTGTTGATGTTATTCCTTTAGACCTGAAAAACATGAGGTCTTTTTTCAGGTATCAGAAAATACACCTCTATCAGTGTCCCTAATCGCCAACCACTTCGAAAAACAAAGCACCCCAGCAATAGTCTGAAACAATTCGAGGAATACATGAGCAACAGCACCTTCAAATGGCAGCATGTGGAAGGGTCTTTGCATAAGGTTCCCCACAAGTCTAACTGCAGTTTTCAGCTTTAATGGTTTTAAACTGCACTAAGATTTTTTTGGACACCCTGTATAATACACTTTCTCACCACAAAAATCTTTCCACGGAAGGTAAAACTTTCTGAAATAAAAGTGAGAAGCTGAACAGCAGCATGTTCCCATTCACCTTAAGCACCTGTGAAAGGCAATTCACGAGGCTTGTGCTTCACGTTTTACTTTCTATCCCATTCTTCTGTGGCAGTGATCAGACCTGAGCCCCAACATGGCCCTCATAATAACAGGAAGAGAGTGCCAAACTCATCCAGCCCAACAAAAGAAAGGCTGAATGTTTATGACATGGAGGAGAGACCCTGAAGTGCACAGCTGGGAGGTATTGACCCAGTTGTGGCTCTTTCCCCACAGAGTCTGTACACTATAGGAACCGCCTCCATAAACCAAGCAGTGAAAACAAAGTACCCAAGTCATACACAGCACCGATCAGAATCAAGGGGGTGCACAGCAAGAAGGCTGTAAAAGAAACTCTCAGTAGATAAACTAGCAATGAAGTTTAAAAAAATAAGGGAAGTGAATAGATAAGCTAGTAAAAGACAAGATAGAATGAAAAAAGAAAAAGTATGCAGTGGTGAAGGGGAAACCCCCAAACTCCAAATGAAAAAGAAAGCAGGTGAGTTATACAGGACCCCAAGAACAATAAAACAAAAAGAAACCACAGAACGTTTTAAATAGGAAAAAAAAATGAGACATAAAAATCAAAATGAGAAAGGAAACAAAGGCAGAAATCAGAGCTCTCAAAAAATGAGAATCAGGAAGATAAACGAGGGCACAATTAAGACCACCTGATGGAGAATGTCTCCAAAACAAGTCAATGAGTTTTAGTTTCAAATCTGCAATTCTTTTAATTTTCTTCTTATACAAAAAAAGAAATGGGGGTGGGTGGATAGCAAATTTAAAAGTAAAACTCATAGACCATGAAGAAAATTTAATAGAACAGAAGCAAACCTATCAACATTTAAAGAAATATGAATTCTATATAAGCCTAAGTGACTGCGAAGACAGGTTGGGCAGAGATAAATTAAGGATCATAGGTTCATTAGAAAAATAATGATGATCTAAAAAGCTTGAAAATCACGATGCAGGAAATAATGTGAAAGTTGCCCAGAATACTGGAAGCTTAGGGTTAAGTATAGATTGATTTCACATATTCACAAAGCATTACCAAAGAGAAATCCCAAGCTTAAAATACAAAGAAACACAAAGACTGCAAGTGGCAAAGATAAAGACCTTTAGCTATCAAGGCAAATCAATTTGTTATATCAACATGATCAATTTTTATAAATCAACCAACAAGTATTTCTTACATGCCTTTTATGGGCCAGACCCAGCACTAAATAGCCAGGGGTACATAACTAAACCAAAGGGTTCCAGTCCTCATAGAGTTAACATCCTACTGAGTAAGAGATCACATATGTGCATAAGTATGTTGAGAAGTCGCGTGGTACAGTGCAGGTGCCAAACACATGGCCCACGGGTCTCTACATTGTAAAGTGCAGCCTGAACCAGGTTAGAACGCTCAACAATATAACAGAACACAGATAATGCTAATATGAGGTTTTCCAAGTCATTATGCAGCCCATGGGGATCCTTATGGACGGGGTAGTGGTCCCCTTTCTATTTGAGTTTGACATCACGATATAGTAACACAGAGTTGCTCTTAAGGCAGGAAAATGTGGGTTTAAGTCTTATCTGTGACATGTATTTGCCGTGTGACTCAGGGCAAGTCACTCATCCTCGGGGTGCTCTGGACAACTTTCTAAAACTCTCAGTTGCAAAGAAAATGGTGATCTGCACTGGTGAGAAGAGAGAACTCACCCAGGAGTTCCCTGTACCAGTGAAATCAGAAGGTCCAATTCCTATATCATATAAATACAGACAAGATCAATTTTGAGGATAAGGAGGGAGGGCACTAGCTTGGTACTAGTCAGGAGAGGCTTCAAGTAGAAGGCATCACACAGAGTGGCTGGTGTTTGGTGAGGCGGTGAGACTGTTTTCCAGCCATAGGCAATAACTATGCAAAGACACAGTGATGAAGAGGGAGTACAGGTGGGTGGAGAAACAAGGAGGGCAGAATATGGGCAGGAGAGTAGCACAAGTGAAGACTAGGAAGGGAGGTGGGGGCCAGGCTCTGAAAGAGAAGCTCATATTTGATCCTAGAGGTAACAACATGAAGTTTATTGGTGTGTGTGAGACAGACAGACTGGTGCTTTAGGAAAATCACTCTGGCAGTCATGTGGCCAATGTCACAGTGGAAGAACTGACCTGAGGTAGGGAAGACAATTAGGAAACTATGGCAATAATCTGAGTAAGAGGTTCAGTTGCTGAACTAGGGTGGAGATTACATGAGTAGAGAGAAGGGAACAGATATGAAAGACACCACAGAGGATAAAACAAGATCTGGAAACAGAGTAGCTTTGGGATGGTTGTGTGAGGAGAGTGAGCTGTGATGGACAATGCCAAGGTCATGAATCTAAGTGCCTGGAAGGACGGGTGTGCCCTCGAGAGACGAGGAAGGAGGCCACGTCTGAGGGGAAAGCAGAGTCTGTTTGGTACGTGAAGACTTTGAGATGTCCAAAAGACATCTCGTCTGAGGTGGCTGTAGGGGAAGGGAAGAGATCTGGGGCTCATCTTTGCAGAGATGATGACTGAACCTATGGGAGCTGGGCAAGTTACCAAGTGAGAGAGACGGAGAGAGAGAAAGGGCCCCCCGAGAACACTGGGACACAGACGCAGTCAGAGGGTGAGACAGGTTGGAGCAGGAGAACCAGGAGAGCAGTGTTACAAAACTCAGAAGGAATATCAAGCAGGAAAGGGTGATAAACAGTGACAAACGCCACAGAAAGGTTGAGAAGCATGAAGACTGAGAAAAGCCCATCACACTGGGTCACTTTGGAGAGAGTGGTGTCAGCTGAGTGAGGAGGTCAGAAGGCAAAGTGCACTGGGTTGAGAAGTGGAGAAAGTGGCACAGCCTCCATACTGAGCAGTGAACTATGCCAGGTCCTGGGTAAGTTTAGATAGTGTAGGGTCCCTCTCTCAAGGACCAATTTACATTCTGAGTCCCAGTCTCCCTATAAATGGGCACAACACTCCTTTTAGTACCGATCTCACAGGCTATTGTGAGGAAAAGTCCATTGTCAAAGTCAAAGCATTATAAACGGAGTTAATGGTATTATTTCATAATGATGATTGTTATTAGTAATTTGTTTCATTCTCAAATACTAAAAAAAAGCCAGCATGAATGAGTTTTACTTGGAATCTCTAAATCTCTGCTCTACATTCCTTCACTAGCTTTTATTAAGGCCTACCTACCTATGACTACAAATACCAAGCATGCAACCTAACTGGAGGACAAAAAACCTAAAAAAGCAAATAACTCCAGTAAACCTAGTAAACAGACTTTGTATTACGGAGACTATTTAGTCAAGAGATTTTTACTAATCCCTGCCTGAAACCTCAAATTTTTAAAAGGTGGAAGTATAAAAATATGTAATATGCCACATCTTTTCTAATTCTATGTTTTTGCTCATATTTTCTTCACCTGGAATGCCTCCTCTTATAGAAATCTTATGATTTTTTTTAAGCCTCTCTGGTTTAGTGGAAAGAATTTTGGAGTTTGGATTTACAAGACCCTCAAGGGCACTTTTAGCTTTATGACAAAGGACAAGTCATGCCACCTCTATGTCCTTCAGTTTCCCCATCTGCAAAGTGGGGATAATATCTGCTGTTTCAGAGAGTTCCTAGCAATGCCTTGTGTAAACTGTAAGGTGTGATATAAATAGAAGTCACTGCTATTAATAAAGGCCCTACTCAAGCTCAGTCTCCATCAGAGAAAATCTTCTGTAACTATTCCCGAATTCTCTGAACGCCCTTCTCCTTTGAATTCCTAACGCACCTCTAGACTGACGCAACCCTCAGGATTTACTTCAGGAAAATGACAAACTTGTTTAAGGATTTCAAACTTCTCCCTAAAATAAAGGCTCATCTTTTTTACATTAATATTCTTCTGGATTTCTATGGCTGTGAGTGATAAGCATGCTGTCATCTCTGAAGAATTAAAATTGAATATTTCTCAGAGAGGGCAAAGGAGAGGTCCCTGATATGAGCAGGCAGTAACATGTAACCAATAAAAAATCACACACACAAAAAATCCAAACAGCAAAGAATTGTGTGATGGAAAAAGAAGACCAGTCACATAATGGGATAGCTGATGGATAGCCTACAGTATGATCCCCTATCCCTGTGACAAACTTATGGGAGGACAAAGACAGGTAGGGACGGATGGATCAGGATCTGTAGCAGTAGAGGAACACTGACTCACTTGAGAATGTGAGTTTAAGGCTGGCAAAGGACTTTGTCTATATCATCATATCTGGGTTTCACCATGACCTGGAGAGACAAGTCTAACTCTTCCTATTTTACATATGAAAGAACTGAGGCTTGGGGAGGTTAAGTGACTTCCTTAGGGCTACATGGTAAGCATAAGAGAGAGGATTAATCCCCGGTCTTCCTAACACCTAGTTGGGACTCTGCTATACCACACTGCTTCTCCAAAGAGATGGGAGTAGTATGAAAAACAAGATACTGACCTGGAAACCTCCCCTCTCCCCTTCAAAAAATAGTTTGCAAATGGTGCTGGCATCTGCGGGGGAAAGGTGCTACTTGTCACCTTTAGTTTCATTCATGGAGGACGGGCTCAGAGAGCAGAGGATACTTTCTCTTAGCTTGATCTCATGTATGCAGAGTAGCTCCCTATACCAATGCTAATATTCACTTTACCTGGCTTCTCCTATATAGTTAAAAAACAAACAAATTTAAAAAACCCTCCCTGACTAAACTCCGGGGATTGACTTAGTGTGAGAGCTAGATAGTTTAGCTGAAGGGATCTGGCAACAGACAGTGCAGGCTAGCACTACATTCACTTCATCTATATTTCCAACTTCCTCTCACTTCAGTCTTTGGGAGGGGAGCAGAAGATATCCTTGCCAATCCTGTTAAGTTGTAGAAAAGTGTGGGTGGCAGGAGAAAATACAGAACATTGATAAGCCTCCTCTGGGGCCTCCAACATTGGGAAGATTTAATCACATTCATATCCTAATTTAGGTCACAAGCCAGTGGTGGCAAAAAAGCAAGAGCAATAAATCCCACATGTCTGTAGCTCACTAACCCAGCACGTTACATCTCTGCAATTTAAAGGGAGCTGTGATCTTTCCCCTATCTGCTCTTTTCTGGCAGAATGTAAGCCTTTGCTCCATTATATTTCAAATGAAAGGGAACAGTTAAAGCAGCAGAAGCTAAAATGTTAATTGCTGCAATTACTTATTCTAAAAGCATAACAGGTAGTGCTTGAAAAAAAGTCCAGCTTTGTCTAATGAAATTTCGTTGGGGATGGAGAGAGGCTGGAGGGGTTCTCTGTGGTAGAGACTTTTTAAATTCTTAAAGAGAAAATTTCTACACCTAAATAGCTGTCCTGCTACAAATGGCGGTATCATTACCTTAAAACCTGGCTGCTTGCTAATTTTCGTCCCTTATCCTTCACTTTTCCCACGATGACCCCAGAACAATTTTACTTAAATTTGAAGAGTTAAATTACAGTCCCAAAATACACTTGTAGAGTATTTTAAAACTAAGCTCTGAGTTACCTGAAATTATTATACATAAAAAAAAGACAGTCAATATTGTATTGGTTGCTTCGGATGGAACTTGCACATCAAGTGGGGCCAATTACATTCCTGAGCTTCAACTCATCAATGTTCCTTCCTTCCTTAGAGAGGCAAGCGTTTAGAAGAGGCTGGTCTTGACTAACCGCAACCTACAAATGACCACATAAAACAAGCCCTACATGACGAATAGCAAGAAAAATACGAACCGAAACAATTCTGAGGTTTCACCTCACGCCCCGCAAACTGGCAAAGATGACGGAGGCACCTCTCTACAATGCCCTACTGGGATGACCTCTCCTCCTCAGCCTCTGCCTCTCTGGCCGGACGGCGGCACCACAAACTCCAAACCTCCATCGAGGCAGGGAGCCCAATTCAGCCATCTCCTCATTTCTCACGTGGCTGCACCACTGTGGGACTTCTCCGACCGACCTGTCCATCATGTCCCAGAAGTACTTTCTGGGACTTTCTCCTCTCCTCCCCCCCTCCCGGTCTTTTAACTTCCTTTCGTGTGTTGTCTTCCCCTATCTGATTCTAAGTTCTCTGAGGGCAGAGACTGCTTTTGTATCCACAGGGCTTGGCATGATCCCTAGCACACAGGAGGTGCCTAATAAATGTTTACTGACTGATAGAGTCCAAAAGGCTACTGAGATGAGAGACACACTGACGGTGGTATAGCTGTGAAGTGGTCCAGTCATTTTAGAAATTAATTTGGAGTTAGGAAAGCAGAGCGACTACACCGTCCATACCCTTGGACCTAACAGTCTTACTACTGGATATACATTCACTCCAAAGATCAAGTATGTATCGAAATATTCACAGACACACTAATTATAGTAGCAAAGAACTGGAAACAAAGGGGGTGTCCATCATCTGGGGAACAGCTGAAAAAACTTATGAATATGAATGGAATATTAATGTGCAATAAAAATTACAAATGAAGAATTCTGAGAAACACGGGAGGCTTAAACAAACTGAGGCAGAGGAAATAAGCAGAATCCGGAGAACACTGCCACACAATGGCTGATACCATGTGAATACGACGACCACCAGAAGGCAGGTGAACTTCTGAGCAACTCAAAAACGTCAGTGAAGGTCCTGAGGGACCGAGCACGAAACATACCTCCTCCATCACAGCTGGGAATCAGAGGAGAACCAGCACAGAATACCTAGACACTGTCAGAGGCAGTTATTACAGCGCGTGTTTTGCTTGTTTTTCTTTGTCATTGGGGAGGGCTCAGTCTGGAGGGGGATGTGTGAAAAGACTGTAACGTAAAGACAAAAGATATCAATAACTCATTTTAAAAAACAAAGAAATTTAAGACGATTTCATTTTAGTGCTAGAGCTAGAATGGAACTTCTATACCATGAGAGATAATATAGTTCAATTACATCAGTCTTTAGGTAAGGAAATTGAGGCCCAGAGAGATTAAGCCACTTGCTCGAGGCCACAGAGCTGGTAACTCAAACAAAATCAAAACTTGTCTAGTCACCTGCCATATGCCATTGCTCTGCGTTAGAGGTTCAGAAAGCTTGATGATGACTAGTCTTCAAAATAGTAAAATGTAACGAGCCAAACTCTTAAGGGAGAAACAAATGCACAACGACACCGAGCCTTCCACTGGTCAGAATTTATTCTGATAATCAACTTATCAGAATCACTCACATTCCAAGTGTTAAAGCACAACCAACCACTAAGCGTTTATTAAGTGCCTAATATGTACTAGGCCTTGGGGACACAAAGGCTTTTTTTGCCTGCCCTCAAAGGGATTCCGTTCTACTCACAGCACTAACCACCCCTTGGCAGACAGTTTAAGAACCTTGTTTTCTTGCTGACAACAACTTTCCACAAAGCTGTACTTCCATTGCATGTGCATGTCACTACAATACATGTGTAGACTGAAACGGCATTCATCTACACTCCTTCCTTAAGTTTATAGGCTAATGCGGTAAACAAAGTGCTAGGCCTGGAGTCAGAGACCCGAGTTCAAATTTGAGCTCAGACACTTACTAGGTGTGTGACCCTGTGCAAGTCATTTAACCACAGTTTCACTGGGTATAAAGGATAATAATAGTATATATCTCACAGGGGTGTTGTGAACATTAAATAAGATACTTGGAAAGAACTCAGCACAGTGCCTGACAAAGAGGAGATGCTAGCTAAATGCTAGGTATTATTAAAATATAAATGAAGCAATATTCAGATTTAAATGCCTACCTCATACTGTTAACTGGTTGTTTCAAAATAAGATATTGGATAAAACAACTCAATGCTAGTAGGGACATCTAGTTTTACAAAAATAATGTTAAAAACGAGTTATTGGCCAGAAAATAGTACAATGAAGCTTCCGTGATGTCAGGTAGGCTCTGATAAACACGTCAATGCTGCTATGAGACGCAGCAAGTACATGTGGCGCGTGGCCGGGCACTGACACTCATTTTCTCCTCACTTTCCTTTTTCAGCTGTGTATATTTTATTATTTATTATTTTATTTTACATTTACTATATACTGATCGAACAGAAAACTACTGAGTTTTCTGCTTCAAAGTTCTTGCAGCCTAAACATCACCAACTCTTTCCCCACCTCCAAAACAGGAAATGCATTTTGTTGGGGGAAAAGAGATTAATATTTGGAGAACAGCAATGAATGTTGTCAACAACCGAGCAGAGGGGCCTTTATCATTAATACTTCAAACCTGAAATATCAGTTCAAAATGTCAACAACTGGAAGATGTCAGTAACTGGCAAAATGATGTGACAGCACAGCTGCCTGAAACTTAAACAAACCCAAAGTTTGCTCTGCTCCTATACCCAAGTAGAGTCAGCATTTGTGACAAGATCTTCAGCTTCATTACAGACTCTACTAAGGATGAGGAGAGAAATGATCAGCATCTACAAAGGACAGTCAAGATTTCACCTTTTCTTAAGATGCCTGTTGTTTTATTAAAACAGATTTAAGCAGCACGCCTCTGACAGAACTAGTGACAGAGATACAAAAATGAAAAACAAACAAACAAAAAGCAAGAGTCTTTTCCCACAAAGAACTCAGATACTTTAAAAAATCTGAAGGGAGAAGACAGATCATTTATTTAGCCAGAGTGAGAGGGAGCATGGAAGGAGAAGGGGAAGAAATTAGGATAAGCTTAGACTGTAAGGAGGGTCTTTAAAGAAGAAAAGGCCTTGAATAGGTAAAGGGGAGGGAGAACAGTAGCTGCCTTGAAGATAGCTTGCACCAATAAGAAGCAGTGGATGAGTTCAGGATGAGAATAGGGAGCAGCTTGTTTAGATTCATGGTTGTAATGGGGGCAAAGTCTACATTTAAAAGATGAGGAAACTGATGCCCAGAGCTATGAAGGGGCCTGGTCCTTTGACCCCTCCCCACATCAGCCAGTGTTCTTTTCATGAAGCCATACTGCCTTGAACTCGGTTTGTTTGCAAAGCATCTATGACAAGTATGGGCTAAGCTCTGGGGATAAAAACAAACTAGTACCTGTCTTCAAGAACCTTACATTTTGGGGAAAGGGGAGATGTACATAAATTAATGCAAAATATATACAAAAAGAATTCATGGGGAGTAGAGGAGACCATTAACAAATAGGAAAATCAAGAAAGGTCTTGGGCAGAAAGTGGCACCGGAGTTGAGCCTTCCATCGACTTTCACAGGAGACTTTCCAGGTCTCTTGCCATCTTGGCCACTCTTTTCTGAATTTACTCTTGTCTGTCTTTGTGCCCCCAGGACTTAGCCCAGTGCCTGGTACATAGAAGGTGCCTGATAAATGCCTGAAGACTGATTGCTAATTTTCTTTCTTCCTGGAAAATATAGTGCCCAGAACAGAACAGAGATGTGAGCTGATTGGGCAAGGACAGTAGGACTGCTATGTCTCTAGTCCTGAACAACAGACTTGTGAATGCATTACAAAATCCCATCAGCTTGAGGGCTCTTTCAGGGTTCTGTCCCGGGCCCTCTTCTCCCTCCATCCTGCTTCCCCTGGTGATCTCATCAGCTCCCACAGACTTAATCACCTTCTCTATGCTGATCATTCTCAAGGCTACTTGTCCTGTCACAACTTCTCTGAGGACCTCCAATCTCACATCTTTTGGATGTCTCAAACCGGATAACCAGCAGACCTCTTAACCTCAACAAGACCAAGACAGAACGCATCATCCTTCCCCCAAATCCTCCCCCACCTCCTACTTTCAAGTACTATACATGACGACAGGCAACACCACGGTCCCAGGTCTTTTGTCATGAAACCTGGGAGTAGTTATCCTTGATTCCTGACCTCTCTCACACCTGACGCTTCATACTGCCCCCCACCCAAATCCAAGCTGTTGCCAAGGCCTGTCCATTTCAGTCACCAAAGTGACTTTTCTAAAGCGCAGGTTCAATCATGTCACTCCCCTATTCAACAAACTTTCCTGGCTCCCTATTGCTTTAGGGTCAAATATGAAATGCTCTGTTTGGCATTCAAAACCTTTAATAAGCTAGCTCTCTCCTACCTTCCCAATCTTCTCATACCTTACTCCCCAACATTCTCTTTGGTGGATGAATGGAGTGGACTGGATCAGGAGAGAGATAATGTAGGCAGACCCACCAGCAGGCTACTTCAATCGTCCAGGTGTGAGGTGATGAAGGCCTAGTATCAGGGTGGTGGCAGTGTCAAAGGAGAGAAGGGAGTACGTAGGAGAGATGCTGCAGAGGTGGAACCGGCCTAGTCACTGATAAAAATGCTCAGGCATGGACAGATCCTTAAGGCACCCCACCATAGACTTTCCTCAAGTTTAGAAAGAAAACTCCAACCCAAATTATTTGATTGGAGCCTAAAGAATAGCAAAGTCCTAATCTAATGATGTCACCGAGAAGAAATGACAGAACTACTGAAGATTATGTCAGCAGAATGACAACTCTGGGGTAGTTTCTATCTTGCTAGAAAGACTTCCTGTGTAATCCTGGAAAGAGACTACAAGACTATTTTTTTGCAAAGGCTTTCACATAGGAAAAGCTCACGCTCAAGCTCAGTGCCATTAAGCAGCCCACAGCAAACCATAAAATAAAGAAAAACATGAAATGACTGTTAGTGCTGTGTGACCTTTCATTTCTACAGAGCTGTGGAAAGGTGGCATTAGGAGTTAAATAGTTTATAGACTGTCCATGAACATTAAATTAACTTTTGGTACTCTTAAATATGAGATCCTTGTCTAGTGCCTGAGTAGATACTGTAGGATGTGGCAGGAATTAAATATCAAGCCTGATATACTCTCTCTATAAAGGAAGTCATTAGATGAAAAGAAGTTGCAGCTAAACGGAAGGTTCCAAGATCACCAAAAATAAAAATAAAGGAATTTTTGTGCATCGAAAAGCAATAAAGCAATTATTTCATGGGACGGTTTGTCACCTCATATTGTAGGACTCATTATAAGTATCTGCAAAAAATACTAGGACAACAAGAGCAGCTTATGCCACTAGCATCTACTGCAAAGCCTGAGGTTATAGAGAAATTCTATCAATTAGAAGAGATCCTCTAAGTAAACCTATACTTTAAATCTTAGTCACAACAATGCAAAGGTGAGCAAAAGTATGTCAGAAAATGATTCAAACATAAGAAGCAGCCACCAAAGGCTTACAGATCCCACAGAAGCTTAATGGTCTCTCTGAGAAGAGAAAAGCAAGTGGGCAGCCACTAAAGATAGCAACATAAAATAACATTACAAAAAGGAAACATATTCTAACACTTAGCAAATGACTGGATGCCAATATGGAAGTTATTTCTTTATAACTGCTTAGTTGGATCATTCAACATCACAAAGATAGGAATCAGTAACAAATCAGAATAATAAAAATGAGAAGATGGGCCATGGAACTGAGGGATTTCCAATTTGACCTATTTAAAATGACTTTTGACAGTGAAATATGGGAAACAGATCATATATCAAGGAGAACTATCACTATTTCCTAAAAAAAAGTGTAACTGATATAAATCAAGCGTCACAACAGATGGATCGAAAAGCCCCAGCTAGCCAACATTTAACCTTCCTGCCAACAGGAAAGATATACCAGCTAATGGCAATGCTCATCTAGAGCATAAAATGGTTTATAAACTCTTACAGAGAAAGAGGATGGACAATTCTGAACAACACTGTCTTATAACAATGAGTAACAGAAGCAGAAAGATACTGACAAGATTTGAAACATTTAAGTATGAAACTAGAAGGACGAGGAATTTTTTTTTCTTAAGAAAGGATGTAGGGGCGGCTAAGTGGTACAGTGAATAGAGCACCAGCCCCAGGGTCAGGAGGAACTGAGTTCAAATTTGGCCTCAAGACACTTAACACTCACTAGCCATGTGACCTTGGACAAGTCACTCAATCCCAATTGCCCTGCCTTGCCCCCTCCAAAAAGAAAAAGACAAGACAGGCTGTAAAGATTTTTGTAACACTTTTCTCCGTCATCGAAGGAGAGCTACCACATCTGGACATTCAGTAACAGTCTCCAAGGCCTCTAATGTTCCTTCCAGCTCTAAATCCATGATCCTATGAAAAGGAAACGAGTCCAAAGAAAACAAAACAGTAACAGCTGCTGAACATGATGTAATAGAGAAGTCTATACTGTTGGTAACAAAATTTTAAGGACATTGGAGGGATTAATTCTCAATATGTGTAAAAAGTGAGAGGATAAAAGAAAGGCTTGGGAAGAAAAATAACCTGACCTGATTCAATTTATTAAAAAAAAATCAACTAAGAAAACAACAAAAATTTTAATAAGACCCACATGCCTCCAGAACTTTCCCCTGCGTACAACATCTTTATGAAGGTGTTAATCCAAAACAACATCGCAAGGGCATGAAACACTGTGTTGCATTTAGATTTACTACAAAAGAAATGAACGGACATGTGGAACCCAAGCAAACGCTTAGAGAAGCTCACACATTTCTGGCAGTACAACAAAGGAAGGAGGAAGAAACAAAAATCTCCTCCTAAAGGCAGGTGGCAGGGGAGGGGAAAAGTTATAGTGCAAGAAAGGACAAAACCCTTGGCTAGGCAGAGGAGTAAGGCAATGGCCAAAGCAGAGCTTCTTCCCTTTAGAACTGCTAGCCCACGAAGACAGGACAATCTGCTGATCTGCAAGGGTCCCCGCCACACAAGCAGTTTTTCATCCTAGTGCAGAACAACTGGTGCCCATCTTGACTCCCATGGACACCCAAGGAGTTCAGCTTGTGGTATAAACAACAAATTATCCCAGCTCAGGGAGGGGCTTCATCCTTGACAAGTTCAGGGCCTCTTACACATTCTGGGTCCAGTGTTTCTCGAAAATACAGCAGCTTCAAGTTTAGTGGAGTCCTTAGAATTCCTTAACAAAGGTTTGCCACGGGAAATAGGCTGACTTCAACAAATAATATTTTACAGCACATCTTTATGGTTAGTTAATACAACGGACTAAAAGGTGTAGAGAGCACAAGCTCTCATTCTCTTTTTGACCGCTGTCCATAAAAAAGCCTTGATTTTAGAGGTGGAGAGATGGAGGGGAGGGCAGGGAGGGGGGGAGGGATGATGAATATTCACATTTCTGTAGAGGGGGAGGGACAGGGTGGAGAGTGGATGGGGGG
>CM053583.1:227432938-227460696 GCA_028627135.1 Pseudochirops cupreus
AAAAAAAAAAGCCTTGATTAAGTAGGACATAGTGACGTCTTAAGGGTTCATGGTCTCCCTGGAATACGTCAGAATTATATAAAATTCCTTGACAGTCAACCAATCACTCGATCAATAAGCACTTGCTGAATGCCTACTGTATTCCAGCGATATATCTATGTGCCAGAGATAACCTGTTGGATAACCTCCTTATTAAAATCAAATGAGACATACATGATAGTAATTGTCACTAACATGGAGGATCTTCTGCAAAGGGTTCAAATGCAAATTCTTACAAATGCTGTGATTCTCCAGATGACCACACTTGTGAATGTTATCTTGCTGATTTTATCAAGCTCTGGATGATTGCAGAGATGCCTAAATGAGATCCAGAGTCAGATAGAGTTTGGCCTAACTACCCATGAGAAGACACCTAGGGATGCCTCCTGTCTAGATTACAAAATACAGCTGGATGGACAGTCTGTTGACCTGAGACACATTCTGGACAGGTACTGCAAACAGATGACGAGTGGGGCTCAGAACTGAACTACGGGAAGTGTTGGACTGTAATTTGGGAAACTGTACAGAGCTATTAACGATCTCAAAGTTCTCCTTGAAATAAGGGAGTATGTTTCTGAAAAACATCAAATTTCTTCTAATGTGGAGTGGTGGCTTGAGCCCAGGTCTCCCTAACCTAACTCCGAAATCTTGCCTCTGATACACGCTAGCTCTGTAGCCTCTCAGGGTTAGGGATGAGCTACTGATCAGCATCCGATAGAGGAACTCTTTAAATTAATGAAATCACAGGCTATGATTTCTTCCTTCAAGTGCCTGCTCCCCAAACTTTTAGTGACATTGTATGGCTGTTATGGAATACATTTACTGTTGGTCAAGAATTCAAGTTTTAGCTCACCCACAGGGCATATGCCAACCAGGGCAGACCATGTTGTCTACCCTTAGACTCTTGGCAGAGGCAGCCCAGAATCCACAGATTAGCAGGGGGTCTCCTCATCACTGGTCCTGCTTCCAATATAGCTGTTGCACCTTAATTGAGGGGAGTACCCCTAGAGGAGAAGGGGCTCACCATCCTTGCCATTACTTATATCAACTCCTAAACTGTCACTGATGGGCAGGTCAGAGTGAAAGCCCTTGGAACAGCAGAGCTCCCCTAGAGCCTAGACCAAAAGCTCCGCTTCCAGTCTGGGCCTTGCAGGCTCAGTCCAGGGATGCCACCCTTGAGAACCTGATGCAGGGCTACGTCTTCTGCATGTGTTTCAGCCCCCATCTCTTCAGCAACCATAGCTACTGAAGACCTGAAAAACAAAATTCTTGCTATCAAAGTTCTTGGCACTGTCAAATGGCTCAAAAGAAACCTCTACGGTTTTGTTAATGGAAATGCCATAAAAGAAGAGGCATCACTATCTGCATCACTACTGAACCTGAGAGACCGTGGGCCTGCTCTTACGTTAGTAGTTGAGACCTTCTACATGTGCTGTCTCCCCCCATTAGAATATATGCCTCACTGAGGGTGGAGACTGTCTTATCTTCTATTTATAAAATCTCCAGAGCTTAGCAAAGTACCTTGCACATTTGTTTTACTTAATAAATGCCTATTCATTCCTTCACTGATCATCTGGAGTCATGGTTGATTACACAGATCTTAGCTGTTCAAGTCTTTCAATGTTGTTTTTCTCTACTATGCTGTAAGTCATTGTATAAAGTATTGCTGAATGACTCTGGAAACCTAAGTTACACTGGGCTTCTATTCAGCTGGAGAAAATTAGAAATACTTAACTTTAGGACCAGGTTCTGCTTATGATTTTCTGACTGAAAGAATGACCAAACCTCAAGACTGAGAGCTTTGCCACATCCTGAAAGTTAAATGGTAACACTAAAGAAAAAAATGCTCAGAGGGGCAGCATTCCCCTGAAATGTTGTGGAGGGAATGGCATGAAACCCACAGTCACAAGAGCTCTTCAGCTTCATACTTTTTAGGCACCCCTTCATGAGGTTATATATTGCATGCTATGCATAGAGCCAAACTCTTAAAAAGGGGATTTTGGGGGACTATGCCAAATTCTTCAAATAAGAAGTAGCATGGTGAAAAAGAGTGCTGTGACAGGGACCGAAGTGGTGACTGTGTATGGAAAGGTGGTTGGGGAAGAGCAATCAAACTAAATATTCTTGGAAAAGACAAAATTCTTTTCTTCACAGAGAAAAGAGATCAGATTTGTTTTGCATGGCCTGATTCGACAGCACTAGGAAAAAGAAAAGTTGCAGAGAAAAAATTTAGCAGGATGTAAGGAAACATTTCTTAACAATTAGAACATTCAAGAAAGAAACAGATGGCCTAGAAAGGAAATGATCTTCATTACTGGAGTTCTTCAAGGTGAGATCTACTCAGGCACAGGATCGATCAAAGGAGGCCTACGGTTTCTCTGCATGCTAATATTGTGGTTCTAAATCATGAAACAGATAAAAAAGCAGGGACTGCTTCATATCTTACTGCAATCATGAGGTGTGGGGGTCATAATTATAGACTTTCTTTCGCCTTCTGTGATCAAGAGTTCAACCGTTGGCATCTCCCAACTAATAGAATACTTTATCTTTTAAGAAGCTGGAATAGAGTCACCAAGCCACTGCCTTCGGTCTTCACATCAATCGGTCTTTTCAAGATGAGATCTAAGTCAGGGCCTGGAAGTGGGGAAGAAAACAGCCCCCAGAAGATTTCTCCACACTGCTAACCAAACACACACAATGGTCTGCTGGTTCAGGATGGTTTATTTGGCCCCTTGAGCACTTTAAGGGCATTTAAGGGAGGAAGTCTCTCCAGAAACAGACCAAAGACATAAAAAGGCAGCTAAATCTGGGATTTCAAAGGATATTATGATTCAACACAGCAGAGCACATTATCCTGGCCTGGCTTGGATCTGTTTCAGGCTGAGAAAGACAGCTCACACAATATAAATGTAATTCTTCCCACTGCATCTCTGACTAAGCACACAGATTTAGAGACCACAAATTAAAGAAAAAGACTAATATGGACTATAATCTATGGTTCTGTTCATTCTTTGAAAGTTAAAATAAAAACAATTAAGAGACAAGCTAACAAAACTCAAATGCTTATCATAAATTACTTTAAATTACTACTCTACAGTAAAAAAAAAAAGTAGGGATAGAACTTCTGATGGAATAACCCTCACTGTCTGCATGGACAAAGGGGGAGCACTGAGAGGTCACAGCCACTGCATCACAAGAAACAGCCCAGCTACCGAGTTACATTTCCACCTTCCAAAAGCCAATGGTGTCTGAGGCAGCACGGTGTAGGAGAGATGAAGGGCTGCAGAAGGCCTGGGTTCCAATCCACAAGACAAGCTGAGTGACCCTGGACAAACTGCTTCACATCTGTGTGTCTTAGACAGCTTTCTAGGATTTAGCAAAGTCACAGACTGAGCGTGATGCAAACAGGGTAAGGGAATCAATCACAATGGCGATTCCCTCTAGCGATAAAATCACAAATTCTTTGCAAGTACCTGTATCTCTCAATGTATTATGAGAAGAAGAGTTCAGAACGATGGAGGTAATAATTCCATTATATTCTGCCTTGGCCAAACCGTATCTTCTTGACTACATTATTCAATCATGGATAAAACAATGATGCTTTTGAATAGTTAACGCTTTATAAGTGCAGAAAGCATTCTTCCTTTTCCTACTTCTCTATAAGGGTCAGTGTGGAAATCTTTCACCCCTAAGGACAGAGCCCACCTACACAAAAGGACACAGCCAAGTTGAAGTATGTTCAGAAGAGGGAAACGAGGACAGTAAGAGGAGTAGAGAACATGACATGAGGCCCAAAGAGTAGCTGAAGAGATAACTGGTCTGAAAAGACCCGAAGGGCTCTCAGGCTGAAGGGGCACCAGGGCCAGGTTGGTTCTTCATAGTGCCAGGGAGCTGAATTGGGAGAAATGAGTGGAAGTTGCCTAGAGATGATGTTAGTTGATATAAGCTTCTCACTAACCAAGCCACGTAAAGTGAGGTGGGCTGCTTTGGCAACGTGTGGTCCCTTCACTAGAGTGCTTTCAGTGATGACCACTTGTTATTTAGAGGGGATTCTTGGCCTCTCTTGTTTGAGGTTTTTTTCCCTTTCCAGCCCTTAGTTCTATGACCGGAAGATGATATGGACCAGAAGATGATACTCCTAAGTAAACACCTGGAGGGCTTGACCTTGGGGACCTTAGGCAAATCATTTAATCTGAGCCACGGTTGCATCATCGTAAAATGTGGAAAACGATTTTCTCAAAGGGTTATTATGAACAAAGTGCTGCAGCAGAGCAGAGGAGGTGGAGCTGGCCTCCAGGGGCAAGCCTCTTGGTGCACTGAGTGCAGACCCCTCTGCAGAGAAGGGTGTGATCTGCACTGGTACAAAATCCTGAGGGGAAGGAATGAGATCACAAGTCCCGTATAAAGAATACTTTATAATCGTAACTGTGATTCTTCGTGATGTAATCTGAAAGAGGAAGAAAATGGGGAAGCTCCACCCCCCACCAATAACAGGAATGGGGACTCTGAAAATCCAGTTGCTGGTAAGATGAGAAGTTCTGACTCCACACGGGTCATTTTGGCCTTATCCCTAATGGCCAACAGCTTGTCTTTTTCAATGCTAGCAAACTTGTCTAACTTAGTAGCAGAGAACCCAGCAAAAATAACTGTACTGCTTACCTGCTGGATTCTTCCTGTCCCTCTTTCTAACCCTCCAAGAACAACTTTGGAGGATATTACTCTCAAAAGCAATAGGAAGGAACAAGGATTTTTTACATACTTGGACTTCTTTCATGCGGCAAGGAAGAATAGTATGTAAAAGCAAAGTCATTAATGTTCTCACAAGCCCTATGAATGGCCTGGAAAACAAAGCATGAACAGAGGCTATGTGAAAAGCAGCATACAGACATTCTGCAAAAACATAAATTACGCATTTAAACTAAGGACATATGGACAACTGAGTGAGAACTGATCTTTCTTGTTCTCTAGATGGTGCCACTGACACAATGAGAAAAAAACGAAAACAGGAAGGCCGGTAAAGAGAGTCGGCCAAAGACAACAAATGTCTGAAGGCTAAAAAAGAAGTAGTCCATAATCCAACCAGGTGACGAGGATCTAATCGGCCCCAAAACTGTTTCTTCAATGCAATGTACCCCTTCAGTGTGATGAGGCACAAAAGAAGCAGCTTTTGGTATCTATCTGCAAGGCAAAGATTAAGCATATTGAGGAAGGGTTGGAAATAGTGCAGACTTCAAGATCTGCCTTCACTGAAAAGGAGCCAAATGGAAAGCTACAGCATGTTCATAATCAATACAGGCTCTACTGCATCCTATTTTTCTCCTATTAGGATGCTTTTTGCTTTGAATAAGGATGACAATGGACAGGGTAACAAATTCTTTGCAGTATTTAGAGAAACTAAGGTAACCTCGTGGCCTATACTACAAAGTTGATCTTTTGCAGTAAGGTCTCAGGAATTCACATCCCCACTCCCTAAGTCTGACAGGGTCCTCATATGTAACCGAAGAGTTATGCACAAAAAGCTTATAAACCTAGGAATTCATTTTTAAAAGGGGCATCATCTATAATGGATGCCGATATGTACTATTCAGTTGTTACACAAGTTTTACAGAACTGAGGTGGAATCAATGACATTTCTCATCTAGGTAACCTTTTCTTCTGAACTGTTAGCTTTATAAAAAGATAGCATTATGCTGCAATACTGCTAGAGGTAAAACTTCACTCACCTCCTGAAAAAGCGTAGACATTTCACAAACCAGACACGAGCTGGGACTTTGCATTTCACATTTGTGCCTGTCAGAAAGGAAGAAATCTCGCAGTAGTGGAGTGTGGGTAAGTGCTTGGACAATACAGTTCATAAAACACGTGTTCCCAAGATTGATTAGCCCTCGTAGACCTGGAAAGAAAGAACAAAGGCACAAAGGAAGTATTAGCAGAATTAACACATACTCTTAGTTATTTGTGTTTCACATACAGTGTCCTTATATCACATTAGGTAACAACGATGCTTTTGAATAGTTAACACTTTATAAGTGCAGAAAGCATTCTTCCTTTTCCTACTTCTCTATAAGGGTCAGGGTGGAAATCTTTCACTCCTAAGGACAGAGCCCACCTACGCAAATAGTTCAGGTGTGACATACAGGATAGTATCTCTCCAGACGGACTACGTCAGAATAAGTCAAACCCCTGAAATTTCTTTTAAAATAGGAAGGTACTGAACAGTTGTTAAAACTCTTTTATTCTTTAAGGTTTTCCCCTTGGTTTCCACTAAGAATAAATGAGAATAAAAAAATCTTACTTTATTTGGGGGAAGGGAGGTTCAGAACAATGCTATATGGCTTCCAACAGAAAATCACTGGCTCTAGGGGGCAGAGGACCTGGTTTTAAAACCTGCCTGTTTGCATATGTGTAAAACAAGGGGACCAGATTAAATGGTCTGTGAGGTCTCTTTCAGGCTCTATCTTTATGATCCTAATGAGCTCAAATAGATGCTAATGCGAAATGTAACCCACACTTGCCCATTATAGAATAGGCAATCAATGTTTTAATATCAAAGGGATATTAATATACATTTCCAAGGTAGATGTCTGAAATTTAAGTTACTATTTTATTCATATCAAGCCTGATTAGAACAGCTTGTATTCCTTGCTCTTAATTTTAAAACACATTTTGTGTTTTCTTTCTCAAAATGCTAAACCACATAACTTTTTACTGGAATCACTGATTTCTATGGGTCAGGAGTTCTCTGGAAAAAAAAAAGAGAAGAGATTCTTCACTCCCAACATAATATGTCATTAAACCCTCATCTAAGTGAGGTAAGTAGGGGAAGATGGTATCCTACTTTTTTTTTCCCATTCAGACATTTAATAAGCACCATCTACCACCACCACCCATACTCCCTGCCACCAATATATTATACCTTGTCTTAGATACCGGAGAAAATGGGATGGGAAGGCTAGGATGTCAAAAAAGAGACAAAGGGGACATTAATTCCTATGTTTTTTAAAGGAGTCATTTCCCTGAAAAAAATGTTATGGGGGCATAGTGGATGTGAAGGAAGTGGCTATGAAAGAAGTCATTCAAAAAAGACCCATTTTACTATGAAAAGGTCTTACTTTTAGGTAGAAATATTATTTTAGTGTCGAATTCTTGAGAGGTTGCTTGCTCTCAAACGCCGCACACCTAACCCCAACTTATCTCAAAAACTTAATGGTACTAAAAATTCCTCCCAGGAGGCTCCTTTATAGTATGGATTCAGATTTATTGATTTATCTGATTTGTGCTAAGTCATGTAGTAGCAAACCATACTTAAGAGGCCATATGGTATAGTGCAACAAACATTGAATTTGGACTCAGAGAACCCTGGTTTAAATTTTGCCTGTGATAATTGTCACCTACTAACTTATCTAGGCTTTTGTTTATGCTTTTGGTAAAATGAAAGGATCAGCCTAGCTGCTTCTAAGGCCTCTTCCACCTCTAAATCTATGGTACTTTGAACAGGTTAAATGAACTTTCATAGGGGAAGAGATATAAGAAGTCCAGAGCGTGAAGAAGTAGCTTGGTGTGAACAGGCCCATATCAGGTACCACAAAGACGGTTTTAAGCAACCAGAACATTTTCACTGGGTGCCCAGGGGGGAGGAGAAAGCAAACTGAAATGTAGCGATTAGACTTTCACCTGGAGATTTAACCTAGGGCCTGCTGCGTGTTGAGATGTGCTGATGAAAACAGGATCAGTTGCTTGGTTTTAAATGTTGAAGAAACACAGAATGACCTCCTTATTTTACAGTTGAGGAAACTAAGGCGCAGAGAACTGACCTGACTTGTCCAAAGTCACATGGCTACTGTGTGAGAGTAATGACTCAAGCACCAGCCTTCTGACACCAAATAAAAGATCTTACTACTATATCACAATGCCTGACTACAGGTCCTATGGTCAATACTCTTTCCATTCTTCATAAAAGTATCCATCTATGTATTCACAAAGGAGAACAAATTACCCAAAAACCAGTTACTCAAATGAAAACAAATCACGGCAAAAGGTAAAAAATAGTATTTTCTCCAAGCAAGGCTGCTGCCAAAACCCATGGCGGACTGCGGTTAATAGCAGCTCTCAGAAGAGTGTCCCTAATGTCAGTCCATGGCAGGAAGCTCCCATCTGCAGTCTTACCCCGATAACTGGTCAGCAGGGAGGGCTCTTAAAACCTACACCAGCGGGGCACGAGCCCCGACAGGCCCTTTTAAGCTAGATTAACAGCTCAGGTTCACCAAGACCTTGGCTCATAACAGCTCTACGAAGAAGACAGCACAAAACCAACTGGTCACGGAAGCTGAGACACGAACTGTGTAGGGGCCGAGGTCTGTATCCGTGGAAGACGTATTAATGACAATGAAAGCACAGATCCTTTGAAGGTCTGAAGAAAAATATATCAAAAATCATTCTTATTCAGTATCCAAGCCTGAAGCCTGAATGTGTTCTTGGTTCCATTTGGTTGAGGGTTTTTTGGGGGTGGGGTGGGGGGAGGAAGGAATGGAGGTGTGGAGAGGTAGATAGAGAGAAGAGAGGGAGATTTTTGTTTGGACTAGACCTGCGATTTCATTAGAACATCAAATTTCTGGTTAGGAAACTCTAGTCACGCAGATCCATCCCCTCTGTACCTTAGAGGGCACTGAAAGGTTATGTGATTGCCATGAGGTTAGAACTCAGATCTTCCTAACTCTAAGACTAGCTATCCATTATGCTATACTGTCTGATAATATGACATAACTTAAATGTGCATACATATATATGCATGCACTCTCTTCAAAAGACAGGATTTCTTAATGAGAGGATTGCAGTCCACTGATGGTTTTTTCAGTTACAAGTTGGAATTTTATTTTTTTTAAATTCGAGAACAGGTCATCCACATAGCTTAGCAATATTAAGAAGAAGGATTAAACTGTTCATGAAGACTATCAAAGATCAACTCATAAGAAGGTGGGAAAAAGCAGTGCTCTATTCCTGAAGCAGACAAGAAGACCAGATCCTCTCATGGTGCTGATACTAAATTCTGAGTCTTTGTCCAGGGCACATACATGGAGTGCAGTGGGACATATTTGTAGAAACACATGAAAGAGCAGTCACAACCATAATCTCCAGCCAAACCCTGGGCTGGGCTTTTCCTGGGACCAGCAGCATTGCTTTATTGTTTTTTAAACAGGATTAAAAAACAGAACTTGGATCAGTTCATATTCAAGCTCTTAGGAACCATTCTTGTAGGTAAAGTCTTTGTACTAAAGAATTCTCTTATCACTTCTCTTGCTTCTTATGCTCTGGTTCTAGTTTCTTTGAATCTGCCTCAGTCTACAGGCTGCCTTTTTCAGAGTTTCTACTTGCTCCTCAATTAAGAAAAGGCTCTTGGCATCGGATATTCCTAGTTTACATGCTTCAGGATTCTGCTAATGTATCTTTCATTTCTAAATACTTCAACTGGTCGGCTTAATTGTTCATGTTACCTTAGCTACCTATTATAGAAGGTAAAAGGCACAAGAAATTACTGACAGGCTTCCACAATGGGAAAGAAAAACAGAGGGGAAGGGATAGGCAGAGCCAAAAACAGGCACATGCAGACTGAGACTGGAAGGCAAGGAATTCAAGGCTGCTTTGAATATGGGTCATACTTATTCTTCCATAGCTTCCAAAACCTCAGTCAATAGACTGTATACAATAACAAATATCCCTAAAGTAGGGATTCATCTTTTTCTGTGCCATGAACCCTCTTTGGCAGTCTGACCTTTTCTCTGAATAATGTTTTTTAATAACTGAGGGAAATGTTAAATTTGATTAAGAGGTAAGTGAACATAAAGACAACATTTTTAATCAATTCAAGTTCATAGATCCTTTGGAATCTCTGCATGGATCACTTTGGTGTGGAGCGTGCTGCGTGTGCAAGCCAGGTTAAGGGCCTCTGTTCGGAAAGGAAGCCTGCAACAGAAAAGAGGCTATTTCTCCCTGTAGTTTACTTTTTGAATGTTCATCATAAATGAGTAAGTAAATAAATAAGACGGATGCTCGGGAGAGTACGTCCTTCAACTCACAGGAAGTGAAGCAGAGTGAAGCGAGCAGAAGCAGGAGCCACTCTGTGTAGCAACAGCAGTAATAAAGTGGTAATCAGCATGAAAGTCTTGGATTCTGATCGAGACAATGATCTAGGACAATCCTGAAGGATCCATGAGGAAGGACGGAGCCCAGCTCAGAGAACGGACAGCTGTGAGCGCCGAATGCAAATATAAGTGGGACGTTTTCATTTTCTTTTATTTTTCATATATATATATATATTTTTTTTTTTTTTTGCAACAGGGCTAACACGGAAATACGTTTTCCATGATTTTGCATGCATAAGTGATATCACATGGCTTGCTTTCTCAATGGGTGGTAGAGGAGCTGGAAGGAGAAAGAGAATTGGGAACTCAAAATAAAAAAAAAGAGAGTCGCAATGCTCTTACATGAAGATTTTAGGAATAAGTTTTCTTTTATGCCAGACAGCTTAATTTTCACATCATTTCTTTAAAAATAAACTTTAAAAATTTCTAGGCTTATTTTTATTTTGCTAGTCCTGGAGGGAAAACAATAGGAAGCCCCCTCCACCCCGACCTCACCACTTTCCATATTTGATCATTTCTATTTTGATGAAGCCATTATAAGATGATGCTAAAGGAACCAATTTCATTATGGTAAATATGCCCAATAAAGGGCTATTTATACAATCTTGAAAATAAAACAAGGGATCTACACATGCAATACCTGAAGACGTCTGTTTTCCACATTTGCAAACCATTTTGTAGACTGTAACAATGTAAAAAAAATGTCCTGTAGGTGGCAGGTAAATCACAGCAGGATGGGAATTGTTTCTCCAAACAGAAAAAAGGTTGAAAAATTACTAAAAATAACTTCAAAATTCATATGCTCTGACAAATCAACACCTTCTTGTCTAAGTTAACTATAAAAGCCAATCTTAATATGCTTAAAGCCTAGGTTTCATAAACAGAAAATAACATGCATTGTTCTCATAGGAAAAATAGAAAGAAATTAAAATGCTATACTATCGTCCTCCCTCCACAATGGAAGAAGAAGTCAGGAAGGTTTTTCCTCTTTCTCACTGTGTTGTGCCACAATTCATCCACACACTGACAGAAATACTCCTTACCTCAAAGGCACACAAAAGCCTCGTGGGTTAATTCAGGAGCCATTTTTAGCATAAAAGCCAGCTACTTACTCTCCCCTACCCCACTCCCTGTTTAAAGGAGGAATGTACTATGTGGGCTAAAGATAACAGAAGAGAGGAGCCCACCAATTGAGTATTTCTCTCTCTTTTTAAAAAACTGGGCTTAATGACAGTTTTAACAAACTGTAATACCAACTTCCCACAATCAATATTTAACTTTGCTATTAACAAATTGTCATTAACTAATTTGTCACCCTTGCTGCTCAGCACAATCCGATGAAGCAGCAGCAGTGGATGAACACAGCACTTTCCCGGACAGACACTGTGGCTTTAGCCTTCATTACTCTCACTTCCTACAGTCATTCCTATTACCACAGAAAGCGAACACAAGGCATGACCCACTCAGTGGCTGATGCTGAATGCTTTCTCTTCAGGGGCATACAGACACTTACGGGGAGAATTCAGCAGCTTCCCCTATAATATCAACCTCAAATTATCACTACTGTAATTAGTGCACACCAGGACAACGGCTCAGAGTCTAACTCAGATGTTCTCAACTCGTTTGAGCTCTGAATCAATCAACCAGTATCGATTCAGAGTCAGGCACTGTGCTACAGGCCAGGTATAGAAATACAAAGACAGACACTGTTCTTGTCTTTAAGAAGCTCATACACTTTAGGAGTGAACAACAACTATACAAAGAAGTATGAAGAGAATAAAAATAAGCCAGTAAAAGCAAGGTCAGAGAGGGATGAGGTCACTAATATTTGTGGGTATTAGGGAAGGCTTCACGTAAAGGACGGGACTTCGATCTGAGGCGGAGATGAGGAGGGGAGCATTCCACATGTGGAGGATGGGATCTGTTACCTGTACAGATCTGAATCACAAAACACAATCTCCTTCTACCTGAAGCTAAGTATCACCAAAAGGACAAGAGAGGAGTGTGGTACACAGGAACAAGACACAACGTGAACATGCCGCAAACAAGGAATCATAGCGCAGAAACTTTATACTGCCGTCTAAAAAAATGCATGATCAAAAAAGATGAGTCAGTCATGTAATAAAAACAAAGTGCATCAGGAGAAAAGTGCTGACAAGGAGTCACAGGACAGGAGATCAAATCCTAGCTTTTGTGTGTCATTAGGGAGGTCCCTTTACTTCTCTGGATTCCAGTTGTAAAATGAGAGTGTTAAGGGCAGCTAAGTGGTGCAGTGAATAGAGCGCTGGCCCTGTAGTCAGGAGGACCTGAGTTTAAATCCATCCTCAAGACACTTGACACACTTACTAGTTGTGTAACCTTGGGCAAGTCACTTAACCCCAATTGTCTTGCCTTCCCTACCCCAAAAAAAGAAAAAGAGAGGGTTGGACTAGAGGGTACTAAGGAGCAAGTCCATATGTTCCTGGCACCTACATGATGTTAAAGGGACACAAGGAAGCCCTTCAGCATGTGTGGACACTCTGAGATGGTGAACCCTGGGCAAGGACCCAAGACAGAATAGGCAGCATGGATGGTAGTCTGGACTGTTGGAGGGAACATTCACATTGTTGAGATGGGAAATCCACTGAAGTATCAGAGTAAGAAATAAAGACTTCTACATCGCAATGAAACAACAGACAGCAGGCCAACTTTGGAGTCAAGAAGAACTGGGTTAAAATCCTATTCCTACTATATAACAGCTGTAGGACTATGGACAAACCATTGAATCTCTAACTGACCAAGGCAGTTACCTCGGTCTAAGACTAAAATTACAGAGCAGCTCCTCATCTGCTGTGATAGAAGATACTGCAAACCAGGAATGCCCCAACCCGCAGAAATCACACGCACAAATGAACAAGACTTCTGGTAGTATGCATCATGTCTATTTGTAAACTATTTCACTTGTTTCCTCTTGCCCAGCCCGTATCCTTTTCCTCTCCTAAGCAAATCTGCTTAGTGGTCTACTCGTATGATGCCTCATTTCACCTCAATCTTTGCACAGGACAATTCTGATGATTAGGACACCTCTTCTCTTTTTGCATGTTATCGAGCCCTTTCTCACATTTTATTCAAACATCCTCTAAAACATTCCTTCTTCACAAAGCCACCTTCATCCACAAGGAGGGGAGCAGATTTTCCACTGGCCCCACCCTGTCCCCACTTACTATTATCACATTCTGCTGCAAAACCTTACTGTGTCCTTACCCGCCTGCCTTCTCCATCTAACTGAAATACCTTATTTCTAGGATGATGAAAATGCTTTTCTTACTTTATATTTAAGGTCTGGTTACCTTTGGTTACCTTTCCCAAAGAGAATTAACATTTTCTCAGCTCCCCCTATGGTAAGAGGAGATTCTGTATGATGCCACCTATCGAAAATTTCTAAATATATCTGACAATGATCATAGGTTCTAACAATAGAGATTTATGTTGGAATCAGAGGTCTCCAACAAACTCCAGTGGAAAATGTTGACTGCAATAAATAGAGAGGGGAAAAAAAAAGTTACCTGGGGAGGTTCTTTAATTGGATGGTGTAACCTAAAATGGGGGCAGCTAGGAAGCACAGTGGAGAGAGCACTGGCAATCAGGAAGAATCACCTTTCTAAGTTCAAATCCAGCCCCAGACACCTACTACCCTGTTTACCTCAGGTTCCTCATCTGTAAAAGGAGCTGGAGAAGGAAATGGCAAACCACTCCAGCATCTTTGTCAAGAAAACCGCAAATGGCATCATGGATGACATCTGTGATCTCATCAGCAAAGTTTCTATTAATGTAGTCGAATGGGTATTAAACTAATCCAAGAATGATTTGAAAGGAGTACAAAAGATGTGTAAAAGTAGTTTTTCAGAGCGCAATATCAGCTTAGGATTTAAAGGAAAGAAAAAGGAGTAAGGGAAGACCACTAGAATTAAGGGAACAGAAGAAGAATTAAATATCTTATTGGAATATTTTAAAACATATTTATAAGTAACCACTTAGAATACTTCAAATGTCCTGATAGAACTTCTGCCTTCCTTTGTGTCCTCAAGTACTTGGCAAAGTGACTAGTACAGAGTAAACCATGGGTCCGGAGCAGGAAGACCTGAGTTCAAAATCAACCCTGGAGAGTTACTAGTTATGTAAACTCTGGATTAATCACTTAGTCTTCATCTGCCTTGCTTCCTAGACTGTAAAATGGGGGTAATAATATCATCTGCTTCCTAAGGTCAGGGGCCTGTTGTTGGGAGAATCGAATGAGAAAATACCTGTAAAGGACTTCGCACAGTGCCTGGCACAGAGCAGGCACTTAAATGCTTATTCCTTCCCCCTACCCCTCTCATCCACACATATGTTAAAGTTCTTTCTCCCTGCCAAACTAGGGAAGCTAATAACTTCATAGAAATTGTTCTGTATCTGATTTTCTTTTTTCGTATCTGATTTTCACTAACAAGAACTACCAGCTTCAGACTGGGCCTGCTGCCCAAGGATCAGCTTAGGTAAGTGGAAGGAGGCTCTGCACCGGCAAATTAGCCACTAGGGGATGGATTTGTTGGCCATTGTGACCCAGTTAGCAGATTCTTTTAAAAAATTTTAAAATGTCTAAATGATTACTATGTTATGATAGCAAGATGTAATGGAACAAGCAGGCTATACACAGAAAAGTAGGGTTCCAATCATAGCTCTTCTGCTAGCTGAGAAACTAAGAACAAGTCACATTTCTGATCCTAAGTTTCCCCATTTGTAAAAATAAGGATAACAATACCTTTATTACATTTCTCTTAAGGTAACTTTAAGGTAAAAACTTTATGAATCTTAAAACTGTATAAATGTGAGCTATTATAGAGCATTATATTTTATTAGGTCCCTTAGGACTTAATTGTGTGGGGAGGGAGTGTTGTTGGTGGTTCATATCCCACCTACAGGAGAATGTCAGTCTTTCTCTTAAATAAATCAAATAAGACCTCCTGCCCTTGGGATCATGCTCATCCCTATAGTGTAAAAGCTTCTCCCAAGATCCTCTACCATTTAGGGAAGGGAAGCAGAAAATTCACCTCATCATTTCCTACCCAGCAGAAACTAATTTTTCTTTTTCTTTTTTTTTTCTTTTTGGAGGGCAGGGCAATTGGGGTTAAGCGACTTGCCAAAGATCACACACAGCTAGTAAGTGTTAAGTGTCTGAGGCTGAATTTGAACTTAGGACCTCCTGACTCCAGGGCAGGTACTCTATTCACTGCACGACCTAGCTGCCCCAAAAACTAATTTTTCAAGGTGCAATCAGATGTAAAATGCACACTTGCTCCTATCATTTCACATCCTTTATCATTTTCGCACTACCCCTCCTTGTGTCCCACATCAACCCTCTCCCCCCCATTCATATGTTGTCTTCTTCCATTAGACTGCAAGCTCCTTCAGGGTAAGAACTATTTTATGCCTTTCCTTGTGTCCCCAGGGTTAAGCTTAGAGCTTGGCACATAACACGGGCTTAATAAAAGCTCACTGACTATCGACCCTTGAGGTAGTCTGTAATATATCCCAGTGATGAAATCTTCTGTTTCTCTCTTTTGCCCTCCACCTCAAACTCTCTATCATGCTTCCCTCCTCTGGATCCTGGATTCTCTCCTGTGAGCAAACTTGTTAACATACAATGTGACCCCAGCTTTCCCACCCCCATCTTCACTTATCCTGCATAGAGGTTGTCTGTACACTGTTGTTGCCATGCTGTCTCCCCCATTAGATTGGAAGCTCCTTCATAAAGGGAATAACTTTTACCCTGCTTTGTATTTCCAGCACTTAGCACAATATTTGGCACATAGCAGGCACTTAATGAACGGCCACTGACTGTTTTTAAATAAAGTAGATCTATCCAGAAATATAATCTGGTCATGAGTTTCATCTCACCAACCCTCAGGGACACCTATGAAGTCAAACATGCCCTCTTCTAATTCTTACTGGTTGTCTAATCTTTTGGGAACTTCTGCAGACACGAGGCCACAGGCCAGTGTTGTACTGGCACCCTTCTTGGTTTCCATCTCCCCCAAATAGATGGGTGTTGTTAATGTTGTTTCTCTTCCTTGTGACTACTCCACAGCAGTAAACTTCTTTTTTGTGTCATGAACCCCTTTATTGTCTGGTTAAGTCTAAGGACTCCTCAGAAGAATGTTTTTAAATGCATAAAATAAAATACATGGCATTACAAAGCAAATCAGTTATACTGAAATAGAAACATCAAAATATTAAACACAAAAACAAAATCCCCCAAATCCCATGGACCCCAGTGTTCTATACTATCTGATACCTTGGGGAAAAATGCATGCATACATACATACATACACATATGTATACACAGTCTTCTCTCTCCATCTTTTTTAGGTTAAAGATTTTCAAATTAGATTTGCAAGACATCTGGAAAATACATTCTTACTAGCCTTTGGTAGGCATACACGATCTTTGGACAGAATCTGGCAACCCTGCAGTACAAGCTATGATTCAGAAATCCAAATTCCTTTCTCAGACAGCTGTTCACTTTCCAAATTAATTTTTCTTTTCTCTATTCCTTGCCTTCAATGAGCAAAAGTGAGGAAGATACAATCTGTGCACTTACAGACTTCATTTTTCTGGTCCAAGACTTCATAAAAGAGTTCAAAAAAGGCTGGAACAGCAGATGGAATGGACAATAACTGAAAGCCTTTATGAGACATTAAGCAACAATCATTCAACCAAAGTCCTCCACTTTTCAACAGCGATAAGTTTTTAAGTTAAGCTTGTAAGATAAGTTAGAGAGGGGGAGAAAACTCAGAAGAGAATCTGAGTAAATACTCGGCAAACAAAGGAAAACTCCTAAAACAAAGGAGAAATACTGTAGAGTAAGAAAATCCTGGCCTAAAACACTAGCAGGAAAAAAAATGAAATAACTAAAACTGGAATCCAAGAAATGAGCCAGATTTCACACACACACAAAAAAAAAACCTGAAGGAAAAGATAAGAAATTTAGACAGAATCTGGAAAACCTTAGCAAAGCAGGAGACATCCTGAAAAAAAAAGAGAAAGAGAATGTAAAAATGAATAAAACAAGTAGTATTACAACAATGTAAAAAGAAAGCATATTGGGCAGATTCTCTATGGATGGATGACCTGTGGGAGGATAAGGTTACAAGAGATGAGATGGGAAGGCATCTCTCTAGGACTGGCTGCAGGCTCCTACTCAGGCTGATGGATTAGCTCAGTGGGTACTGAAGGACGCTGCTCAGGAAGGTAAAGAATGTGCCAAGGTCAGCATACCTTGGTTGTGGTTGACTATGCTATATAATGTGGTGACCCTAGGTCCTGAAAGGTTATATATGAGCAGAGCACAAGCACCGGCTGAGTTTAGGCTAACTAACCTGAAAATACTTAGCATAGAATATGTACGTGGTGATGGACTGTATAACTTGTCCAAAGACATCTGTCCAAAATGGGTCTGATCACCAGACTGACCACAAATTGAGGAAATTTCCTGTCATAACAAGTCTTTAAGATGGTCTTCTAGGTCTCATATAGGAGAATTTACAATTTCCAATGATGGTGGAATTAAACCAACAAAAATACATTCTTGAAGGAATGTGCTCAATAGAGTAAGGGAAAATGACTGACAGATAAGTAGAAAAAAGAAGCTCGCTAAAACACTATACAGAGAGCTATCAACCACGCAGTCAATAAGTGTCTATTTAATCGACTACTCTGTACCAGGCACTGGACTAAGCCCTGGGAATACAAAAAAGCAGCAGAAGGCAGTCTCTGCCCTCAAGGGGCTTCCAATCTTACACGCATGATAACATGTAAGCAAATATACACAAAGATATATATATACAGGATAAATAAGAAATAATTAACAGAGGGAAGGTACTAGAATTAAGACATTTTCCAGTAAAAGATGGGATTTTAGCTGGGAATTAAAGGAATCCAGTGAGCTCTACAAAAAGATAGCTTCAGGTAGACAGTTACACACTAGAGCAATCCCATTCTTTGAGGTAACTTTCAAGTTCACATACAGTAAATGAACGCAAAATTTTAAATCTTGGCTGCACATACCTACTTCTATTAAATATCAAAAATGGACAAGGGAATGATTCTGGCAAAACAGAGGTTACAGTCTACCTGACAATCAAAATCAGTTACTGGGCCCAATTTGGATTTTTGGATGAATATATGCCAACTTACAGAACATATTTAAATCCCTACCCTTCATATTACAAATCATTCCTGAAAGAGCTCTACAAGCACCCTGCAATAAGCTGTGACTTCAACTAAAATCAATGCTAAGGAATAGAACCCATGACACTTGTCTAACTGGAGAATAAATTCTTTATAATAATAGCCTTTTATTATAAACCATCTACCATCATGTTGCTAAACAATCACAAAACACATACACACACACACTCTCTCTCTCTCTCTCCTTCTGTGTGTGTGTGTGTGTGTGTGTGTGTGTGTGTGTGTGTGTGTGTGTGTGTGTGTGTGTGTGTGTGTATCCAGAGTCAAGGTTCTAAAAGCTTATTCTAATTGAACACCTAAATCTTAGTACCTAAAAAAGGAAGAAGATATACCAAACAGTTCTCCAACGTGTTTATTATTATAAACCTGTTTGCACTAAGGTTTCTTAGAAGCTCTTAAATGAGAGATTTTGAAAAGGAGGGTCTTTATTAAATGTCACAAGTCATTAAAAGAAAGCTTGAAATATAATTCTATAACCCCAAAATAGGATGCAACCTGTTTGTTTCAAAGTACCTGAAGCTGTATTTTTACTTGTGGCTTTCCGGTAAAACAAAAAACAAAACTCACTGAGAAACATTATTAAATACCTACAATATGCTGAACATTATATGCCAGGCATGGACTTTATAAGGACAAAAATGAAACAGCAAGAGATGAGGAAATTTGGAGTTTGTTTCATTGACTAAAAACAAAAACTAGATGACTTTTGTCTCATAGTTTTAAAAAGCTGCTTAGATTTTCTAAAAGAGGAGAAATGGACAGAAGAGGTGGTTAAGTGTTCCACTACCAGCAGTTCTCAACCTGTGGGTTATGTTCAACTTGTAACAATGAAAATACATCCTGCATGTCAGATATTTACATTACGATTCATAACAGTAGCAAAATTACAGTTATGAAGTAGCAATGAAAATAATCTTATGGTTGGGGGTCACCACAACATGAGGAACTGTATTAAAGGGTCGCAGCATTAGGAAAGTTGAGAACCACTGCACCAGACCGACATATCCACTGCCTCCTGCAGCACTGCAGACATTGTACCTAAAGCCATGCAAGGCAGCTAAGCAAAAACCAGTCTTCTTTTCATGAGTAATTTAGGAGGTAGGTGATCGACTTTACCTCATTATGAAAATAATTAGAAAGCTGACTACAAAAAACGTATTGAGCAACATTTCTGATCTATACAATCCAAAAAGAACTCTGTTTTCAAATCAAGGCATAAACATTGTAAATGGTAATGCTATGACCTGTACTCTAACTTTAGGCATGAGATGAATTTAATGAAAATACACCTGAGATATCCCACAGTACTGCTCTGATACTTCCTCATTCTCCATTCACAAGAGATACTTTTTGACAAGTTCTAGCTGGATCCTTAAATTAACTGTAGAGTTGATAGTGAAATAAATGCCTCAGAGTGAAGAAGAAAAAAGATTGTCATACTATGTCAGTTTCATTTGTCGGCTAGAGAAGTGCCTAAAAGCTTACCAATTGATTTTTTTAAAAAGCATTAGTAAGCCTATTTTTTTTCCAGGACTTATTTCATATCAAAATGGGTTTTTCCCCCCTTTCCTCAAGCCTTCCATATCCCTCCATTGTCTCTCATCTGAGTATCTTACCTCTTACTTCACAAAGGAAAATGAGGTCCCTGCCTTTACCTCAAACCCTTTGACACCATCCCCTACTCCTTTTTCCTTTCCTCCAGTTTCTGAAAATGGAGTAGCCCTTCTTGCCAAGGCTAGCCCCTCAACATGTAGCCCCAATCCCATCCTCTTCTGCCTTCTCCAACAAATTAAGGTTACAGAAACAAAAATTTAACATTTGTAACCCTCAAGGAGATTAATTTAGGGGGGAAATAGATAAAGTTTTAGACTTGGAATAATTTTTTTTTTACAGCCCAGTCTATTTTTTATAATGGTAAGATCTTTAAGGACAGGAACCAGATCCTCTAGATGTCAACAGGCTAAATGCCCTTTTGGGAAATGAACTCTACGCACAGTACATGTCTGAGGTTAACAGGTTCACAGGATTGAGAAGAGCACATGCAGCCAAAGCTCTCCTTTTACAGAAGAGGCAATGGAGAAAAGGGACTGACCCAAGGTCATGCTGCCTGGTGGCCAGGCTGGGATGAGGCTGGATGATCGGGAGCAAAAGTCTGCTGGGGAGATGCAGACCAGACCCCAGACAGAGGTCAAAAGCTGGGCATGCGGTTGTCATGCCCTTCTGCAAGCCTAACAAAGGAACTCTGTGTGTGTGTTTTTGCCTGAGCACTAGAACACATACCCACTGAATGGCCCTAATCCCAATAACTCAGAAATGGGGCCTGCTACACTCCAACAGCACTAACCTCTGCTTCTGACAAGTAAGGCAATGCTAAGTAGCATCCATTTACAGAAACAGGAACAATTTTAAGTGTGATATTAAACAAATGAGATTTTTTTTAAAATCCCTGAGTTACTTTGAAACATTGACTTTAAACACTCAGATGTGGGAATCTGGGCAAGTCACTTAACCATGGCTGCCTCAGTTTCCTCAGCTGTAAAATGGAGACAGCAACACTTACCTCCCATGGTTGCTGTGTGGGTCAAACGGGATATTTGCTAGATACATTACATAAAAGCTAGCTGTTACTACTGTTGTTGTAAGCTCTTTTAAATAGTTCACTGAAACTGTCTTGCTCTGATCCTACATTGTCACTAAATGTATGGAAATAAATCAGTAATTTGAATTTTAAAATTATCTTCAATTTCTCCACACCAAAGCTACTGGGTTTCTACTGGCAGCACAGCTTTTGGTTTTTCCCCTCAACACAAATTTTATGAATTGATAACTCTTCTATGCAGAAAGCATTGGCGGTATGTTAGTTAAAGCATGATACTACTGAAGTCAAGGTTTCAGACAAGATTCTTAGTTCTCCCGTAACAATCCAGGCAGCTAATCAACCAGTCCGGCCAACTTTTTGCTATCCTCCCCTACTTTCTGCTGCTAATCTGTCAAGAACTATAATGAAATCAATTATACTACTGCTTCTAGAAAGAGCATATCCAGATGAAAGCTCCCCAAAAACTACTCACATGCCGAGTTCCCACAACAAAACCCCCTTTCACTTCCCTAAATATACTGCTTATCCCTATTGGAAGGTAAGTTCTTTGACAATCTTTTTTTTTTGGGGGGGGGGGAGGTGTATTTCTATCCACAGTAATTGGCACATCATCATCATAATAATGATAGGTTGTTATTATATAGTCCATTAAGGTTAGCAAAGCACTTTGTTTACTATTTCCTTTGATCCGCAAAAAGGGACAGCAAGATTGGTGTTATTTTAAATTCCCATTTTACAGATGAGGAAACTATATTTAAGAAGTTAAATGATTTGCTTAATGTTACACTGTGAGGCAAGATTTGAACTCAGGTCTTCCTGACTCCAAGTTAGGCACTCTAGCTACTATTAAGTACATAGTTGATGCTTAATAAATGCTCTTCCTTCATTTGGATAAGACAGGTGGTTTGCATATATGACTTCTGATTACCAGGAAAAGGAGTAATCAATGAAAAACCCATCCAAAACCCATCCCTACTACTAAGAAATAACTTTAAAACATCTGACAAACTCATAGTGAATTGATAAGGTTTTAGGGAACTGGGAGCCAGGCCATCGCTGAAAAGCAGAAAAGACAATGGGCTCTCTGCTTCATCAGGCTTTCCCATCGTGCTTCTTTTTAGCTGGCTGTATACTTCCAAGCATTTAAGCTGTACTGCCTTAAGAAGCCAACTGTGCAGGATCATGAAGTTGGGCCGAACTGGATTCTCTCTGAATTCAGGAAATCAGCTGAATTTCAGAATATTGTTTCCATGAAGGCTTACCAAGTAGAAAAGTTATTTTTTTCTTTCCCTTAAAAGCTCAAGACTTTATACAGAGAACTATAAACATGCAACACAGAGCATTATGGAACTGCCATTAACAAGCAGAAAACGAAGGAAGCAAGGAGAGGTCAATGAAAAAGAAAAGACAAGACGGTAGGAGGGAACATGGAGAACCGCCAAGAGCCCATCCAGAACGCAGTCCCTGGAAGTGACTGCAGCGCTCAACGCTTCACCAGGATACTCGGGCGACACACTAGGCCATATGCTCATTGTCTCTGGAGTCAATTATTTCTTCACTGACTTCCTATTGAAACAAAACGAGAATTCTATGCTTTCTGGGCTAAGTGCAGACAAGACTTGCGGGATTTCTTCCACCAGTCCCGGATCCCACATTGTTATCGTTCAGTCGTCTCTGACTGCTCTGACTCCAAGGACCATAGACATGCCAATAGCGTCCACAGGGTTTTGCCATTTCCTTTTCTAATGACTTAAGGCAAACAGAGGTTAGTGACTTGCCCAGGGTCATACAGCTAGTGAGTGTCTGAGGCTGGATTTGAACTCAGGTCTTTGGACTACACACTCAGTGATCCTCTATGCATACTCATTTCATCTCACACGTTTTACTTTTGGTGAACAGCATAAGCTACAATGAGTGACGTGAAACTAGCAGAGATCTAAAAGAAAGGAGACAGAATCACATTTAAGTAGTGCTTAGAGACCAATTATTTCTGAGTCCCTTAAAGACACAGGACTGACCACAGTAAGGGGTAATCCACACTAAACTGATGTTTAGTAACCCCGAAAATGAAAAAACATTTCTAGTGAAATGGTGCTGTCCCCAAACAATAAAAATTTTTAAATTAAGCATATTTTTAAATTTTTCCTTTAAGGGAACTCGGTCAAAGCAACAAGTATTTATTAAATGCCTATTTGGTGCTGGGCACCGTGCTAAGCTCCAAGGATACAAAGAAAAGCAAATACAGCACCTGATCTCAAGGTGCTCATGATCTGATGGGGGTGACAACCATCACTCCTCACAGAAATTATAATACACAAGTTTATAGTGATTATTAGACAGGTGACAGAAACAAGCCCGTCAGCTCGTCCCTAACACCTTCCCCTCCCTTTCTAAACCGACTGATGGCAATAATGATCAGCTTTACAAGAGTGATAAAGTATGATGCAGTTGTGGTTCTACACCTCACATCATGGCTCAGCCTAGAACACAGGTCTTCAAGGCAAGCAGTCTTTCTGTACGACCAATGTAACTGGAAAACCAGGAGCCTGGAAGTGACCCCACAGCACAGCCACCTTGTTCTCAGGCCAGCGGGGCACCTCAGGAGCAATGCACTAAAGGTTCCCATAGAAACAAAGGAGAAGGAGAGATCACCTAACATTTAATGGAGTTACCCGTTTCTAAATTCCTCTGCAACATTCATTAAAATGCGCTACACTTTCGCCTAGCTGTGTGACCCTGTGGAAGTCACTTAACCTCTCTGTGCCTCAATTTTTTCATCTGTAAAATGAGGGAGGAAGGGCAGAAAGCTCAGTGGCTTCTAAGGTTGCCCCTAGTTTTAAATCTCTGATGCTAAGATCCTATGGGATCCTAAGACAAAATGATCTTATTCAGAGACGCCTCTCTGGGGTCCCCATTACTTACAGTAACATGAGGCAGGACCAACCACTTGGACTTGACAGCAATGCCTCTTAAATGCAAGAATGACACATCTGAATTAAGCAGCTGTCCCCTTGTGGGTGGCCCCAAACCCTCCGTTAGTATCAAGTCAAAGGTTACAGGAGTCAATCATTTCCTAGAAATCCTCTACCTATCCTGATAAACAGTTAAATCTGTGGACTTGTTCGTTTTTATTTATAAAGGTCACAGCTATGTAAATTAGGGGGGATTTGGAGGGCTGGAGAGTGAAGGAAAGGAGAAAGGTTATTTTTTGAACAAAGAACAATTAAACAAGGATTATTATGAACTTTTCCCTATCAGTTCATTAAAAATATACCATATAATAAAATGAAGACAAATCAAACCCTCAAGGGTAAACTTGTTTTAGTTTATTTAAGCCATCTCTTCAGGGTCTTTTTCTGTTACTAAAAATCTAAAGCTCATCACAAAGAACGTTAGAAATATCACAAAAGAATCCTAGTTTAGCTGTATTGAGAATAACTAGAAGAACAATTTCCTAAAACAACATAAGCTGCTCACCCTTCTTTCTTGAGTTTCATCCTTTCCCTTTACAAAGGTATTACCGAAGGTCTAAATTGATTAGATGGTAGATTATTCACAAAAAAGGGGAAATGATGCCCAAAAAGTATAAATATAATATTCATCACTGTATATTATATAAGTTGCCTTGCAAAGAAAAAAAAACAGGTGGCAGGCATCAATTTTTACTGAACTGCAAATTCCTTTGCTTCTTATTTAACTGTTGAATTTTTACAAACTTTAGCTGATACTCTTAAATGGGATATCAAAACCTTAAGGGAAAGAACTTTCTCTGTATTTCCTTCAATTACTGTCCTTTACAAAGGCCCAGATAACTCCATTTTCTCAACCCAATTGTTATTGCTGTCATTCACCACAATGAAGGGGTGAGAGTGAAATTGAAACAGATTTGATCTTGATTAAATCTGCTTCCCCTTGTTGTATGTTTCTTAAGATGTACAGTTTTATAAGAGGATATTTTCTTTTTCCTCAAGCTTGTCCAAGAGTTGAAAAATTTCTCCATTATAAAGCAACTATTCTTCACAGGCAAGAAAGTAAAAACTAGGGGTGGCTAGGTGGCACAGTGAATAGAGCACCAGCCCTGGAGTCAGGAGGACCTGAGTTCAAATCCGACCTCAGACACTTGACACTTAACTAGTCCTGTGACCTTGGGCAAGTCACTTAACCCCAACTGCCCTACCCTTTCCTCCTCCAAAAAAAAAAAATAATTAAAATGAGAAACAGACTTCCTACTGCTCTAAACAATTATACTTAAATGAGCTGTCAAATCATTAAGATTAAAAATAGAAGAAACCATTTCCCTGTTTTTGTATTTACTCCCCAAATTTCCCTATAATTTCTAGAAGTGCTGTTCTTCAAAAAGCAATGGTTCCTTATTGAAAAGACCACAACTGGGCTTATACAAATTCAGACTGAGCTGTATACAGAAATCAAACAATGTGCTAGATTCAGTGGTGAAGAATTTATCTTTATTTCCTTCCTGAAAAAAGAAATAAGTTCTATTTGAAACTGTGCTTTCATTAAATGACTAATAATACTAAAACTTAGCTGGCCTTTTAATAATATTAAGAAAAAGTCAATATGACAGCACGAGATAGATTATACAATTTCAAAACTCCGAGATAGATTATACAATTTCAAAACTCAGGTTGTAAACATGAAAGATAAAGGATTCACTGAGTTTTGAATATCAAAGTACAGCCCTTTCATTTCCTGGAGCATACAACCCAGGAACAACAAAATACTACTATTCAAAGGTAATTAGATGAAAGATCATCATAGTTCAAAATCCCAAGTAAGGTAAAACTTTAGTATATTATATCACTTTGCAACTTAGGATCATTTACGTACTATGTCATATACACAAACGGTCAATGGTTGGATGAATTCACAAAATTCTGAATGGTTTCCATGAGTTATAATTAATTTGTTAACTATAACTATACACTTATTATAATTTATTCGTCAGATAAATTAGATAATTATATATTATTAGTGCATTGCTACTGACCATATATTCCTATTATAGTAAATAAAAATTATATAAATTAACTTTTGTTATAATCATGTATGTAATTATATTATAATGTAATTAATTAATACACAATTTGATCCATTTCAAGCCAACGTTTAAAAAGGAAAGTAAAGGACTCTAACCCTAACTCTATACTTGATCTCAACAGCTAACCATACATTCAGTTATCATCTATATGCACATAATGCTTACATCTGTTTATCTAGTCTTTCTTAACCTCTCTTCTAATGTCTAGTTTCACATTTCCAACTGCCTTTTGGACATTTTAAACTGAATGCTTGGGAGGCATCTAGATTCAACACAACCAAAACTGAACTCAGTATCTTTCCTCAAAGAACCTTCCCCTCTTTTAAACTTCCCTATTACTATTTAGAGGTACCACTATCTTCCCACTGACGCAGATTCACAACCTAAGTGTTACTCTGGAATCCAAACTCTCTTTCAAATTCAAATTTAATCTGTTGCTAAACCCTATCAATTCTACCTTGGCACAATCTCTCATATAAATGCCCTTCTCTCCTATGGAATCACTATAGGATTATGGATTAGCACTAACTATGGGACTATTAGGACTAACTAGGACTAACTAACCATAGGACTGAATTATGGCAAGAGTCTGCTGGTTGATTTCCTTCCTTCATTCTCCCTCCTCTAACTCACCCTCCAGTGCTGGTGTGGTCACTCCCCTATTCAAATAAATTCCAGTAGCTCCTTACTTACCTCCAGGATCAAACATAAAATCTTCAGGCTTTTAAGACCTTTATAAGAAGGCCCTTTCTAGTTTTCTTACACTTTACTGTCTACTAGATACTCCATGGTCCAGTGATACCAATACCATTGCTGGTCCTCACCAACATACTCCATCTCCCAAAGCCATGCATTTTCCCTGGTGTCCTCCATGCTTGAAATGCCTTATCTCCTTACTCTCTTTGCCTCTACTTCCTGATTTCCTTCAAATGTAACCTTCTGCGAGAAAACTATCCCAGTTAATGACAGTGCTTTTACTGAGAGATGAACTGCCACCTACCATACACACACACACACACACACACACACACACACACACACAAATATACATATACATATGTACATACACAGCTGTTTGCATGTTGTCTATACCATTAAAATGTGAGCTCCTAGAATTGACAAGGAGAATAATTCCAGAAAATCCAGGAAAGATTTACATGATGCAAAGCAAAGTGAGCAGAACCAGGAGAACATTGTATATGTGATAGCAATATTGTATGATGAAAAACTGTGAATGACTTAGCTATTTTCAGCAATATTCTCAGCAATACAATAATCTAAAACAATCCCAAAGGGCTCATAATGAAAGATGCTATCCAGAGAAAGAACTAATGCCGTCTGAATACAGACTGAAGGGTCCTTCCTTCCTTTCTAAGTTGTCTCACAAAATGACTAATACGGAAATGTTTTGCATGACGGTACACGTGTATATATATATATATGAGATTGTTTATCGTCTCAGAAAAGAGGGAGGGGAGAGGAGGAGGGACAGAATTTGGAACTCAAAACTTTAAGAAACCCATACATTACACATTCTGTTCAAAGTAGAATTTCTGAAATATTTTTAAACAAACATTTTTAATAATGTAGAAGTTCTTTGTTTGTTTGTTTGTTTTCTTGGGTTTATTGCAAACACTAAAGGCCTTTGATCACT